>CM037863.1:20894231-21289231 GCA_021292105.1 Anadara kagoshimensis | reverse complement strand
GAAAATTTTTTTTAAAATTATTTCATTGGTTGAAATGCTGTAAGAAAAAGGTAACGGAATAAGCCGAGGCTTGTCGAAACATCAACCTTTTACGGTACATAGAAATACTTACAAATTGTTTAGTGAAAAGCATCGGTAGGAAGTATAGATTTCAGTTTGTACAAAACCTCCCTCCCCTGCACTCACTTCAATACTGAACTCATTTCGGCTTCTACCTAGCAAGTTGCTCAGGTGAGCGATGTGGCCCCTGGGCCTCTTGTTTCATAAATATAAGAGTGAGTGAGTAATGGTGTTTAACGTCCCAGTCAAGAATATTTCACTTATATTGAGATGTCGCCAGGTATAGGCAAAGGTGCAGAAATTTTGCCTGTGCGTTGCGCTTATGGCATTATACAGCAGGGTTCTTTAGCCTGCCAAGCCCTACGTGACACGGGACCTCATTTACTTTAAGTTCCCATCCGAAAGAACGGTGACTTTCATTTTGTAATGCCGAGTGCTTGGCGAAAGAACAGTCACTACCCACTTTCAAGTCTTGGGTCAGACCTGGCCTGGGTTTGAACCCACGAATTTCCACTTCCAGCTCTAAGTTTATTTTACCTTCTATCACTTAAGAATTGAGAATGAGTCAATTCTTATACTGTAAATTGGGAAATTTTGTTTGCATTATATTTTCACGTAAATTGGCTAGATTAAGAAAAATGCAGAAATTTAAAAGTTGAGCAATAGTGCATCTATAGGAACTAAGTCAGACTTGTTAATTTTGTTGTGAATTCGTTTTTCTTTAGGACCATTGAGAAAATTGTAAAGTCACACAACAGAGGAGAATCGTGTATCATTCAGAAAAAGCTGAAAGGTGTCAAACAGACCCAATTCCAAGCCGGAGCCAATAAAAGACTTCCAATGATCTTCGCTGAAACAGACCTTGAAATGGATACAGAAAGGCTTAAAGAATATCAACAAGAACTGCAGCAATATTTCCCTCCGGCAAGTGCCAATGAAACGGAATATCACATTTTGAAATTCTACTCATTCTCATCAAATTTGGTCAGCCATATTCTGCAGAACATTGAGATGAAAGTTGATTTTCCTTTCCGTGTGACTGATTTGGAACACGCCATAATCAACCTACAGTCCAATGCCCCCATTCTCTTGTTGGGCCGAAGCGGTACCGGTAAAACCACATGCTGCCTGTACAGATTATGGAGTCAGTTCCTGTCTTATTGGTCCAAAGCTAAAGATGCTGATGCTCCTTTACTTCCAAGATGTATACAGTTTGTACAACAGGGGGCTCCTGAAGAGGAAGAAAATTCAGAAGAAGAACAAGAAGAAGAAACTAAAGGTATATATCCATTTTTGCTCAATTGTGTAATTTCAGTACATTTTTCTCAACTGTTTATAACTGTAAATTGTGAAAACTTTACATTTGTTTTATTTTCGCAAAAATTCTTGAAAGTACCAAGATGCAAAATGAACCTACCGTAATCCTTCTATGTATTCGGACGAATTTTAATAATTTCATTTTCAAGTGTCCGGGAATTTAGAGGAAATATGAAAATTATACACTTGGAAAAATGGGGGTGTCCGAATATTTAGAGTTGTCCGATATTTAGGAGCCCTCCCGGTAATGCAAGACACTATCAACGACGATACGCACATGGATATCATCTATAATATCAATTTTCAAATAAAGTTCATGTTGAAATTACCTTTTGTGTTGTTTATTTCACAAAAAAGTCGTTTTTTGAAGTGTTTGTTGACCAATAATCATGATCCAATGTGTAATACACATCGAAGGACGCCATTTTTTGTAAGCAAATCGCGTGATTTTTGTCAGTAGTTCCCACCGCTTGAGGTTCACCGTTACCCCACTTCGTCTTCTGTCACTGTATTCGGTCAAAATTTTTATAACTAATAATGGTCAAGAATATTTTTTAGTCAAGAAATTCCACATTTTGTACGATTAAGAACCAGGACATGTATGAATGGGGTTCGCCTTGACCAATACAGCTTTTGTTTAAAAATCGATGTTATCACTCACAGAACACAATAGTTTACAAATACATTGTTTTAACTCAAGTTTCAAACAATTTTAATCTTAGGAAAAACAATAAATACATCGTAATGTCCATCTTCCCGTTTTTAGACAAATGAAAGTATCAGAGGATCGGGAATTCCCATAGTTGACATGCACTGAATCTGAAGGGATTCCACAAGTTTCTCATCCAATGAAATTCATTGATAACGTCACTTCCTGAAAAAATGTCTTTGATGTTGGATTTGTGTGCCGACAGAACTTCTGGTCTCGTACGATGTTTCTTACCCACGATTTTTAATTTCAATCAACTTTCACTTTCAAAGAATATTAAAACACTTTATACAGGTATGGCTATATTCAGCTTACATTAAAAACGTAAATACATCGTAAAATACTTGTCCTCAAAGTTACAATCATGACTCCATCACGCAAATACACAACGCAACAAACACATAAAAATAACAAATTCTAATGTAAATTAACAACAAAACAACAACATTTCTTGTTTTTATTCAATATTAATTATAAGCAATATGTATTGCTTGTTACGGGTGAATTCCAACAAAATCGCGTCCGGATTTAGAGGCAAAAAAATGCCGTCCGAAATTAGAGGAAATTTGAAAATTATTGAAATTTCAAAAATGGGGTGTCCGAAAACATAGAGGGTCCGAATATATAGAAGGATTACGGTGTACTTTCACAAATACTTTAGTTTGAAATAATTCACCTACAATTGCACAAATTGCCATCATCTGATAAAATTAAAGCAATTTAATATTTTAAATGAACATTTTGGCTAAAATTAATTGAAAATTTTTGAATTAACAGGGCCAATTGGCAATTAAATATGTTTTTTCACAAACAAGAAACAGATTTTCACAATTTAAAAAAAATAAACATTTATTTGACTATAAAAATAGTGAAATAAATAAGAATATGTCAATATCAAAAATCAATCTGGAAACAAAACTAATATATACTTATAATTCTGTTCACTAAAAAAAATTATCTTGTCAATATATTTTAGAGTTGTGTAACAAAAATGGTATAATTATGTATTTTTCATTTTCACAATTTTGGCTATTTGTCCACTAATTTTCACAATTTTAAGGACCCTGCTTTATTCACAAAAGGCTTAAAGATGGCCCTGGAATTGACCGATCGCCGGCCACGCCCACAATGTTCCGACAAAGGCCCGGCATGCTTGAATTACACACAAAAAGAATGAAAACTTGGCCTGAATTGTGCCATTTAATAATGTCATTGACACTAGGACGTCATTAGTTTTGTGATTTTGCTTTGGTACCGTGATGGCGGTCAGTGTCTGGACATAAAAGTCATGGCCAGCGATACATCAATTACAGTTTATTCTATTTGATATTACATACTCTAAAATTCTATTTTCCCCTTCAGTTGATGATGACAAAATTGCTGAAATGGTTGCAGAGGAATGTATGAATAGAAACTTAAATGAGGCAATGGCATCTAGTTCCTGTGACCACTCTGATGAACCTGTAGACGACATTGAAGATGTCCCAGCAGAGGAAAACGGAGATTTAGCAAACATCGGTCCAATTTATGATCACCTTCATCAAGTTTTCATCACCAAAAATGCCATTTTATGTACTGAACTTCAGAAAAATTTCCGAGAACTTAGCCATGCATGCGACATCGCAGCACATCATGTTGCCATGGAAGACCAAGCTTTACCCAATTGTTTGCATGACGTTGTAGATTTCCAGTTTCCACTTTTTGTGACTTCGAGACAGCTTTTGCTGATGTTGGATGCATCTTTAGATCCACCATATTTTTTCGCCCGCAACGAAGATGGTAGTTTGAAGGTGGACATTCAGGGATGGTCAGACGATGGTCCGTTATCAATTTTGCCATTTTTAGATGATGATTCTGATGTTGAAGAGGAAATAGAA
This sequence comes from Anadara kagoshimensis, assembly GCA_021292105.1. Lineage (NCBI taxonomy): Eukaryota > Metazoa > Mollusca > Bivalvia > Arcoida > Arcidae > Anadara > Anadara kagoshimensis. Next base: position 21,285,268 of record CM037863.1, on the reverse strand, counting down.
CAAGGCCAATTTGATGACATTGTGGATGATGATGATGATGATAATATCACCATACTAGATGCACCTGGCGTTATACGCAGAAATCGGAAATCTGATCCCAGGAGAGAGGTCACATATGAAGTATTTGCTGAAGAGGTTTGGCCAAGAATTAGCAAAAAATTTAGCAAGAAGTACCATCCATCTCTTATCTGGACTGAGATTATGTCTTTTATCAAAGGTTCATTTGAGGCATTGTCGAAGGAAACTGGATATCTTTCTCGAGAAGAATACAAGGACCTTGGTAGAAAAAGAGCACCAAATTTCTCCAGTGAGCGAGACAACATCTACGATATCTTCAAGCGCTATGTTCATTCCAAAACGCAAAAGTTCTTTTTTGATGAGACAGACCTTGTATATGATGTTTATAATAGACTGAGAACAGTCACAAGTTTGCGCTGGATTGTACATCAGGTATTCGTTGACGAGACACAGGATTTTACGCAAGCTGAGTTAGGTTTGTTGATGAGAATCTGTCAAAATCCAAATCAGATGTTTCTTACCGGCGACACTGCTCAGAGCATTATGAGAGGAATTGCATTCCGTTTTAGCGATCTCAGATCCTTGTTTTTCTATGCCAGTCAGTCTATGCAAGCTGTTGGTAAAACATCAGCCATTGAAGTGCCGAAACAAGTCTACCAGTTGACCCACAATTACCGCTCACATGCTGGAATTCTCTCCCTTGCATCGAGTATCCTCGACCTGATGGTAGAATTCTTCCCAGAATCCTTTGACAGACTAGAAAAGGACCAAGGTCTATTTGAAGGACCAGCTCCAGTGTTGTTGGAGTCCTGCAGTTTTAGTGATCTTGCATTGCTTTTGCAAGGAAATAAAAGGAAGACCTCTCATATTGAGTTTGGGGCTCATCAGGCCATTTTGGTAGTGAATAGCGCAGCTAGAGACAACATTCCAGAGGAACTTCGACTTGGACTGATTCTGACCATCTATGAAGCCAAAGGTCTAGAGTTTGATGACATTCTGCTGTACAACTTCTTTAAAGACTCGCAGGTAACAATATTAATTTAATGTAAATTGGAAAATTTTTGTATTCTCTGTCCTTTCAGTAAATTTTAAAGTAGAAGACTAATTTCTTAAAGTAGGCAGCAAGTATTGAGTATTACATCTATAGCAAAAAACATATTTACAAAATGTAAACTTGATGAAAGGAGGTGTCAAAACCAATCCAAAACCTAAAAAGTAGCAGACAACTTTTGTCGCCTTGTTGGCTTTCATGAATTCACTGCATTCATTTTATATTTGCATAAATTTGTGAGAGTAACAACATGAGGAAACATAAATCTTTCCTGAATATTTTCTTTTGATATAATTATTTTGAATTTGAACTGATCATCATCCTCATGATCCTATGATGCGAAAATAAAAACGTGCGAATAACTTAAATTATATTCAAATCCAAAGCCTGAGAATTGACATCGGCCTTTTCATCCAAAGTTCAAAGTTTTGAGCTTGATCATGATCACTAGTTGAAAGACTGGCTGGCTATTTTCATTATCACATTAGTGCCCTGTCCTTGCTGTTTGGTATGATTAATTTGTTAAACATTTTGGTACATCTTTCTATAACAGCAGTTCTTGTAAAATCAGAAGTCTAGTGATTTAGGTCATCTACTGACAACAAATATTTTCACTTTTCCAAAGTTTAATTTTGTTTCAACATGTTTAAACATTTTTTGGATTCACTCAGATTTTGGATTTCATGCAGATAGCTTAGCTATATTAGATCATACTGTCTATACGGATTCCTTATTTTTAGGGACACTTGATATATGAAAAACACTTAAAAATGGTACCAAGTGTTTTAAGTGTGATATTTCTTTTCATTTTGGGAACACATGGGGAAAGAAACTTTGGAATTAGGAAAGTTTAGGTGACAGAATCCATATTATGGGAAAAATGAAAAACAGAAACTGTGATTTTTCATTTTGACATCTCTGAATAATAATCTTACATTACTTACATGTGAATTCGATAAAAACATTAGGTAAATCCCATGTACCATCGTACATTGAATGCACATTACTGTATGTGTAACGTGTAAATGCTGAAGACAAAATATGCATTTTTGTCATCTTTATCTGTTTTTTTTCCTAAATATTTATGAGTCAATTTTGGAATTTTTACCTAAAACATAGGGTAAAACAAGTAAAATGTATGTTTTTTTGCAATGGGAATTGGTTCTTTAAACAAACCCTGTGAGTGGCCAGAAAATCCATGAAAGAACTTTAAATTTGTAAGGCCCTAACCATCCCAATTATTTTACATCTATTACTTCTTGAATATGCACATTTGAAAAATTTAGGTTCTCTTTTTAAGGCATCCAAAGAATGGAGAGTCGTGACAGAGTACCTGGAGAAGTTAGCCTTATCTAAAAGTACAAAACAACAACAACAACATAGTCTAGTTGAACTTGATGAAAGTAAGATAATGTTTATATATCATTATGATTCCCTACCACCATAGGATTCATATTGTTTTCGTTCTGTTTCTTTTTATTATTATTCCTATTATTCCGCCATTCTCAAGACCTACTGTCATAGTATATGCTGGATCAGATCTTGAAAATGGCTTGATGGATTTAGATGAGATTTAGTACCAATAATCTGTTATCTGTGTAGATATGCTAGACATGTTCATTTTCTCTTTATCTGGAAGGTGGGTGGGTATAAATGGCGTAATTAAATACGTCGTTGAGGACCCGAGGAAACCAATTCTGAATGGACATAAGCTGGTTACAACACTTTAATAATACCAAGCCAATGGCTTCACCTATGAGTTAATCCGATTAGTGACCGTCAAACAATTCCACTCGATCATAAAATCTTATAACTGAACAATTAATTGAGTAATAGATCTGTACGGCTGCAGGACAAAAGGTACCCATATCATAACGTACCCTACCAGAAGGTACTCATTTTTGGACAAAATGAGTTTTGAAATAGATCGGCGCTATATATATAGTCCGGTTTAAAGACCCTATCTTTGGGGAAAACATACTTTTTAACACGCAGAGGGTCTATTTAGTCCAGATATTTATACATGCGCATTTCTTTGTGTTTTAAAATACAGAAAATATAAACATGCCCCTTTTGATATTATGCCTTTCCCAGAAGAAAACCCTTTAAAACAATCAAATAAACTTAAAATCAATGGAATAATTAACCATTGAACTGTCTAGAAATGGCGTTTATAGTGCTATAACTTCCATTGCCAGGCAAAGCAAACTAGTCATAACGCGTTCAATGGTTATATTTACATATCACATTTTTTGAAAATCTTATTTTTGTTTTTGAATCCTGAAATAAGTTTAAAACACTGTCGTTTACTACATGCAATTTCAATTCCTGGAACAGCCTCTAAATGACTTCACCGGCATAGGTGTCAGCATATTATTTAAGGACGGTGGGGAATCATACGTAACTGGTATCCCAGTTACATTCTCTAGTTATTTTTTTATACTGAATGATAACCATCTTCTCTCCAGTAAAACTGGATAGAATCCCAATTTGAACAGTCAGATCTTGGTGTGAGAAAGTTTGTCAGTTTGCTTACTGAAGGTAACCTCACTTACAGGTAGTCTGGTTTACACCACCATCTCTAAATTGATCACTTCAATATAAGTGACTGAATCTTTACTGGTGATCCAGTAGATTAGTGTCAGATATTGATGCCTCACCACACTCTGGCAAATCTTTATATGTGAGCAAGTTTGCCTGTTCTCTCACTAAATGTTCATTCTACTCTCTAGTAATAAGTTTTGTTTGAAGATTGAATTTTTAGCTTATAGGGGACTATATGCCATGAATGCAATGCTTGTTTATTTATTTATGTATTTATTTTTATATTTATGTATTTATTTATTACAGATGTTCTACAGAAAAGTGGTCGACCCCGACCTTTGACTTTTGACCCCAATCAGCATAAAGTTTTGAATTCCGAGCTGAAGCATTTATACACTGCTGTCACGAGAGCCAGAGTCAATGTATGGATATTTGATCAGGACATGGAAAAGAGGGCCCCTGTATTCGAGTATTTCAAAGCCAGAAAACTTGTACGCTCTCTGTCAAACCCGGACAATGAACAAGGTACAGTATATGGTATTCAGTAATTTTGCCTACGTAAATTTACCACCAGATACATGTAGTTTCTCCTGGGGAAAAATTACTGAAATTTCCAATTTTACCACAAAAAATTCACAAAACAACAGTGATAAAATAGCAAATTAAATCTACCATTTCTACCGTTTTTACCAAATTTGTATGGAGGTTTGAACCTTTATGTCGGTAACATTTATATACCATGTAGACAATGTTATTCATGCCAACCAATAACAACACTGCTTGATCAAGTCAAACTGTGAGAATTGTAATCATGATAAAAGGAAGAAAAAAGGGGTGTTGCAGGAGCAAAGATTCTTATATCATTCTCTCTTATGGATTTTCTAGGTTGAAGGTTTTGAGTCTGAACACTGTGAGGGTCTATCATTCTATCATTCAATCAATCAAGCAATCATATGGATTTCCAAAGTTAATGATAAAACTCCTCACCTAATAACTGGCCTTGTGCCATATACACCAAAGCTAGTCTGAGTTTGATGAAAACCCCAATGAATAATGGTATTTTTTTCACTATTTTGTTTTCAACCTAGATTTGGCAACAGAGGGAATGTTTGCAGAAGAATCCACACCTGAAGAATGGAACAAAAGAGGAGACGATTTTATGAAACATAACTTGTACGAAGTGGCCGCCAAATGCTACAACCGTGGGGGAGATGATCACATGGAGAAAGTGGCCTCCGCCCATCAGCAGGCTTTGCTAGCCTCCAGAATTAAGGACAACCCTCCCAGGATGAGGGAGGAGTTTATGAATGCCGCAGTCAAATATCTAGAATGCCAGATGCCTGCAAAGGCAGCCATTTGTCTGCAGAATGCAAGGGAGAAGGAGTTTGTGGCACACATTTATGAAAAAATTGGACAGGTATTTTCAGTTAAATGGTAGTGAAGCATTTATTTCAATAAAGCAATCGAGGCAAAATCTTTGTTTAGATTTGGATTAAGTTTGTCTTCTATTTCTACTAACATTACTAAGTATAACATTTATTTAATATACTTTCAATTTTACTTACAGTTGGAAAGGCAGGCGGACTTACAGAAAACTAAAAACCAATACAGGCCAGCAATTGTTTTGAACGGCTCGGAAAATTTAACCAGCAGTCGAGATCCTTCATGAGAACGATGTAATGATCTGGCCATTGATACGCTGAGACGATACAAGATGTTACTACATGTGATTTTACACCTGCATGAATACCAGAGCTTGATAAAATTTTTCAATCAGCTTGGCACTGTGCCAAGTATTAGGTATGGTGTATTTAGCACCAAGTAGTTGTAAACAGGGGTTAAATATTATCTTATATAATGGTATAGGTCCAGGCCCTGGTTTCACAATCATTCCTTAGCTAAGATTTTCCTTAACTTAAATCTTAAAAAATTTCACTCTTTATAATTTTGTTACAGTTGAAAGGCCAGCTTCCAATATGGCTGATTTTTAATCGCTTTAGTCACGTGACTTTCAGTTCAAATTTTGGTACTCGATCGGAAATGGTATAGGTCTCGAAAATTTAATTATACTATTAAATGGGATCGTTATTACTTGAAATGACCAAATATTTTTAACAACAGATATTTTTCCCTTTAATTTATCTAAAAAAGAATCAAATATATACAGAAATTACGAGAAATACGTCTTGAAAGTGGGGGTTACTTCACAGCTGTCGGCTGACATTCGTGCTTCAGACACAATTTATTAAAATGTTGGGACAAATGATGGTTCTAATAATTAAATTCTGAAAATATATTCATTTCTGAACACATTCATATGAAAGACATGTCCGAAATCGTGTTGTATGCGATTCTGTCAGTTTAGAAAACGGCAGGTGAGGCTCCTTTTGCGGGGTTTGGCTCACGTCTGTCGGCCGACATTCGTGCTTCAGACACAAATTATTAAATATTAGGACAAATGACGGGTTCTAATAATTCAATTCTAAAAATATATTCATTTTCTGAATACATTCATATGAAAGCCTGTCCGAAATCGATGTGGGATGCGATTCTGTCAGTTAAGAAATCAGCAGGTGTTGCCTTTGTTTTGTTTTGTTTTTTCGTATGATGATTTCTCCCTTGTTTACAATGTCTCTTGCATGTATTCGAATAAAACTGAAGTGATTTTACTGTTTTATTTGATTGATATTCATTTTAAAGTTGGGAAATAAAAAAAAAAAAAAAACTATCAATGTAAATTAGTAACATATGCAAAAATGTTCTTAAAAATTCCTGTAGATCATCTGTTTTACTTAAGGGTGCAATTTCAACTGTTTCAATTATTTTGCAATATCTAATGGCAATTAAAATCTATGTAAAAAATTGGTTTTATTAAACATTTAAATTTTAATCAAATAAAATTATTTTTCATGGGAAATATTTCTCCAAATTTGATACACAGCAAAGTTATATAATTTGTTTTTTCACTGGTGTCATGTGCTGATTTTGAATTTTTATTAAAATAATGAATTCAAAATCAGCACATGACAACAAGTTGCCATGTGCTGATTTTGAATGCTGTATTTAAATAAAAATTCAAAATCAACACATGACAGTGGAAAAGGAAGAAATATTGTTTCCACATCCTAAGTTAATAATTAGAAATTAAAATCTCTTTCAAGGTGGTCAGGTCAGTTCTACTGGGTGTAACAGTTTAATCTGTAGTCTCTGTAGTTTATTTTTTTCACAGATCAAGTGCAGCTGATATACTTTTTTGCTGCTAAGGAGTAGAGTAAAAGTCAAGATTTTTTCACTATCAAACATATTTAGAGATGGGGAGGAATTCGAAACTGTAGAGCCCAAAGAAAACCAACAACATTCCACAACAAAATGACCAACTTTCTCACACAAAAACTGTCCTAAATGAGATTCAAACCTGTACAGTAAGAGGCCATGTCCCTACCAACATTTCAGAGGTTATGCTGGACAGGTGCCAGTGTAATGCACAAAAATAATTATGCATTTATTATGTCAAGTTAACATTTATTTTTCTTAAAGTAATAATAATTTTAATATGCAAGCAATACATCTTTATTGACATTGTACTATGTGTAGACCATGTAGTGTTATCTGCAATAAAAAAAAACCCAAACATAGTCATTATAATATTCAATGTAAGTACTAATGTTTTTAGCATAGCAATAGCATTAATAATATTTAATCTACAAATAAAAAAGTTATCTATGAATAATCTGAAAATATAATGTTGGCAAATTTGTAAATAAAATTTGAAATATGCATCTCACCTGTCAATAAATATAAAAAAGGTTATCTTCAAATAAAATGAACTGAAAAGGGTACCCTAAAAAGAAACTTGTAGGAATAAATAATCTGAAACTAAACTGTATAGGTATTGGTAATCTGAAACAGTCCAGGGACTTACTAAAAACTGTAATATTACTTGAATCTGTAAGATTACAGGAAAGTGTAATCTTATAGAATACTGTAATCTAACCACTATATTACACAAATCAGTAATATAGTATATTATTGATTTATGTAATTTAAGATTCTGTATTACAGAAAACTGTAATATAAGTGTTTATTTACACTAAAATACTATATAACTTAAGTTTATGATATCAAGTTGCAATGGATATAAATACTGGTGTGTCACTTCAATCATCACTTGCATCAGTGAACATGAATGGACATGGAAACACCTACAGGAATGGTAAAAATCAATTAAATCTGACCTCATGAAAAGGCTAGTCCATCTATTTTCTTAAAATTAACAGGTAAAGAAAATTTTTTGGTCATTATACATAATTTTCTGTTGAAATTCAAAGTTTGCAATACATGGTCCCATATCCCTGTTATTGGTGAAATGTCTAGTTTTTGAGTGAAATGTGCTCTGAAAAAATGACCCCCTGATTTCAAAAGCATTTTGTCAAGGGAAACAACTCATGTGTGCCTCATGGTATCTTCTGAAATCAAGTAAATCAGTGGTTTGTACTTTATATGGGTGTGTGTTTATTTTTCGTGATATCAGGGTTTATAAGATTTTATCTATATAGAGTATGGAATTCAACATTATCTATATAGACAAAGGTTTATAACAAAATTGAGTGGGTGATTTCTAATTTTGCAATAAATCAAGCTACCAATAGTCATGATGAATTGTGAAATTAATAAGAAATAAATTATTAATCTTAAGACCACACTTCATCATTTATCTGAAATACATGAAAGGATGAAGTTGATTAATTCTGAAAATCATGGTTTGACCATTGCATCTTTTTTCTTGTCTACATGCAAATTGATGTAACTCTTGAATATTTGTTTTCATTTTGATTTATATTTTTTTTATTTAAAAAATAAATAATTCACATTTTCACTCATAAGGGAAAAATTGTCACCCTTCTGGCATTCTTTTAATTACTTTACAATTTCATAACAAAGAATACTATGTTATGAGAGGTAATAGACAGAGACATTGGATTGAATTTAAATTTATTGGGATGTGTAAGTGGTGACAGCTAAGGAATATTGATGTATCCTCATTTTAAAGTCAGTAGGACCAAACTAAGTAATCACTGATGCCTGAAAAAAGTCTTTTTGTTAATACAAAGTTAAATTAACAATACAGTGATTCAATTTAGAGGTCTGATGTTCTACAGATTCTATACTCTCTATGTACAAGCTCCTAAGGATGGGAAATGACATTTCATGCTACATTAAATTAATAGCTTTCACCAACCATCAAGGCAATTTAAAAAAAGGTCACCCCCTGTAGTGTAGGTAAACATTAAAACTGACCAGTTTAATATCAATGACAATTTCTACAAACTTGGACAAGTTTTGTCTTAAATAAAAACTGATGCCCACAGAAGAGATCTTAAAAACTGATGCCCACAGAAGAGACCTTAAAAACTGATGCCCATTCAGGACAAGCATGGCACATTACAATACCCTCCCTGCACATTGATCTTATTGCACTGCAAAGGTAAAACTTTCAGCCACATATACCTGGTGATGTCTTGATATAAGTGAAATGTTCTTGACTAGGACATAAAACCCCACTCAATCAGTCAACCTGTAATATGCACATCACACAGCTTGTATGTGATATATGTAGTTCTCTCAGCAGTTGCCGTTTCCACTTGTATCCTGGCACGGATAAATTTATCAACAGAATGTGTGAATGAAGCGACTACCTAAGGTTACATCTTATGTACTTAACAAGAATCAAACCCCTCACTTTGTATTGCTGATTGGTTCTTAACTTGATCACCTATCTTAAGCATATTCTGACACATTCCTCCCTATTTTTAGTTGAGTTGAACAAAGTTAAACTTGACCATTAATTTGGTGATGTGGTTGGGCATGTGTGTTAGCAGGCTGGCAGGATACCACTGCGGTAGCTCATTGAGAGGTTGTGGGATCAAAGTCCAACAGGGTCTGATTAAAGACTTTAAAGTGGGTAGTGAATGTTCTTTTGCAAGGCACTGGGCATTACAAAATGAAAGTCACAGTTCTTTTGGATAGGAACTTAAAGTAAACAGGGCCCGTGTCATGGAAAGTGTGGCACAATAAAGAATCCTACTGTATATATTATGTCATCAGCCTAATGCAAAGGCAGAATTTCTGCACCATCACTTATAGCTGGTGATGTTTCGATATAATTGAAATATTTTTGACTAGGACATTTAACAACATTACTCAACTCAACTCTTAACACCTGCAGATATTAAACTAATATTTGGTATGTGAGTCTACCATAATAAATCACCATCAAATCATGATGCATGGTCCTCGGCATTACAAAATGAAAGTCAGTTTTTTCGGATAGGAACTTAAAGTAAACAGGGCCTGTGTCATGGAAGGTGTGGCACGATAAAGAATCCTAAAGTATATATAATGTCATCAGCCTAATGCATAGGAAAAATTTCTGCACCATCACTGCAACCCCCCCTCCCCCCCCCCCACCCCCCCACCCCCCGATACAACATTATGTCCACCTAAGGCCAAGCAATACACGGTGAAATCAAGTAACAGTTTCATACAAGTATTTTATGTTTCATAATATTTTTATGTACATCTCATATAGACAGTATGTACTCATCATATTTTACCCTTAAATTGTCAAAAGTTAGAAAATCAAATGTACAAAAAGCACCATTATGTATTCATTAAAATAAGCAAGTCAATAATTTGGGTGGGATGGGGTGAGGTTGTACATGGTACAGTTATTTTATAGTAAGCTTTGCAGTTTGATATTTTTTTCAAAATTCTCTAGTGGGCTGTACTCAATGTTTTAGACAGGTAGAGCTGCCTTCTAGTATAAGATGGTCCCACATTGGGGTCCTAGTTTGGCTTCTGCATTCTAATGCATATTCAACAAAAAGCGGGTTTGGGGGTAAATGTATTGATTTGGATGTGTCTGTCCATTCATCTGTCTGGGTTGAATTTTCATGGCTTGCAAAGCTCTCTTCTACTTCAGTTTGAAAGCTACAGCATTTATATTTGATAGGATGTTTGAATACATGATAGGCTAAATACAATCAAACTTCAATATCTTGATTAACACAGATATCTTCAAGTCAATATTGTATCTGTTTTCTGTATAAACTAAAAAGAGAGTTATACCTGTGGTCAATGTTATTATTTACAGTCAAAAGACTGTTTTCACTACCATCATGTGCAATACATTGTAACTACTCACAATGTTAATGAAAACAATTGTGTCAATTGCATTAGTGCACAGAGTACTGGTTTATCATGCAAGATTAACTGTCAAGAATATAAAAGTCATTTCTTTCTGGCAAGGTGACTCTTCAACTACAAAACCTCAAACACCCGAATAATTCAAAAGTACCAACAAATCCCTATGCACTCCGAGTTATCAAAGTTCTGCTTTATCCTAAAAATGTATATAAGAGCAGTGTTATCTCTGATCATTTGTGAATTTAGCTAATTGCTTGTTTTTATAATTTCTGGCTCCAAAAATAGCCTTTGACATATTTTTGTTCCAAATTTTTATCAATTTCATAATGAGGCAGACAAAAATCACTGATTTTTTCTATTCTTTTATACAAAAGTATGAAAACCTAAAACATAAGTTACAAACTATCAACTGAAAACAATCTATACTGCAGAATAGAACTATATTTGATACATTTTTTGTTGCTCTTAGTTCCTCAGTATTTCTAACTCTTTAATGTATAAATTGGCTCCTACATTTTAAAATTGGCTCCTAATTTCTAAGATTGACTTATGTTTTGGCTCAAACGAGCTAACCCTGTTAGAGGCAGTTAGACACAGTCAGTGCATAAGCCAGATAGGGCTATATGGCTTCTATGACAAAAATATTTTTTCAAATTTCAAGCATTAAAATTGAAAATTTGATTGATAAGAACATGTAAAAGGTTGAGACTAAACAAACATTTGTGCATTTCTAACTGTATGGACTGACTCGATTTTTAAATGTTAATTTTTACATTGTTTTTAACTTTTATTCATAGCAGAGGATAACATACACATATTTTAAATGGGTAATTTACTTGTTTTTATGGTTTTTCTCTAAAATATATATTAAGATTCAAATGGACCATCAACATAGTCCCCATACATCTGGGAAGTATCAGGAATTTTTCTAAGGTCAGAGAATTGGCAGGGAATTTTAAATAAAGTCAAGTGTGGGAAACCATGACCAGCTCTCCATGAAGCAGCATCATATGTTTTTACTACAATGCATGATGTATGTTTCAATCAGCAATTCCGTAGAATAATAAAATGGCAAATGCAAAATATACTTTTTGAATATGAATGTTGATAAAAAGTTGCATATATGAGGGATGCCAAGCCAGTCTATGACATAAATATGAGGACAATGATCTGGAAAGATCTTGTATTTTCCCTGCTGTAATGTTGATGCGTCGTTAACCTCTATTTTCATTTTCTCCTCTAAAACTACCAGAAAAATTTCAATGGATCTTGGTCAGAAATTCATATGATTAATTGGGATATTGCCATGGCTACAAAGATTAGGTCAAGGTTAACTTGGCTGCAAAACTCTGGAAAAAAAATTCTCCGAAACTGATATCTGAAGAAAAAATCTGATGTGAATTGGCTTCTCTAGAATCTAATGCCTGTAGTTTATTCATTTTGTGAAATTGAGAAAAAAAGGGTTAAGTTTTTTTTTTTTTTTTTTTGCATTTAATGTTGAAAAAACTGTAAAATAGCTTCAAATTGTAGTAACTTGACTATTTGAACAGATAAGGTCATGGAGTATTCAGTTTTTACATACATGTATTCTTGTAATAATCTTGAAAATGGTGCAAGGTCAAAGGTCAGGCTTATGCTTTATTAATTATCTTAAAAACTATTAACTTTTTATAAAGGTACATACATGTATTAGAATATTGTTGCTGTTGATGTAATGATCATTTTGAAATATAAGTACAGCTAGGTCATGGATTCAAAGGTGAAGGTAACAGATGTGAAAAAATACTGAAATAATTATAATTATCTGGAAAAGCTTTAAAATTTCACTATAGGTGAAGATTTTGACATTGGAGTTTCAGATTTTATTTTTTTTAAAAACGTTTTAGCTAGTCATTTATCAGGTGAGTGTATCGGGCCCAATTGAGCTTCTTAATAAAATGTGAAGCTATAGAAAATAAAAGTAAAGCAAAAACCACAATACCGGTTTTTGGGATTTCCAAAAGTCATTACCCACTAGAACAGTTAGAAAAATATATTCAACCTGCCTAGTCTATATGTCAAGAGAGAGAGAGAGAGAGAGAGAGATATCAAGAGAAATGAAACTTCTTTGAGAGAGAGGGAGGGAGAGAGAGAGAAGAATATTAAGACTGGTAACTTCAGCACACTGTCATGTGTTACTTTTGAATTTTTATAAAATAATATATGTAATTCAAAAGTAGCACATTGCAATTTGTGCTACTTTTGAATTATATTATTTTATAAAAATTCAAAAGTAGCACATGACACATATATTTTAAATAGAGAGAAAGAGAGAGAGAGAGAGAGAGGATATCAAGAAAAATGAAACTTCAACACACTTATATTTTAGTAAATTTAGAGACAAAGAGAGAGAGAGCTAAGACTAAACCTTGTTATATTTGATCACGTGCCTACGTTCAAACCCTACTTGGAACACATCCTAATGTGAAAATGTGAGAATGTTTGTCACGTCCCTTGCCGAAGGTTTTTTTTTTCAAAACAATCCGGTGGCCTCCACCATTCTTATCTGACGGCCTCGTTATAATAAATGACAGAATTTTGACCGGGTAAAACATGCTTGACAACATACAATGTAACCAAAAACAGGACACAACCGACAACACAACAAAAGGTGATTGAATCAATATAGGAAAAGACATAAATATATTAAGACCACTGATTATAAAACTCTTAACTGTACAACCACTGCGGTAGCACAGTTGATAGAGTGCTCACTCTGTAAATGGGAGGTCGTGGGTTTGAATCACGACTGGGTCCGACCGAAGACTAAAAAGTGGATATTGACTTTTTTTCACCAAACACTCGGCATTAGGAAATTAAAGTAACGATTCTTTTGGATAGGAACTTAAAATAGACAAGGTCCCGTGTCACGACAGGCTCGCTACGATAAAGAACCCTGCTGTATAATGCCATCAGCACCTTCACTTATATAGCTGGTGACATCTCAATATAAGTGAAATATTCTTGACTGGGACGTTAACATCATTACTCTGTGTTGAGTTGGTCACACTATATATGATGTAAGTGATGGTTTTCTCTACCCCGACATTGAGAATATGTAGTGACCGTTTGAACTACACTAGTTGTGATCAGTTTTCTGTTTTGGTTGCTAATTTTTAAAAAAATGTTTAACTGATCAGTCCATTTGTATGGTTAAAGTTTCGGAATCAAAGTTACGGTTTCAGTTTTTAAAACTTAAGATATATCAAAATAAAAGCATTTTCGTGGGCTTTATTTTGTATAATTGATCGAAAATCTATTATTTTCAGAGTTCCTATTTTGGGTGAAACATGCAAATTTGGATTTTTTCCGCCCATCTATTTATCTTCTTCTAATATTCAAGTCAACACAAATAACATATTTGAGTTTTATATCAACCCAAGCTCAAGGAATTATGAGAAAAAAGTCAAATTACACAAATTAATTCATCACTTGTGTAACGCAGTTATCTCACTTTTGGTTACTATGGTAACGGATTTCTTTGTTTCAAAGTACCATTTTAGTGAAAGCAGACTATGAGATTCCCTATTATACACAATTTAGTATTTATCCAACCATTGATATCATTGGAGTTTGGACTCAAATTTATCGACCAAACTGTTTCAAAAATTGGTTTTGCAATGTTGTTATTAAATGATTGGCCGAAAATACTACAAAATTCAGAATTCATAGTTTTTGGTGAAAACAGAAATTGTAAAAGCATCAAAAGTCATATATTTTACACTTGCCAACATGTAAAAATATCAAAATATATTGAAATTAAAAAGCAATTTACTCTTAATCTTCGTTTTTGCATGGTTTTTATTGCCATGGCAACCATAATTTTATTGAAAATATTTTTAAATAAAAATTTTGGAAAAACAGTTTATTTATGTGTGGTTTAGTAATGGTAAAATTTCAGTGAAAACTTAAATATTTATGTCAAAATAATGATCAGCTTTAACAATATAAAACACATTTTTCTCATCAATGGTATGCCAATTTTTATATTTTAGACCTAATAACTACTAAATTTGTTCTTTTTATCTTTTGTAAAAACATGCAAAATTTTTTAATTATCTTTTTGCGGCATCTTTCATTGATACTTAACTTTGATTTCCTGCAAAACCATATTTTTCTAGGGTACAAGTCTCCAGATACACCCTGTACTGCTTCGCATTAGGGGACATGATTATGTCATATCGGGGGACATGATTTGAAGCGGGGAATTCAGACAGGTGGGTTCAAAATGCTTTCGTTTTGTACCAAAATAACATATTTCGGTCATAATTATTGCCTCACGGAACAGTACGATATGTCTGTGAGGCAATGCATCTACGATTTGGTATAAGACAAGGCCATAAATACTACTTTACCCCTGCAATGTTTTGCTGGTGCGGACTACGAAGCATTTTTCAATGCAAAACGTGGTAATGTGAACACTTGAAGATCTACACAATGCAGATTTTGCATTCGGTATGTAAAATATCATCTATACTTTCATCTGTACCAAAACCTATACCACAAAACCCCCTATTTCTTTCACAATTAGTGTTTTAAATATGTATCAACCGGGGGGGATGACTTTGGAATCGCCCGGGGGACATGATCAGAGTTAAATTACAGACAGTGCTGTTGATTTTTACAAATAATTTAAGAAAACACACTGCCAAATGCCATGAATGCTTGATCACATCATAAGTTAACTGTTTGGGCAATGTGCACCTATGTCTGCATAGATACGCATTCATATTGCTTTGGGAAAGGTTAGTCAAAACTTTTATATGCGTTTGAGGATACCAATAAAGTACACTATACATAATAATTGATGTTTTTGAATAAATATATTTATATTTTACAAAATTGTGACTGAAATAGATTGGTTTATTTTTCAATAAAGATAACATCACAATCAAGAATATCCACCTGTGTATTGGCATACATATGCTCTCTGCATGGTGCTGTTTTACTGACAGCTTCCAGATTAGGAATCTATGGAGTTAAACTAAATAATGATGATTAGTATTGCATGTATTATCATTATTATCATTTCAGTTCGGGTGCGAATGCAGTGCCTTTTTATCAATCCCATGCAAAGCATTTTCTAGTGAATAAAAATGACATTTCGAGTGCCGAGGATATGTTATTTTTTCTTAGAATACTGAGGTTTCTCTATTATTTTTAAGCTAATCGCCTCAACATAAGCGAAATAATGTTTAACAGCAGTCAACGTGAATATAGCATGTTTGCAATTCAGCTCTTTGTATATGCCTTGTTAGAAGTATTTCGCGATCATATTTGAAAATAAGTTAATTTTATTATTGATTTTTCTAATATCAGGTATATCACTGTATATGGTTCGAAAAGAAAACTTTTGTGTTTTAGACAATATGCCAAACAACGTTTTTTTCAACGTTGAAAATTGAGACCAGTTGTGTTGAATTAAGACCCTATCCAGTTGAAAATTGAACCGTATCGTGGAATTTTGATCAGAAGACCGAGCTAAATTTCAACTGGTTAAAACAGATAACAATAATAATAATAATAATAAATTGATGCTTGTTTTTTCTAGTTGTTTGGGTTTTTTGTGGTTTGTAATGTTAATGATATAAGTTTCAGTCAATCTGTCTGTCTGTCATTATGTCTGTCTACCTGTACTTTCTTGTCAGTTACTTTTTTGTTGCATGCTGTATTACACTGTGTTCCTGATTGTGTTGGCTATTGCCAAGTTCATGTTTTCATCTGCAAATCTTTTTTTTATATGAATGACTACCAAAACTTACAAAGTGAATCTTAAACGACAACAGCATACAGTGTGATATATATGGGTAACTTGGTAGCCAAGTGGTTAGAGACGGATTGCCTCACAGCCAAGGTTCGAATCCCAATCGGGACAGATTCTAGTGTGAGAAGTTTGTAGCTTGCAGAAGGTCAGTGGTTTTCTTTGCGCACTCTGGTCTTTCTCTACCATGTCTTGACTGACCGCCTTGATATAAATTAAAGAATCTTGACTGGGATGTTAAACTCCAATATATAGTGTTCCTAGAAAATATTGAGGAATTCTGATGGAAACCGATTTTGTTAAACTATTCATTAATCACAATGAATACATAAAAAGTAATATTTTGTTAGTCCACTATTTCCAGAAATACCAATGTGTTCGAAATATTTTCATAAAAATTCTCAATAATTTCTGGGAATTATGTAAGTAAGTTTGATTTTTTTTCTCAAAAGTAGAATAACTGAAAAAGTAACAAATAACTTTTTCCTGTCATTTTTTCAATTAGTGACCCATTGACATTAAATATAAATTGAAAAAAAGTTAGATAACAAAAAGCACCGTTACATGCATTGTAAAGATGAATGAGGTAAATTTAAACTAACGAGAGAGAAATGACGGCTGAAACTGGTGAAGTTAAATAGAACCAGTAGAAGCAATAATTCACTACACTTGCATGCCCGAGACCAATAGATAAACGACACGACATAGATAGGACATGCATAAATAATAATAATGGTGTGGTTAACTGTACAAGAAGCGATTTTGGGACTTGAACATTTAAACATTGTCCTTTTTGTACAGAACATTTCCCCTCTGCACAATTAAAATGCATATAGTGTTCATAAAAAATAAAATAAAAAACATTTTATGAAATTATGGTTCCGTAACCATTTTAAGATAGTGGTTGTCAATTACAATTGGTTTTTAATAAACTAACCAAACAGCAACTTCAACATACTCAAAATTTTAAAATAGACAACTTTCAGTAAACAGGTGTGAAAAATAGCATAAATATTTAGAGAAAACAGGACCACTGTAAAATACTTTGATATATCCGAACTTAAACCCGTGTGTTTTACAATTAGATAATTGTATAATTACTAAATGCATACAGTTGTACGAAAGTTTGAAAAAAGCATAATAACACACAACACGAATGGCGAGCTACAACAAACTAATGAAATGGACATTAAGAACACATATCCCATGAATAGAATACATTACAAAAACTTATAGAACAGATGTATATTGAAACTAGTAATTACACAACTAATAAGCTTAACTTATGCTATGTCGATATTTTTCAGTTTGTTCAAAAGTTTGTATATTCTGATGTCAGTAAGATAATTTAGTAACCATTAGCTCAATGATACATTGGATCAATATACTGGTTAATAGTGTCATATACCACTTTTTAAATTTGAGCATAAAATACATTCAAAAAGTGGTATATGGCAATAGTAAGCAACATAGTTAACAATTTTTAAATAACATGGCACGTGCATTGCATTTTTTAACAATTTTCGCTACGTAACCTTGGCAAAAAGTACACGTTTTTATGAGAAAGAAATGTGTTATTTCGCAAAAAATAAGCGTTATTGTGCGAATGCTTTTTGTTCTACCAAATTGAACCCAATAGACTTTCGTAAAGTTGAATTTTGTCATTGTTGTAAATTTTACTGTCCTATTATGTATTACGTATAGCTGCAAAATCGACGGTGTGTCATATCGTTAATGGCTACAGTGTACATTCGAGTCCGGAAGACAGACCAAAACTCTGTGTTTGTGGGAAGGGGCAATATTAAACAGGGTAAATTTTCAACAAATTGAGATAATATTTATAGAAAAAAATAATTATCAACCTGTTGAAAAATGACCCCGGGTATAAATTTTAAGAATTTTTGTCAAAAAAGCACCCCTGGCTAAATATTCAACGTTGAAAAATGAACCCCAGATCAAAATTCTTCATTACACTGGTTACTACCTCCTAATGCCCAGTACCAACTAGAACTGTCAGTGAAGCTGACTTGTAATCCCCCCTTGCATACAAGTAAGGTTTTTTCATTTAATTTGGTCACGACTCTTGACCTACAGCCGTACATACCTGTCGAAAGTTTAACAAAGCTAATGAATGGGTAAATATCTCATCGAATGATATCAATATCTCGCTTGCTTTTCGACCAAGGGCTATGAATTTCTCAGCCAGACGGCAGGCCAACTTCTGTTTCTTTTCGTTACTCATTGGTAAACTTTCAAAAGGTCCAACTATATGCACCTACCATTGGTATATGAACCATATACGACCATATACCTGATATTAGAAAATCATTAGGATTGCAATACAGGTGTTTAGTTGGTTTAATGCTGTTAAACATTATTTCACTTCTATTGGGGCGATCAGCTCAGGAATGATGGGGAAAACCATAGTACTCTCAGAGAAAACCACATATCCTCGGCAAGCGAATGTCATTAAAGCTTTGAGTGGGACTGTATTCGCACCCAAACTGACGGCAAATACATGTATAATGATAATAATCACCATCATCATCATCACCTAGTTAATTTTAAGTGAAATATTCTTGATTGTTATGTTAATCATCTTTATTTCAGTCACAGTTTTTTAATGTGTACATATATTTATTCAAAAACATCAATTATTATATACGTGTACCCTATTGGTATCCTCAAACGCATATAAAAGATTTGACTAACCTTTCACAAAGCAATATGAATGCGTATCTGTGTAAAAATTGGTGCACATTGCCCAAACAGTTAACTTATGATGTGATCAAGCGTTCGTGGCATTTGGTGGTGTGTCAGCATTGTCTGTAATTTACCTCTGATCATGTCCCCCGGGCAATTCTAAAGTCATGTCCCCCGGTTGATACATATTTAAAACACTAATTGTGAAAGAAATAGTGGGTTTTGTGGTATAGGTTTGGTACAGATGAAAGTATAGATGATATTTTACATACCGAATGCAAAATCTGCATTGTGTAGACCTTCAAGTGTGCATACTACCACGTTTTGCATTGAAAAATGCTTCGTAGTCCGCACCAGCAAAACATTGCAGGGGTAAAGTAGTATTTATGGCCTTATCTTATACCAAATCGTGGATGCATTAAAGGGTTAATATGCAAACATAAAGTGATGTTTCAACAATTTAATAAACACATTTTTATAATACATGTAAGTATATTTATCTCAGAACAGATCATGTTTACCATGATCCTGGTTTTTCCTTGATGCACTTTATGTATTAATATTATTATCCCCCCACACCCCCGCCATCAGTGGTGAGGGGGGATATAGTAATACTGCTTTGTGTGTGTGTGTGTCGGGGGTCCGTCCAAGTTGGTTTCCGTGCATTTAAAAGAAAACCCTACATCAGATTGAGCTGAAACTTGGTCAGTTGATTCGTTATGATAGTGATTGGTGTGGGATTGCTCGACAGCCTTATAGCATATCCAAGATGGCCACCATTATTATAAATAACAAAAACATATAAATGGCTGTTGCAGCCTTATTTATGTACCGATTTCATCGATATTTTCAATATATATAGAAAATAGAACTCGGGTATTAAACATATTTAACTGGATTTTCTGAAAAAATTTTAGTTTGCAAAATATATATGACCATTACAGCCATATTTATGAACCAATTTCATCAGAATTTTAAACATAGGAAATAAAACTGTGGGAATTAATCATATGTAATAGGATTTTCCATTAAATTTTAGTTTGCGTAATATTTATAAAATATGCAAATAAGGTGTACTTTAATTTGTTGTGGTTTTCAATCTAATAAATGGGCAAACTAGCCCACTTATTTAACAACCAGTGTTCCATAAAACATATTTCACCTTGTATGGAATTCACTGATGTTCGCCTTTGCAGAGGTGGGGTGGGGGTAGTGTTCTCTGAACACCTTGTTTAATATAAAATTATCATGTCTCCAACCTAGCTATAGTACTAGAAAGGATGATGTCTGAATCAAGATAAAATTTCATCAACACTGTAATGTCACAATATAGCTTCTCTAAACAGGTATTTTAAAATTTAAAAGATAAGGAAAGTAGCAGATGTTGTTTTGTTCTTTGTTAAGATAAATGCCTTTCCTCTGGTTTAAATGGGAATCCCTGTTCCAAAGTCATTTGTATTTAGAATCATTGGGGCGGAGAGCTCAATTCTGTGTTGGACATTATTGACCACCTCCTGTAGTTTTATTCTAGTGTCACCAGTTTTAACAAGAGTATAACAATAACCAAACTTTTTATATTATTCTAAATGTTGAGAAGGGAGATTGAACTTATTTTGATATCAAGCAAACAATAAACAAGAAACTTCACAAAAAATCTGATGTGCTAAAAAGTAGAAAGTCTTTATAAGTTAGTAGTAATCAGATGGGGCATACAGAGTCAAAATTAAAATGGATTTTTTTATAAATGCTTGTTTAGCATGCAAGAAAAATAAAAATAGTCTTTTTATAATATCAAAAATATGTACAAATGCAAATATATATAATAAATTTTCCGAGAGAATCTTGCCATCATGGTTCACTGCATTGGTGTGACTTTATGGTTAGAGAATATGATGTCATGGATATTATCTTTAAACAGATCATTCATAAGACTTTAAAGTTTGAGATGCTGCTTCCTCCTCTTGCACTTGGTATAGAGAGGACAGAGTTTCTGGTTCACAAAGTAACCAGAAAAAAATTTAAAAAGTGAAAATTTGAAAAGGTCCACATGGCTGTCAAATTTAATCAAAATTGAGTCAGTATGACATAGTACATCACCAATATAAAAGTTCATACCAAATATGAATCCAACATCTCAACAAATAAAGAATAAACTGTTTAGGGACAGACAAGTGGACAACCAGAGAGAAAACCTATAATCCCCTTCCAGTTTCAATGGACTAATTAATATCTAATAAAAGTTTGACACTACGTATCTTTAAAACTTTTTTTTTAAATTGTCCAACTTTTGAAAGACATTCAAGTATATCTGGGACTAAATGTGCCTCCTATGATAATACAATATGTTATACCTTTTAGATCACCCCCCTTCCAATCATTTCTATTGTATTGGAGAAAGCTTAATAGCCATTTAGGTATTTAAAAACCCATGCATCATTGACACCCTGAATAAATCTTTAAATAGGTGGGAAGAATAACCAAAATGATTATGAGTTTAGAATAAACCAACTTTCATTTGGTGGGTTGAATATCAATTTAAGTAACACAAATGGCACAATAGCAAACCTATAAAACCAAAAAATAATGGCCACACAATAAAGGTTTAACCCTCATGTCAGTACAATGAATGTACACTTTCAAGTGTCCATCAATTTAAAACTCATTACTTCTACTGATCAGATCAAAAGGTTAATTTTTCCATATACACCTATTGTGATAGTGCTCCTGAATCTGTGATAATTTCTATTATGGAAATGTGTCTCTAATAATCCTTACAATTTAAATTTCTAATGTAATGTAATGAATTTTAACTTTATAAAGTTGCTTTAATTATATTACTAAGAAAAATAAATTTATTTTGATTTTACACATGTGTGTATTTATTATGAGTGTAGAGATTAATCATCACAAATTAAAATTTTGGAGCACATAAGGATTCCTTATCATGAATACCCCTTTGACAAATTGAATCTTCCCAGTAAATTAATCCTAGACAAACTAAAAACAATATCTTGAACAAAATTGTTTTCTGCTATAAACATAATTTCTTTGTTAATTATAATACATGTCAATTTTCAACTACAAATAAAACATTTTTTCTTTTTCATTCGCCAATATTGAAAAATCATTGTCCGTTGATTCAACAATTTTACATAATGTAATATAAGGCTCAATCAGAAATGACCATTTCAATATGTAGCATTGTGTGATCAGAATTGGTTGATTCATCAATATTACATATTTCTGTAATATAAGATTGAATCAAACATGACCAGTTCAATGTGTGGCATTGTATCATCAGAATTAGCAAATTCATCAATATTACATATTCCTGTAATATAAGATTCAATCGAACAAGGTCATTTCAATATGTAACATTGTATAATCAGAATTGGTTGATTCATCAATATTACATATTTCTGTAATATAAGATTGAATCAAACATGACCATTACAATATGTAGCATTGTATGATAAGAATTAGCAAATTCATCCATATTACATATTTCTGTAATATAAGATTTAATCAAACATGGCCAATTTAAGATGTAGCATTGTGTGATCAGAATTGGCTAATTCATCAATATTACATATTCCTGTAATATAAGATTCAATCGAACAAGGCCATTTCAATATGTAGCATTGTGTGATCAGAATTGGCTAATTCATCAATATTACATATTCCTGTAATATAAGATTCAATCGAACAAGGCCATTTCAATATGTAGCATTGTATGATCAGAATTGGTTGATTCATCAATATTACATATTCCTGTAATATAAGATTCAATCGAACAGGCCATTTCAATGTGTGGCATTGTATGATCAGAATTAGCAAATTCATCATATTACATATTTCTGTAATATAAGATTTAATCAAACATGGCCAATTTAATATGCAGCATTGTATGATCAGAATTGGCTAATTCATCAATATTACATATTCCTGTAATATAAGTTCAATCAACTATGGCCATTTCAATATGTAGCATTGTATGATCAGAATTAGTTGATTCATCAATATTACATATTCCTGTAATATAAGATTCAATCGAACAAGGCCATTTCAATGTTTGGCATTGTATGATCAGAATTGGTTGATTCATCAATATTAATATTTCTGTATATAAAATTCAAGCAAACATGACCATTTCAATATGTAGCATTGTATGATCAGAATTGGTTGATTCATCAATATTACATATTCCTGTAATATAAGATTCAATCAAACATGACCATTTCAATACGTAGCATTGTGTGATCAGAATTGGTTGATTCATCAATATTACATATTCCTGTAATATAAGATTGAATCAAACATGACCATTTCAATATGTAGCATTGTATGATCAAATTAGTTGATTCATCAATATTACATATTCCTGTAATATAAGATTCAATCAACATGGCCATTTCAATATGTAGCATTGTATGATCAGAAGTTGATTCATCAATATTACATATTTCTGTAATATAAATTCAATCAAACATGACCATTTCAATATGTAGCATTGTATGATCAGAATTGGTTGATTCATCAATATTACATATTCCTGTAATATAAGATTGAATCAAACATGACCATTTCAATACGTAGCATTGTGATCAGAATTGGTTGATTCATCAATATTACATATTCCTGTAATATAAGATTGAATCAAACATGACCATTTCAATATGTATCATTGTATGATCAGAATTGGTTGATTCATCAATATTACATATTCCTGTAATATAAGATTCAATCAAACTTGGTCATTTCAATATGTAGCATTGTATGATCAGAATTGGTTGATTCATCAATATTACATATTTCTGTAATATAAGATTGAATCAAACATGACCAGTTCAATGTGTGGCATTGTATCATCAGAATTAGCAAATTCATCAATATTACATATTCCTGTAATATAAGATTCAATCGAACAAGGTCATTTCAATATGTACATTGTATGATCAGAATTGGTTGATTCATCAATATTACATATTTCTGTAATATAAGATTGAATCAAACATGACCATTCAATATGTAGCATTGTATGATAAGAATTAGCAAATTCATCCATATTACATATTTCTGTAATATAAGATTTAATCAAACATGGCCATTTAATGTAGCATTGTATGATCAGAATTGGCTAATTCATCAATATTACATATTCCTGTAATATAAGATTCAATCGAACAAGGCCATTTCAATATGTAGCATTGTGTGATCAGAATTGGCTAATTCATCAATATTACATATTCCTGTAATATAAGATTCAATCGAACAAGGCCATTTCAATATGTAGCATTGTATGATCAGAATTGGTTGATTCATCAATATTACATATTCCTGTAATATAAGATTCAATCGAACAAGGCCATTTCAATGTGTGGCATTGTATGATCAGAATTAGCAAATTCATCAATATTACATATTTCTGTAATATAAGATTTAATCAAACATGGCCAATTTAATATGTAGCATTGTATGATCAGAATTGGCTAATTCATCAATATTACATATTCCTGTAATATAAGGTTCAATCAACTATGGCCATTTCAATATGTAGCATTGTATGATCAGAATTAGTTGATTCACCAATATTACATATTCCTGTAATATAAGATTCAATCGAACAAGGCCATTTCAATGTGGCATTGTATGATCAGAATTGGTTGATTCATCAATATTACATATTTCTGTAATATAAATTCAAGCAAACATGACCATTTCAATATGTAGCATTGTATGATCAGAATTGGTTGATTCATCAATATTACATATTCCTGTAATATAAGATTCAATCAAACATGACCATTTCAATACGTAGCATTGTGATCAGAATTGGTTGATTCATCACTATTTACATATTCCTGTAATATAAGATATGAATCAAACATGACCATTTCAATACGTAGCATTGTATGATCAGAATTGGTTGATTCATCAATATTACATATTCCTGTAATATAAGATTCAGATCAAACAGACCATTTTCAATATGTAGCATTGTATGATCAGAATTGGTTGATTCATCAATATTACATATTCCTGTATTATAAGATTGAATCAAATGACCAGTTCAATATGTGCATTGTATGATCAGAATTGCAGTTTTCATCAATATTCATATTCCTGTAATATAAGATTCAATCGAACAAGGTCATTTCAATATGTAACATTGTATGGATCAGGAATTGGTTGATTCATCAATATTACAATTTTTCTGTAATATAAGATTGAATCAACATGACCATTTCAATATGTAGGACTACAGTATGATCAGAATTGGCTTATTCATCAATATTACATATTCCTGTAATATAAGATTCAATCGAACAGGCCATTTCAATGTGTGGGCATTGTATGATCAGAATTGGTTTGATTTATCAATATACATATTCCTGTAATATAAGATTGAATCAAACAATGACCATTTCAATGTGTGGCATTGTACATCAGAATTAGCAAATTCATCAATATTACATAATCAAACATGACCATTTCAATGTAGCATTGTGTGATCAGAATTGGTTGATTCTCAATATACATATTACCTGTAATATAAGATCAATCGAACAAGGCCATTTCAATATGTAGCATTGTATGATCAGAATGGTTGATTCATCAATATTACATATTCCTGTAATATATTCAATTGAACAAGGCCATTTCAATTGTGGGCACTGTATGATCAGAATTGGTTGATTCATCAATATTACATATTTCTGTAATATAAGATTGAATCAAACATGACCATTTCAATAATGTAGCATTGTATGATCAGAATTGGTTGATTCATCAATATTACATATTCCTGTAATATAAGATTGAATCAAACATGACCATTCAATATGTAGCACTGTATGATCAGAATTGGCTAATTCATCAATATTACATATTCCTGTAATCTAAAGATTCAATCGAACAAGCGCCATTTTCAATGTGTGCATTGTATGATCAGAATTGGTTGATTTATCAATATTACATATTCCTGTAATATAAGATTGAATCAAACATGGACCATTTCAATGTGTGGCATTGTACATCAGATTAGCAAATTCATCAATAATTACATAATCAAACAGTGACCATTTCAATATGTAGCATTGTGTGATCAGAATTGGTTGATTCATCAATATTACATATTCCTGTAATATAAGATTCATATCAAACATAACCAGTTCAATTGTGGCATTGTATCATCAGAAATTAGCAAATTAGCAAATCATCAATATTACATATTTCTGTAATATAAGATACAAACTGTGCACCATTGCTTGCTGATTTGTTTCTTTATTCTTACGAAGCAGAATTTATGCAGAACCTTGTTAAATCTGGAGAGAAAACTGTCGC
This sequence comes from Anadara kagoshimensis, assembly GCA_021292105.1. Classification (NCBI taxonomy): domain Eukaryota; kingdom Metazoa; phylum Mollusca; class Bivalvia; order Arcoida; family Arcidae; genus Anadara; species Anadara kagoshimensis. The sequence goes on along the minus strand of CM037863.1, from coordinate 21,258,602 downwards.
CAAATCATTCAACTCAACATACAGATACATAGATGACGTTCTGTCTCTTAACAATCCTAAATTTGGAGACTATGTAAATGTCATCTATCCTAGTGAGCTTGAAATAAAAGACACGACTGATTCCTCAAGTTCTGCTTCATATTTAGACTTATACCTGAATTATGACGCACAAGAAAGGCTACATTTGAAACTTTATGACAAACGTGATGACTTCAATTTTTCTATTGTCAACTTTCCTTTTTTATGCAGCAATATACCTGCTTTCTCCTGCTTATGGTGTATTTGTTTCCCAATTAATACGCTATGGTAGAGCTTGTTCCCACTACGGGACTTTGTACAACGAAGTAGGCTGCTTGCAAATAAATTGTTGACTCAGGGATATTGCAAGCCTAGGCTTATCAAGGCCCTCACAAAGTTTTATGGCCGTCATCACAGTATTGTTGATAAGTTTGATGTCTCTGTGTCCAGGATTGCCTTGGATATATTTGACGTCTCATAGGTCCATGTTCCTTTCACACAATTTTGATTACACACGTGACGGGTGTAGCTAGCTAAACAGGAGGTGCTTACCCTTCCGGAGCACCCGGCCTCACTTCCCTGGTGGAAGTTCACGTGTCTAACCTAACTTGTCAGTTCCAAAGTTTTTACTTTGCTTCTGGATTGTGATTCGGAAATGGATAAGTATGTTTGTTTTTGATTCAATCAACTATGGCCATTTATGTAGCATTGTATGATCAGAATTGGTTGATTCATCAATATTACATATTTTTGTCATATAAGATTCAATTAAACTTGACCATTTCAATATGTAGCATTGTGTGATCAGAATTGGTTGATTCATCAATATTACATATTTCTGTAATATAAGATTCAATCAACTATGGCCATTTCAATATGTAGCATTGTATCATCAGAATTAGCGGATGTATTAATATTACATATTTCTATTATATTTCTGTAATGTAAGATTCAAATTTGTCTAGTCACATGTGAATGTAAATAAAATCTATACTGTTTTATTACATGGTAATGAATGTTTTTTCTATTGTATCATTTTGCTACAAATGACGCCATTGTATATCTTAAAAACCATTTTCCACTTCTTTCGTCAGTCAACATGTGACTGTATTCTGACTTTGTTTTCCATATATTAATTAAAACATAACATTTGTTTCATGGGTATTAAAGTCAGTTGAAAGATTTGTTACTCTGAAAAAAAAATTATAATTGAAATGACCAAGACCAGCCTATATTTCATTTAAGAATTGACTGTCATTTTTTCCTGGTTTACTCAAGTAATGAACCAGATTTTAAAACTAGCAAATCTGATGAACTGCGAATGTATCCAGTAATATATTAATTTGCCCTCATGCCCAATGACAGATTGGCTTACTCCAACCTCATGCAGTCATTCCAGAAATAATCATATTGCTTATATTCCTTTAAACGGTCAAAAATGAAATTTTGAAATCAGACTCTTTATGTCTCTTAGAAACAAAGATGTATATGTACAGAATTAAAAAATAAATTATTACACACACCAAATTTGAAATAAAAAAATTATGATAACAGCTGGATAATTTCATACTTTCAACAATAAAGTCATATAAAACTGTTCTAAGTGACTATTATTTTGCTGGTTTTAGCATTAATTACAGAAAAGGCAAATGTTGTTTGTAAGAACTTGTCCGGTTGAGTGATAATATATCCTGGATAAATGCTTATTGCAATCTGAAATCGTGGAACTTTATCCATGTTAGGAGGTAAGGCATTATGGAGGTTAGAAATTAACAACTGTGCGCTATTAACACTGAATAAATCCGAACAGAATTTTACATCATTTTAATACTAAGAAGACATATGTCACTGTTTTTCTAAAATCAAATACAATTTTATCATATCAACATAGTTTTTCAGAAAATGGTGTAATGGGGGTTAGTTCCTTATATGAGACTTTGAAAAATTCTATCTCAATAATATTGGATTTAAAGACATGATTTAAAAATTCCTATCTAATATAAAGTTTCCCCTGTACTCTTAGGCCATCATTGTAATCTGAAATAAGTTTCATATCTTTATTGCTTTTAGTTATGAATTCCGCATGTAATGAAATATCTGTTACAGGTTAGGAATTTTTTCCGACACATGTAAAATAACCGGTTCAAAATTGAATAATCACTTTTAGAAAATCTACTTGGTTAAAGACCCTATCTGATGTTAAGAAATAAATCTGATCCAATTTGTAAAATGGTTCCATTAAAACTATAATATCAGCTCTGAAAGTTTACATATTGCTATTGCAACATGCTCAAACGTCACAATTTCCTTCCAGAATCTGTCTCCACGGACAAGAAAAACCATTGTCAACGTTAAATGTTACAATATTATTTTGGAATGACTGCATGGTATATTTCTGCTGCATAGACTTTTGAAATTAAAATGTAGATTTCGTTTTATATACATGTACTGTATGACCCATATTTGTCAATTAAACAATAAAAAAAATTCTGTAATATAAATGGCATTATTCATATGATACTGTTTATATTTGATGTTTTTAATTGCTGAATATACTAATATCTACTGTAGAAATTTTAGAAATCTTTTTTTTTTAAATAACCTTTTTCAACTTATAATTGATTTATTCATGTTAATTTAAAAAAATCAAGGGAAATAACCACTACAGAGAATTGTTACAAATGTATTAAATTATAGGTTTTTTGTATTTGAAAGGGAGATAACCATTATAGAAAATTGTTAAATTACAGTTTTTTGTAATACAAACATTACAAAGTAAAGAGAGATAACTCTAAATACTTTGTTATATTACAGATAACTGTAATATTACAATATTTAGTAAGTCCCTGGACTGTGAAAATCATCTGAAATAAATACATTATACATTTATGATGTATCATAACATCATATGAAAATAAACTACATATATTCTGTATTCTTGAAAATGAACAAAAAAGAAATTAATTAAAACAGAATGATTTAATGTAGTACCAGTATATAACATCAATCACCACACAAGAATGGTACTGTGGGACTGTATGAACTGGCTATGATGTGTGCAGCAATGATCCATGATTTAAAGTTTGGCTAAAATTGAAATACAGTAAAAGATATTTACATAGATTCGTGCACAATAAAAGTGAATGGGTTATATTGTGATAAATTTCATAAAAAGCTCAAATACATGTACATGTATCAACTTTAAAAATATGAAATGTTTGAACAGTAAATTTAATACATGTAGTACAAGAATCTTTGTGATCCATTTCTGAATTTCTGCTGGTACATCCATACTTGCTGTGGTTACTGTGGAGAGAAAAACATTCAAAATTAGCATCAATGTTATAAAAACCTATGGTATTTGTAGCTGTGGAATCATCAACAACAGTAGCAGTAGTGATAGCTGAAGGATCTAGAATTGCATTAATTACAAGATTTTTGCAATTTGTGCATTTGCAACCTGGTCCACAATATCTGCCAACATCATCTCCTGTGATACTGCTCTGTTTCTGAATAACTAAACTGAACTTTGGCATTTAAAATCTATCTCAACCCTTGAAGTGGCAAAACTGTTCAAATTTCTAAAAACAAAAGAAAGTAATTTACAGTTGAAAACATTTTATGTAATTTTCTATATCGACTTCTCCTCTTCTGCAAACTTTCTGAAATTTAGCAAACTACATGTATAATTATGCTCCTTCAGCCTCCCTGCCAGCCTGTGTACCTGTAAATATGTGATACAGCTGTCAACTTCTGATCTGAAACATTAAAAACACATTGTTTTAAAATTTGCATGCACTGCAGCAGTTAAATCAACGCCAGATAATTGTTGTTCAGATGGTTTTCTAGCAAACTGTCCATCTTGTGACTCTAAATGTAAATGAAAGTGTAAAAAAAAATCCAATATCAGCTGATTTCTGAGTCACATAGTGACTACATGGGGCCAGCTGGGCGATCTGGATGTTTGATTTTCGTGGCATTTTTTCTACAAAATTGAACTAAAATTAAACAAAAATGTTTAAAGATTATATTAAAAACACACCAACAAATATCTAGAGTAAAAATAAACAAAATTAGAAGATGTCTAGACGCAATAAATAGCACGTTTTGTTTTCCAAATCATCGGCATGCAGGGTCAATTTTGACAATCTTCCTGTGAAATAACCTGTGCGAATGATGGTTTCTACCCGGTATCAAAATGACCGGTGTTCTATATGCTACCGATTATGACTATAATTTTTAACCCAATCGGTGTGGGGATGCGATTCTGTCAATTCAATTTACCGGGCATAAACTCCGAATGCACCGCCCACTTGATTTTGACCTTTCCGATACCGCAGTTTATGTCTATGATTTCACCATTTTAATTAGTTATTAGGAGTGTTTAATTGTTGCGATCGTCTAGAAAAAATAATTTTCTATCAAACGGATACAAAATTATATATAGTTTAAGTTAAAAACACCATTTAATTAATGATTTATTGCGTCAACCCTAAAATGCAAATTCTTCGAGGTGACGACAAAGCACCATCTGCCGACTAAATTTGAATTACCCCCCCTTGAACGGCCCTGAAGATTAAATCGCGGGTTTAACGGAAAAATCGAAGCTGGCCTTTCAACTGTTAATTCTGAAGATATTCAGAAACTTAGGGTGTCAGTCTGAAGAAAATTTCTAGATAAAAACATTTGCATTTATTTTGACAAAAGTATTCATCAGCAATAACCAAAATTTGCTCAATTTAAGTTAAGGAAAATCTTAGCTAAAGAATGATTGTGAATCTGGGACCAGGACCTTTTGCCTCTTATGAAATGATTAAAAATTGAAAATACAATTGGTATACAAAACACCCTGTATTGCTCTAGAAATACAAAAAATGAGGATCGGTGTGTGTATATTTTATCCCCTGCCTTTCAAAGAAAGAGGAGGATATTAAATTTGAAGTTCTGTCCATCTGTCTGTTCAGAGAATTCTTGCCCAGATTAATTATCCAAAACTATGAAACACTGCTTCATGAAAGATTTATAGAAGTTGCACATATCATTAACTCGCTGAATTTTTAGCTCACCTGAGCTAAAGGCTCAGATGAGCTATTGCAATCTATCACCGTCTGTCGTGCGTTGTGTGTAAACTTTACATTTTAATCTTCTCCTCCTACTGGGGCAAATTTGATGAAACTTGGCGATTATCATGCCTGGATAACAGCCTTTAAAAATTGTGTTCGGGGTTTGGCCACGCCCAACAAGATGGCCGCCATTACTAAAAACAAGAGGCCCATGGGCCTTAACACTCACCTGAGGAAGAGTACATATCTTATTAAAGTCTGTCCCGAGCCATTAGGCCCATCAGGCCGGAGCTTATCCCGGTTTCGGTGGCATTAAGCGACTGAGAGTACAAGACTCTCCCCTGAATGGGACGCCGGTCCATCGCAGGGTTAACCCCCAGCATTTTGCTGGTACTCATTTATTTTTCAGCTGAGTGAACTGGAACAACGTGAAATTAAGTGTCTTGCTCAAGGACACAACACATCGCCCGGTCCAGGGATCGAACCCACGACCTTTGAATCATGAGTCCAACGCCTTAACCACTAGGCCACGCGCTTCCACCATTACATATCTTATGCAGAGGTTCAATGGTCAATGACATTAATAAAAGAGAACATCAAAATTTTCAGCAGTAAGGACCAATAATATGCAAGTATTTTTGCAAATTAATTATAAGAATTATTATATAAGTATGCTATATATAACATATCTAAAGTCTAGCTACAATATATTATTTATAAACAGCTAAAACATCTGTATATTAAAATGTGCGTTAGGCCAATACCTACAATATTCCAATATACATGCCTATATAAAAAGTTTATAGTTTTGAGATAATTAACCATTAAAGTATTCATTTGCATCTATGACCTTGACCTTTAAACCTATGACCTTCATTCATATATCAAAATGATCGTTAGGCCAATACCTACAATATTCCAATATACATGCCTATACAAAAAGTTTATAGTTTTTGAGATAATTAACCATTTAAATATTCGTTTGCAGCTATGACCTTGACCTTTGAACCTATGACCTTCATTCATATATCAAAATGATCGTTAGGCCTATACCTACAATATTCCAATATACATTCCAATACAAAAAAATTGTAGTTTTTGAGATAATTAACCATTTAAGTATTCGTTCAATTCTATGACCTTGACCTTTGAACCTATGACCTTCATTCATATATCAAAATGATTGTTGTGCAAATGCCTACAATATTCTAATATACATGCCTATTCAAAAAGTTTATAGTTTTTGAGATAATTAACCATTTAAATATTCGTTTGCAGCTATGACCTTGACCTTTGAACCTATGACCTTCATTCATATATCACAATGATCCTTAGGCCAATACCTACAATATTCCAATATACATGCCAATACAAAAAATTTATAGTTTTTGAGATAATTAACCATTTAAGTATTCGTTCAATTCTATGACCTTGACCTTTGAACCTATGACCTTCATTCATATATCAAAATGGTCGATAGGCCAATACCTACAATATTCCAATGTACATGCCTATACAAAAAGTTTATAGTTTTTGAGATAATTAACCATTTAAGTATTCGTTTGTGTCTATGATCTTGACCTTTGAACCTATGACCTTCAATCATATATCAAAATGATCGTTAGGCCAATACCTACAATATTCCAATATACATTCCTATACAAAAAAATTGTAGTTTTTGAGATAATTAACCATTTCAGTACTTGTTTACATCTGTGACCTTGACCTTTGAACCCATGAACTTTATTCATATATCAAAATTACCATTGTGTCATTACCTACAATATTCTGATATACATGCCTTTACAAAAAATTCATAATTTTGCAGATAATTAACTATTTTGGTATTCTTGGACATCTGTGACCTTGACCTTTGAACCATGACCCTGATCTATGTATCAAAATGATCGTCATGTCAATGCCTACAAATAGCTGAAAATCCTACGCCATTATCACAAGAAATGTTAAAAAAATAGCATTTTTTATCAAAGGTCAAAAACTGGGACATGACATTGACCTTTGACCTTGACATTAATTGGAAGAAAATTGCAAGACAATCAACAGTGAAAACTCCATACAATTATCTTCAGCCGTTATGAAGTTATAACAATAAATGTCTCATTTTAAAAATTACGTAATTTTACGCAAAAAATGCGTAACCTATTTTTCGTCTAATTTTCATGAAAAACACAATTTTGATGATCCCAGGTATGCTGAATCTGAATATCCAATCAAAATTTGCCTGCACCTTTTTTCAGAGAAGAGAAGATTTTTTTGTCTTTTTGCTATTTTTAGTAACAGCAGCCATCTTGTTGGGCGTGGCCAAACCCCGAACACAATTTTGAAAGGCTGTTACCCAGGCATGATAATCGCCAAGTTACATCAAATTTGGCCCAGTAGTTTTGGAGAAGAAGATTAAAATGTAAAGTTTACGCACGACGGACGATGCACGACGGACGACGGACAGTGATAGATTGCAATATCTCATCTGAGCCTTTGGCAAATTTGTATTAGATATCTAGATTCAGCATTCCTGGGAACATTAAAATTGTGTTTTTCATGAAAATTGAACGAAAAATAGGTTAGGCATTTTTTTGCGTAAAATTATGTAATTTTGAAAATGAGACATTTATTGTTATAACTCAATAACGGCTGAAGACAATTGTATGGAGTTTTCACTGTTGATCTTGTCTTGCTATTTTCTTCCAAAAGATGTCAAGGTCAAAGGTCAAGGTCATGTCCCTGTTCTTGATCTTTGATAAAAAAATGCTATTTTTTAAACATTTCAGGTGATAATGGCATGGGATTTTCAGTTTATTGTAGGTATTGACATGACAATCATTTTGATACATAGATCAAGGTCATGAGTTCAAAGGTCAAGGTCAAGGATGCACAACTATTTTTGTTATAGTTGATTATCTGCAAAACTATTAACTTTTTGTATAGGCATATATATTAGAATATTGTAGGTAATGGCACAATGGTCATTTTGATATATTAATAAAGGTCATGGGTTTAAAGGTCATGGTCACAGATGCGAAAGAATACCGAAATGGTTAATTATCTAGAAAACTATTAACTTTTTGAATAAACATGTATATTACAATATTATATGAATTGATTAAACGATCATTTTGATACGTAGATTAAGGTCATGGGTTCAAAGGTCAAGGTCACAGATGCAAATCAATACATAAATGGTTAATTATCTCGAAAACTATTAACTTTTTGTATAGACATGTATATTTGAATATTGTAGGTTTTGATTTAACGATCATTTTGATTTATATTTTAATGTCATGGGTTCAAAGGTCAAGGTCACAAATGCGAAAGAATACTGAAATGGTTAATTATCTCAAAAACTATAAACTTTTTGTATAAACATGTATATTAGAATGTTGTAGGTTTTGATTTAGCGATCATTTTGATATATAGATTAAGGTCATGGATTCAAAGGTCAAGGTCACAGATGGTAAAGATACTGAAATGGTTAATTATCTCGAAAACTATTAACTTTTTGTATAGGCATCTATATTAGAATATTGTAGGTAATGGCCTTACAATCATTTTGATATATAGATGAAGGTCATAGTTTCATACTTTTGTTTTTACTTTTTAGCTGTTTATAAATAATGTATTGTAGTTAGAATATATATATACATGTGTAATATTAATATACATATATGTGTTAATATATTATACATATATTATATGTAGCAATCTCGGGACCAGGTATGAATTATTTGCAAAAATCCTTGCATTTAATTCTGCCTTACTGCTGAAAATTAGGTATTCTCTTTAATAAATGTTATTGACCATTGAACCTCTGCATGAGATATGTACTTAGCCTCAGGTGAGCATTAAGGCCCATGGGCCTCTTTTTTTGTTATTTCAGCACTTGGAAAGAGAGAAGAGAGAAATTCCACAGGTGTTGATAGAAAATCCTCCCCGTAAAATTTATACTGAGGAAAGATTAAGTTACAAGTCAGCAGAGGTTTATCATAGTTACAAGAATGAGAGTAAAATGATGGCGGCTCTTGAAAGATTACCTAACCCAGATGATAGATTTAACTTCCTGAAAGACAAAGGATATTTTCTACAAGCATCAAAACTCTTGCAACAAAAAGGTACTAAATTTTGATATACCCAATATTGTACAATCAGAGGCTGGATTGTTGTAAACAAATTAAAATGCAGGATTGTCTGTCTCTCAGTCTTTTGTGAATGGTGCCAGGACCCTTGTAATTGTGAATATAGGCAGTCAAATACATATAGCTCCATATCTTTGATGTCCTTAGATGGATTTTGATCAAAATTGACACAGGTGTAATACCATGAGTTAATGTGTTGCACCAAATGTTCATCTAATTGTTGGGGATGTAGGGTGGGGGTTTGTGGTGATATTTTTTTTCTCAAAAAAAACTGCTCTAGAGTAAGTGGATTTAGTATTCAGGTCTCTAGCATATACTTTGTCTTTAATTACAGGCGTTATGATGAAGCTGCCACATGTTGTTACATCATGGAAAGACTACCGAAGCAGTAGAGTTGGCAAGACAGTCCAAAAACAGAGACATTATCGTCAGGTGCTGGTAGTTGATGTCACGCTGAAACTCTCAAAACAGAGCGATGCTGACACGAAACATGTGACCGATGACATTAAAGTCTTTAGATGAAGCCAAAGAGTTATGAAAAATGCAGACTTTGACTTGATTGGCGATGTTTACCTACTTCTGGGTAAAGTTCATGGGAAAGAGGAATACATCGCAACATCATTTGCAATGTATAAAAGAGTGGCGAAATGAAGCTGGTCAGCTGGAATGTATGATTGGATGGTCAAAAATGCTAACTTGACTTCTACTCGACTTTAATGAAACTAGTCCTTGGTATGGAAAACCTTTTCAAAGTGGTAACAGTTTTGACCATTCCTAAAACAGAAAGGGAGAAATTGCGGCTGAAAAGATTTTGGCTTTTTACGGGCTTCACAAAAAGAATGAAGATATATGTTACCTGTATCCAAAGCAGAATCCATTTGGAGTGGAAATTTTGAAAAGGTTACTGACAGAATTCAACAAAAGTTTACCTCAGTGTGAACTGCCGAAAGAAAAGGTTACCATAGCAATAAGTAGATTCCTTCTGCAGCGGGGTAGACTGGTACCAGGATGTTAACCAGGCGCTTGTGAGTCTAAGAAATAAGTATAGTCAGTGCCAGTTCTATGTATCGGAAAACCATGTGAGACGGAAAACTGTGAAAAAATGCACAAGCCACACAACAAGAAGACATACACTGACCTATTGGAGTTTGATATGTTGACCATAGAATTAGAGTTTTACATTCAGAAGTATTGCTCTCAATTTGTCAATGTTTTAGGCCCTGAACTCGTAGTCTCTTGTCAGGAAGTATCTGCCAGAATGGCGTTTTGGAAAAGTTTTCCTCCTGCCAGCAACTGATGGCGGATCTCATGCCTGTGCACATGCATCCCAAAGAACTATCTGATATTATCCAGATGATTGTCAGAAAATTTACACAAATAAGAAGTGTGAAATTGCAATTTACCAACTTCTGAAATGGTTGTACGATCATGGTTTGAAACAAGAGCGAAAGATAATGTTGCCATCTTTGTTAAAATCGTATTTTTCTCACACCTTTTAATTTGAATGATATTGATGTCAAAAATTGTATGCAGACATTTGAATTTGATATTCAGAAGGAATTTATTGATAGGTACGGAAAACAACAAACACAGAAGAATGTCGAGAAACTTGGTTTTATGACAAACTTTCACAAGATGACCGAACACGAAGACATGAGTTGGTTATACAATGTCTACCACAGCGCTTTTTGGATGCCTTTTCTTATTTGTCAATGATGAACAACGATCCTTTGGAATCGTTGATAAAATTCACCAAATTTGTTACTTTACTTGGGCATCGAAACCAGATGGAATTGCTTCCAGAAATTCACCAGTTCAGCTTTTGGTTAGAAATCTACACAACAATAGGTTTTTGTATAGCAGCCAGGCTCTTTTCAAGTCATGAATTTTTCTTCGTCATTCCCGCCTCTTACATGTCAGCCTTGACCTTTGTGAATTCTAGTTTCAAAGATGGCATACCAACGCTGGAAGCAATCAAGCGGAACCGTCTGCCTAGAAATACAAACATCGCTCTGATTCAAGACAGAATTGACCGGATGGTTACTATAATGTGTGGAAGTAAGGTGAATTTGAATTTACTGTGGCGAATGTTTAATAAGAAAGACAATGCAGATATGAGGATTGCGGAAAGGCTCGTTATCCTGTCGATGGTATTTGTATGCAACATGGCAAAGTCAGTCTGGGCAGAAAGTGAAGGTCACTTGCTTCAGAGCCTCTGTAGAATTGAGGTTGACGATAGTATGCCTCGCCGTTTAAAATTGGCATTGGAAAAACTGAAAACAGCTTCTGGAATTTGTGAAATAGTTTGCATTCTTCAAGAACTGCTGAAAGAGAGAGATGACGGTCTTTTGTTTTGTAAATGGGACAATACCAGACGTTATGGGATTTATTCCGAACCACTGCGCAAGGTAACCTGTTTTCCGTCCACTTTCATTAATGAGGAGACCCAAGAAATGCTGAGTAGCCCACATAGATATATACCTTCGCAGAGCAACAATGCAGATGAAACACAAATGGATGAAGATTGTCAACTTAGTATGGAAGAAATGATCAGACGCAAGAAAGAACAGGAAAAACAAGAAGAAAAAGAAGAGCACAGAACCAAAGCTGGTATCATATTGCAGAATCTGAAACTGAATCTGTTTAGGAAAAAATGCGCATCTGCAGCTAAATTATTGAAAGAACAAATTTCAAGAGAACGAATGGCAAATAGAAAAAAGGTTTTTGAGAGAATGGTCATTGATGATAGCATGTGTGGAATATGCGGTGTGACCTTTACCAAACAGAATAATGAAGATGATGTTGGTCAACCTGAAGAGATGCTAGAATCTGCAAATGATGGCGATAGAAGTCCATCCATGAATGTCAATCTTAGTCCCCAGCAGTTGAAGATAAATCCTTTTGCATCACTGCTAGATAGTGAAAAATCCATGTTTTCATTGTCAGAGACCACTCCACCTAGTGAGAAACAACTTCACGAACAGAGTGCAGATCATTTTCAGAAAAAGATAGAGTTTCATTCATTTCAATCGTTGTATGACAAGGACATTGCTCCGGCTCTTGAAGATGCGAGTTATTTCATCACCCATTACTTTATAGAATCGGACAAAGCATCTATATACTATCCAGCAATGACATTAGACATAAACAATCTTCTTAAGTGCAAAAACAATGTGGAAAAGGAACTGCAGCAAATACTTGGCAAAAGAGACTGGAGTTCATGCAGAAAAATCATGATGACCTCCAAAGAAATGGTAGGGCACCAAATGGTCCTAAGGGAGTATGTTGTGAACCAGTACAGGACCTTGCAGGTAAAGTATGAAAAACAAACATACTGGTCCATGTTTAAATCAAAATGAAAACCTCACACAAACATACTGGTCCATGTTAAAATCAAAATGAAAATCAAACATAAACATGCACGTCCATTCAGGCTCCCAAACATATACATATAGTATTTATTCTGTTAAGAATTAACAGGCCTTTTTCCTGGGTCATTAAGTTAAAAAAAGGACAGCCAATTCTTAGATTTACAATAATTTGTAAAAATCAGATAAGACTCAAGATTTCGGTTAAACCGATACTCTTCATGTTCTGGAATTATCTTAAAGCAATGTAAAACCAATACTGGGAACAGCCCGTCCACCTATCCTAGACTTCCCAATTTCATATCCATCTAAGAAACAAAACTCTGTGCATGATGAATGCAGTGTTAAACATTATTCAAAACATTTACACAATGGAGAAAAATAATTACTGTACTGTAAAATTGCTATGTGGAAGTGCGTGGCCTAGTGGTTAAGGCGTTGGACTCATGATTCGAAGGTTGTGGGTTCGATCCCTGGACCGGGCGATGTGTTGTGTCCTTGAGCAAGACACCTAATTTCACATTGTTCCAGTTCACTCAGCTGAAAAATAAATGAGTACCAGCAAAATGCTGTGGGTTAACCCCTTGTACTCTCAGTCGCTTAACGCCACCGAAACCAGGATAAGCTCCGGCCTGATGGGCCTAATGGCTCGGGACAGACTTTAACTTTAATAAAACTGCTATAACACCAAGTTCAAGTGGATAATCATTTTACATTTTGATGTTAAAGAAAACATATTCATTTCCCTTTATTTACTACTGCTTAGAAAGAGGCATGATTTAGATATGACGCCATATGGTTAGCAACAGAAGTCGTTGGTCAATGAATAAACTTTTCCCAGCTGAGTCCATTGTAGTTAGCATTGTAAGATTATAAATGTAAAAACTTATATTTTTTTTTCCTGATTACAGTTGGGTAAGAAATCCAAGAAGAACAAAACAGCAGAAGCCAGCAAGAACTATTTAGATGATGACGACGACGACATTCCTGAAGCTGTTGTCGATGAACCTGTACCAAGGAAACCACGAGACAAGGTTAAAGGCAGAGGCAGAGCTCAGGGAAGAGCTAGGAAGCGAGAAGATTAACAAGTGTGATAGCTTACCTATACTTTGTTTATTTTGTTTGAAACTTCATTATTTGTTTTGAAAATGTGATAGCTTTTCTATTTGATTTTGATTTTGAATTTTTTTTTTTTTAAATTTTGATGTTGTTTTATTTTAATATTTCACACTACATGTACTTCAATATAATATTGACATTAAATTTTTTAAAACAGTTTAAATGATGAAATAATTTTCAATTACCATGATTATTGTATTTCAAAATAATTTTGTCGATAAAATTTTTTTAAGTGATTTATAACGTAATGAAAAAATCAAATTTTAATTCACAAGTTATTTATTATAGATGTATTTCAAATTATTTTGTTGACAGGAAAAAATTTAGAAAATGGTTTACATTAATAAAATTAAAATTTTCACGTATTATATAATTTATTATGTGTATTTCAAATAACTATATCAGCATAAATAAGTTTGAAAGTAGTTAACATTATGAAAAAAAAATAAATTTTCAAAAGTTGTATTTGTGGTATATGTATTTTAAATAATTTTGTCCACATGAAACAAATATTTGAAAATGGTTTAACATAATTAAAGATAAAATTTTCACAAGTTATACATGTATTTCAAATAATTTTGTTGCAATAAAAAATTTTGAAATGGTTTATTACACAAGGTATTTTAAATTATTTCAAATAATTTTGTCAACATAAAAAATTGAAAATGGTTTACATAAATCAAATGTAAAATCAAATTTCACAAGCTATAACGTATGTGTATTTCAAATAATTTTGTGGATAAAATGTTTTTAAATGGTTAACATAATTTAAAAATCAAATTTTCACAAGTTATTACATGTGTAGCAGTCTGAGTAGCGCAGTGGTAGAGTGGTGAACATTAACAAAATTGAAAATGGTTTACATAATGAAAAATAAAGAAAAATTGAAGTTATTATTATGCATCTTTTGTACATCACATTTTTCAACTATTTTTTGGTATGTAATTTGAAGTAAGTTTTGATGTGAGTATTTGTATGTATTTTTAAGATTTGACAAATTTTGTACCCTATGCATTCCATTTTCTCAATTTCATATGAGAAGTTTTTTCCCCATTTTTATCATATTTATTAGTTGTTGTGCCTCAGGCTCTCTTTATACCCCAACCCCCACCCTGAATAGAACAGGAAACATTATTCAATAGAGCCTTAGTTTTTGTCTTGATAATTTATGGAGGGCAGTGTATTATGTGTAGTGCAGGTTATATATTGTGATATGCTGAAGGCATGTTCTGTATTTCAACAGAACCAAATTTTCACATTCCACCACAAAACATTTGACCCCTACAGACATAGACCTGTAATTACTATGTGGGTGCCGTGTCACTAATTTGAGACATTTCATTGGTTTGTAAAATATGAAACAACTTTGGAATATGATACAGTCAAACTTGTCTATAAAGGCCATCCAAGGGAACCAGTAAAAGTGACCTTCATGGGCAGGTGGCCTTTATATACACATTCAAATAATATGAATTGAGAACAATTGGAATAAAATTTTACTGGCCTTTATAAACAGATGGTCCTTATATAGAGGTGGCCTTTTAAGGCAGGTTTGACTGCAATTGTTTTAAATAAAATATATATTTTTCTGGACTTTCTTTTTGTGTTTTCTAATTTCATTTGTGTTGTCGTTTTAGCTATAATAAAATAATAAATTGTTAATTACATGTATTACATGTATACATATGTGACTGTGTAGACTTTAAGTTTCACCTCTGATATCATGTATGTGGAAGGTCTTGGGTTCAAAACCCCCATTTAGTATGACCAAGTATGAAATAAGTATTAACTGTTCTTTTGCCAAGCACTTGGAATTTAAAAATGAAAGTCACCAAGTCCTTTGGACGAGATCTTAATAACTGATGTCGCATGTCACAGCAGACGTAGCAATTTAAAGAATTCTCCCTGCACAAAATTTCTGTCACTTCATCTAGAGCTGGTGACATCTTAATATGAGTGAAATGTTCTTGACTGGGGTATAAAACCACATGCAATCAAACAGTCAACCTCTGACACCATGTGACATGACCAATTTGAATTAAATTGATGGGTCTGGAAAATTATATCTTAATTTGTTGAACTAGGTAATGGTGTTTTTTGGTATCTGTAAAAAAAAGGCTGTTTTTAAGCTTTTTAGCAATTCAGGACCAAGTTGTTTAAAGCTCTGTTAGCTTAAGTCGTTGGTTAATGAAAATTTATATCTTGTGTTGTAAGTAATATTTTTCAAAAATTTACAACAATTTTTAAGTTTTCACTAACCACTTGGTCATGTTGGCTAAGCTTGGAGTAGAACAACATTTTCTGAACACTCAAGATGGGTCAGTGTTGGTCATTTGTCACTATTTCTGTGGGCCTGTATTTTTTCAGCAAGGATCTCCTTTAGATCAAACACTGAATGTGTAAATTAGTGTGGTTTTTTATTTACTTGATCTTTTTTTAATGTTGCTGTAACATGCAAAATTCTTAACCTGAATGTTCTTCCGTTACAGAAAAATCAGCTCTCTCTCTCTTCTATGTAGGTCGAAGTTGAATAAAGGCAGATAATTCAAATTTCAATAACTATTGTATTCTATGGATTTTTTTCAGTTTATTGTTTATTTTGGATTTTCCCCCATGAATTTGTATGTGTGATTGTGTTTTTTTCATTTTCATTTTTTTGCAAGAATTAGTAAGAGTGACAAAATTATCAGCAATATATTTGCATGTATTTGAATTTTATAAATTTTAATTTTGATCTCGCTCTCCTGATGACATGCAAATAACTAATATATGCAAATAAATTAAAATTATTTTTTTTTACAATAATTAGCCGACACAATGTATTTAGGCTAATATTTTTATAATCATAAAAATTGACTAATCCTTGGGAATGGCAACAGGAATATTTCTATAATCATAAGAAATAAATGATCTTTGGGAAATGCAAAATGTAAGTTACGGTATTTTCTGCTCAATCAAAATGCCATGTCTACAAATACATGAATTTGTTTTGTAAAATTTATCATTTCCACTCAATAAGCTTTGTTTTTATTACCATAGTAACTATTAGTTAATGTATTTATGATAAAAAACAATTAATCTTTACACATTTTGATTTTACATTGGGTTTGCGAAGCTAACAGGGGTCCTACCATTCCTATAATTTTGTCCCTTTCCTATATAATTTGTAAAAACCTCCTATATCTTTGCTACTGGTAGCATCAGGAATTTAGAATGGGGACGTTTTTCCCACATTTATTACGTATCTGAAGCAAGATTAACATTTATGTATTTCTAAAGTAGTAAGTGTACATTGCAGTTGCTAATATTTTATGTTTGTTAGTTAAAGGAGGAAAGTGAAAACTTGTATAATTTCCTATAAAACTGCTATAATTTTGGCCACATATTTCGATATTTTTGGACCCAAAAACTGGTAGGACCCCTGTACTAATATTAAAAAATTTTGTTCATAGATTTTGCAATTATACATTTTGTGTTGCCACAAGCAATAATTTGTTTTTTTGTTTACTATATATAATATTGCACCTATTTAATACTAATTTATAGCTCGTTTCTTTACCATTTCAGTATTGTATAGCACCCCTGTCTCCCTTACCTTTAACGTGCTGAATCCACCACCTACCCCAAAAAATTATAGTCAGACCAATCTAGTGAGTCTAAGTGGCATATAGGGTTGTGCTTTTTTATAACCCCTGCAAACTAGTTGGAGGGGGGTAAATAGGGATCACCATGTCCATCTGACTGTCTGTCCGTGTAAAATTTTGTCCGGGCCATATCTCATAACTGCTTTTGACGACTGTAATAAAACTTCACAAGAATAATTTTTTGGGCCAAAGGTGTTTCATGACCTTGAACCAAGGTCATATAGTAAAGGTCAAGGCCACGGGAAAACATTAAATGATAGAGGTATGGGGTATTTGGCTTCCAAGAGTCGGTTCTAGTTCTACTTGTTGCCTACTTTCAGTTTCATATATATTTTTGGAATTTTCTTGAAATTACTGAAATTACCTAAAATGGGGTCTGAAGATCATGACCTTATTTATTTATGAAATGTGCTTAACATTTTTACATTTTCAACATTTAATTTGTAAAGATTTTGTTATGGGTTTTCTAGTTTTGATTTCTCCATAAAGTGACCTTTAAATTAGGGTTAAGGTCAAAATTTTGCTAAAAGAAATATTCATATCCATGTTATTTTCCCATTTAAACCTACATTGTTGTGCTCTGTTACTTGAAGGTAGGATGACTGAAAGCAAGTAGGTTCTTGCTCACATGACAATTTAGATAAGACAACTTAATTGAGCATATCTTTTCTGGCTTGTTACTTCTGTTTAGGTCCGAAAACTTTACGAATTTGGTATGAAAAGCAAAGTCCTTGACAATAAGATTGTTAATGGGTGATATTTATTCTCCGATAGTTAAAATTTCAGTGTAGTGCCTTTATATGGTGACACAATTATAATTTTCTGATAGTTTTGAGAAATTCATTTCTCTGTTCCTATAAAAATTTATGCAAATCTAGGAGTTATTTTAATGTCTGGACCCTATTTCACAATTATAGCTTAACCAAGATTTTTCTTATATAAAGCAAATTTTGATAATCTTTTTTGGAACTTTAGTTATAATATTTTTCACAAAAATATACATGCTTTATAAAAGTTTTAATTGCTTGAAGTGACATCTTGATTTCTGGAAGATCTTGAAAATTAAAAAATATTATTACGGTATCAACATTCGCCAGTTATAAGTTAAGGAAAATTGACGTATCACCGGCCACGCCTTTTATGTCCCGACACTGGCCAACATCACGGTACCAAAGCAGCGTCACAGCAACGAATGACGTACTAGTGACAGTGACGTCATTAAATGGTACAATTCAGACCGAGTTTTCATTCTTTGTGTGTTTAATTCAAGTATGCTGGGCCTTTGTTCGGAACATTGTGGCCATGGTCGGTGATACGTCAGTTGTATGTCTTAGTTAAGGAATTATCGTGAAACCAGGCGATTTGGAAAATAGGCAGACCTGAGACCTTAGTTTTATATGCTTTTTCTACAACAATATTCACAATTTTCTTTTTAAAGAAGAAATGTAGACCCTTTATTTTGCACCAAAAGTCCCAAATTGATCATTAAAATGTAAATTTTTGTAAATGAAGAGGTATAAGAGTGAATTGAATACTTTTTTATTTACACTACCATCCATAAATAAATTTACAAATTTAGATTTGTCGTGGGTTTATACTATGATTGATCATCATGTCAAATTTGACTTATAGAATTGTATTATAATTGAAGTTTTTGCAGTATCTGAAATTCGTTTCTAAACTTTATCATGTTATAATGATCTAAACATATGCAACAAATTTCAATGTTGTTTTTAATTTCTTGAAAAAACATAAAATAGTGGGAAAACTATATTTTCGAGATAAAAACTTTTTTAGCTGAAATACATCCAGCGCTAGCAGAATGATGTTTTCAACAATGTCATTTTGTGAACATCTTAACTTAAGACTTAAGTCTGTAATTATCTGACCTAGTTTAAACATGTTTAATAATTTATGGATGGCATTGTTCCTTCAGAAAGGTTTATATATATATTTTTGTTCTTCAAATATTGATGACTGAAAGCAGCAACTATATTATTTTTGTACATACATATTCTTGTATTGAGAAATTATTTTTGTATTTTTTAAAATTTTGCAAGGAGCATTGTTTTTGTTTGAAATCAGAAAAATTTATAAATAATTATTTTCATGTCTGGCTTTTTATTGTCATTAAAACAAATTTAAGTTATTAAAGAATGTGGGTGGTGCCCAAATAAAGCTCTTAAGCATTTAGTCCGACTAAGTTGAACCACTGTGGTAGCTCAGTTGGTAGAGTGCTCGATCCGGGAGTTCTTGCGTTCGAGCCCTGACGGGGTCTGACCCATTAAGACTTGACAGCGGGTAGTGACTGTTCTTTCGCTAAGCACTTGGTATTACGAAAAGAAAGGCATGGTTCTTTCGGATGGGAACTTAAAAAAACCATTTCCCATGTCATGGTGGGCTTGGCACGATAAAGAACGCTGCTGTATAATGCCATCAGCGCAATGCAAAGGCAAACTTTCTGCACCTTTGCCAATAACAGTCTTCTTGACTGAGATGTTAAACACCATTACTCAACTCCTGACTAAGTTGAAAAAAGGCCAGTGATGAGTAGAATTTTATTGACACTCGGCACAAAACTAAAAGTGTCTTTTTTGTCAAGACATCATCGTTAATTCTCATAAAGGTGCTAAAATATAATGCTAAAATTAAACAAATAACCAAATTACATCTACCTGGTGCTGACAATCCCTGTTTCATACTGTAAACGTATTTAATTTCGTGTGTATTTATGTTTAAGGTACACATGAAATTTAAACATATATTTGCATGTTTAGATTTTCGCGTTTTTTAAATATGCTCTATAAAAAAATAAGCATATTATAAATTTCGCTCAGTATTAATTTTCGCGCAAAATGAACGACGGCGAAATAAGCAAAAATTAGTACACCGCGAAAATTAATACGTTTACAGTACTTGGCACTAAGCAATTTGAAACCCTGCAAAAATGTACTTTTCACCAGTTTTGGTAGCTGAGCTACTGGTGCTACTGTGGATTTGTCCGAAGGTGACCACAAGTATTTTTGTATGCCTTTACTGGTTGCCTCAGTAAAAGTGAAATAGACTGAGAAGTCCTGCAATATATATGTATCTGCAACATTGCCAGCTAGTGTACTACCACTCTAAAGGTCTCCATAAGTGCTAACTGTTACAAAGCAGATTGAAAATACAGGCACAAAACTTTGGCACCACCCAACTTTGTCTATAATTGAAAATATCTTCAGTCTATAAAGGCCACCAAAGGAAACATGTAAAAGTGGTCTTTATATACAGCTATGATACAAGTTCAAATATTATGAATAAAGAACAATTGGGATATAATTCTACTAGCCTTTATAAGCAGGTGGTCTTTAAGGCAGGTTGGACTGTACTCCAGAATAGCTGAAAAAATTGTAGATGCTATGTACATGTAATACAAAGCTTTAGATTTTAAGAAGTGAATTAAATACAGTCACACCTGTCTTAATGACCAACTGTATATAAGGACCACCTGCTATTAAAGTCCAGCAAATTTTTATCCCAATTATACTTTAATCCTGCTATATGAACCTGTATATAAGGACCACCTGCTCACTTTTACCGATTCATTTAGTTGGTCTTTATAGACAGGTTTGACTGTACACATTTGTTTTTTCACAAGAAACTACATTGTTTAATTGGAAACATCTATTTGCATTAGATATACAACAGACATGAAAAATTCCAACCAAAATCCAATTGATAGGCCTTGGTTGCCTGAAGCATGTGTTGCAGATTACATCACATCTCACCACATATGTTCAAGTCAACTTGGGCAGATCCTTGTGTGAAAGAAAGTCAGTTTGCTTGCCAAAAGGGGTATTCCCTGGGGGCACTCTAGTTTCCTCAGCTATCCCTTAACTGGTTACCACCATGTAATACGTATTGAGATGTCACCAGCTATAAAGTAAATGGCAGAAATTTATACCTCTGCAACGTTTATGCGAGACTGAATTTTATCCCACTCTATCTAATGTGCAATGCATACGCCTTTCGAGGTGTAGTAATGGTTTCCAGTCAAATTCCTTGTAATTGTATCAATTTGAAAGCAGTTAGTTTTGGGATGTTAGTAGAAAGTGGCGTGCTCTGAGAATACCACAAGCGAACTGACAAACTTTCTTGCACTAGAACAAGCGAACTGACAAACTTTCTTGCACTAGAACAAGCCAACTGACAAACTTTATTGCACTAGAACAAGCCAACTGACAAACTCTCTTGCACTAGAACAAGCCAACTGACAAACTCTCTTGCACTGGTCCAGAAGCCGGGTGATTTGGACCACACTGCCACCTAGGTCCCTATATTGCTTTTTAACATAATGGAAATACTTCCATTTTTATCTGCCACTAACATTTTAATTTTGACTAACAATGGCTGAATGAAGCTTTTTAAGCATGACTGTGAGTAATAATCTTTCAAAAAATTTACAAGGGTGCGGGCACAAAAGAAAGTATTATCAACATCTTGTCCAGGTGAACCATATATAAAATATTAATTACAAAATTAAATTTAAATAATTTTATGTGATAAATCTTCAATTGTGGTATTTTATAATGCATAAATAAATATATATATCATCTTACACATATTTTAAAATATCAAGTTGAGCCAACAACGATAATACAACAAGAGAACGGCTGGATTTCCCAGCATACCTCATGATTCCTGTAAAGTTTCATAAAGAAAGAGCTATCAGATAGCTTTAGAGAGGTGGAGAGAAGGGTTTTGGAAGACATCGAACCAACACTTTATTGTATTGGCAAACAACAATGACCTGTCTGTTTGACCTTTCATAAGAACTATTAATATAGGAGGGTCCACCCAATACATAGGTAGCATTAGGATTCACAGTTAATACATATACATATTACCCATGATTAGTGTTCACATTAGGTAGACAAAATATACTTACTTAAATAACCACTGCGGTAGCTCAGTTGGTAGAGTGCTCGCTCCGTAAGTGGGAGGTTGTGAGTTAGAACCCCGGTCGGGTCTGACCCAAGACTTTAAAGTGGGTAGTGACTTCTTTCGCCAAGCACACGGCATTACGAAATGAAAGTCACGGTTCTTTTAGATGGGAACTTCAAATAAACGAGGTCCCGTGTCTTGGTAGGCTTGGCACGATAAAGAACCCTGCTGTATAATGCCATCAGCACAATGCACAGGCAAAATTTCTGCACCTTCGTCTATAGCTGGCGGCGTCTCGATATTAGTGAAATATTATTGACTGGTCCTATTACTTAAATCTACTCGTCCATAATGAATATTAAAATCAAAGGTCAAGCGGACAGGTCAATGTTGTTTACCTATTTACACATGTATTCCAGCAAATTGTTTGGGTTTCCTCATATTTAACTTTTAACCTGCATGATTTATGCAAGACAATCCACATCTAAGTGAACTGCATAGGAGGGAAAAACGAGATATCTTACATTTGTATATTTGAGAGTTAGAACATGCACTACACCATTTTTATTCGCGAATGATCTTGATCATTCTCGAATTTAGCTGTTACATGCAGATTTCTCAACCCGAATATTCTTCCGTTACAGATAATCAACTCTCTCTCGTATGTAGGTTCAAAGTTGAAATAAAGGTAGATAACTCAAATTTTGAATGCGGGTTATGGACGTTTCGCCCCAATATTAATATTTTCCGCCCCAACTATATTCTCCGCTTTATCATACCTGCCACCCTCCCGATCAGGGATTGAGATTAACGGGCGCCCAGTTTTTCGCTCTGGGCGATAAATGTATCATACACAGGTCGCCCAGGGCTGCCAGGTGGCGATTAGAATTTTCAGTTCGGTGTATTTGACATTCCGATCCGTTTACCGATTTCCTGTTTATATTTCTGACTGGCGACAATAATAGTAAAATTGAAAAATGGGTATCATATAGTTAACAAGTGTAAATGGACCGGTGTTCCGACCGGAATTCAAATACGGTGCCATTTCGTTTCCTTTTCTGATATTTATGTATAAAATGATACTTCCGGCTTTCTGCCATGTGAAAATTTTTAGGAGCATCGACTCCAAAGGCTAAACAAGGACCTGCGGAAAAACGAAAGTACTATCAAAAGTATGATAAGTCCAAACGCATCGGAGCATATAAAAAGCCATGGGAAGATGGCAGGCCTTGGTTGTATGATACGCAGGACGGAATGAAGTGTGCCGATTGTGTAGAGTTCGACAGGAAAAAAATCTGTATTTACCGAGGGTTGCACTAGTTATAAACTTGACAGTGTAAATAAACATGACATTTCTGAATCTCACAAACAGGCCCAAGCCTTTAGTAATGCAAAACAAGTTCCTGCTAATAAATCAAAATCTGCCAAAATTATACAGTCATTGACATTGGCAGTACCTATAGATCAACATTTTCTGCAAAACCATTCGTCAATGTAATTGCAGATGTTGAATATCGAAAAGTAAAGCAAGGGATAGAATAATCCAAATGTATATGCCTGATATATTCAGATCAACCATCACTCTTGACAGTTCATTGTATGGCTCATCGAAAAGTTAAGCTCAATCCCTGCTGATGTGAGGAGTCTCCCCATATTAAGACAAAAATTTTGGAATTTTGTGCTATCATACTGCTTTTCCCGTTTTTCAAAGCATTCCGTGAAGTCATCCTTAAAAAATTATAAATTGATTAGAGTGAAATCTGGGATAGCGATCACTTTGTAGAGTGGTCATCTGTCAACTACATTTTTATCATGTACAGAACCTTTGTAGAGGGGTCACCTGTCGAACCCAGTCAGCGGGGATCCTAACGGCCACCCGATTGAAAAAATTGTTGTTTACAAGATTTACTAAAATTATGCTGGTCTCGGGAATAAAAAGTCTTCCAAAAATTATCGAATTCTTAAAACACAACTCTGGTGATATAAATAATAATAAAATAATAGTTAATTTTTTCAAGTTATTAATTTATTTAAAAAATATCCTCAATCATGACATGAAAGATATCAGAAGCTTATTAGCTCACCTGAGCCAAAGGCTCAGATGAACAATTGTCATCTATCTTCATCCGTCTTGTATAAACTTTTTAGCTCACCTGAGCCAAAGGCTCAGATGTGCAATTGCCATCTATCTTCGTCCGATGTGCGTCATGTATAAACTTTTCACATTTTTTATCAATTCCTCCAAAACTACAGAGCCAAATTGGATGATATTTGACAGTAATGGTCAAGTAAGGGGTTTTCAGATTTGCACAAATGCAAGGATTATGTCCCCTTGGGGCCCCATAAAGGGGAAATTTGTGAAAATCTTTAAAAATCATCTGCTCTGAACCTACAAGAGATATAACTTAGATATTTCATGTAAAACACTATGGGCACCTAGTTTTAGATTTGCACATATTGTAGCTTTAGGGGCCAAAATGATATAATGGCAAGGTACTTGAGGGGGAAATTGCAAAATTAATGTATTTGTCAATATATTTGAAAACTATAAGCTTTTTGTATGGGCATCATCATCATGTGTATTGGAATACTGTAGGCATTTGCACAACGGTCATTTTGATATATGAATAGAGGTCATAAGTTCAAAGGTCAAGGTCATAGATGTAAATGAATACTGAAATGGTTAATTATCTCAAAACTTTGAACTCTTTGTGTAGGCATGTATATTAGAATATTGTAGGCATTTGCCTTACCGTCATTTCCATATATGAACGAAGGTCATAGGTTCAAAGGTCAAGCTCATAGATGCAAACAAATACTGAAATGGTGAATTGTCTCAAAAATGATAAACTTTCTCTATAGGCATGTATATCAGAATGTTATAGGCATTTACACAATGTTCATTTTGATATATGAATGTAGGTCATAGGTCTAATGGTCAAGGTTATAGATGCAAATGAATACTGAAATGATTAATTGTCTTAAAAACTATAAACTTTTTGTATAGGCATATATGTTAAAATATTGTAGGTATTGGCCTAACGATCATTTTGATATATGAATGAAGGACATGAGTTTAAAAGTCAAGGTCACCGATGCAAACAAATACTGACATGGTTAATTATCTCAAAAACTATAAACTTTTTGTATAGGCTTCTAAATTGTAGGTATTGACCTAATATTCATTGCGATATTTAGATTAAGGTCATGGGTTCAAATTTTTCTTTACCTTTTTAGTTGTTTATAAACAATATATTGTAGCTAGATTTCAGATATATTATATGTAGCACTCTTATGACTAGTTATGTTATAATACATTTGCAAAAAATCCTTACATATAATTGGCCCTTACTGCTGAAAATTTATTTGGACATTCTCTTTAATTAATGTCAATGACCATTGAACCTCTGCATGAGATATGTACTCAGCTGCATGTGAGCATTAAGGCTCATGGACCTCTTGTTTAATATTAGGGTCTCCATGACGGTGGAAGTAACTTTGACCATCCTTGATGGTTCCATACATGCATTTATTCGGATTGAACTATTTCCTACATGAATCCTTAATATTGGTCCAATGTGTGAATATTAAAACAGCCCCATGCTCATAGTCTGCACATTGCACACTACATGAACCCGCTATGTTGTGTTGGGAGCAATGCAAGGTGAACATAACAACCTCCTTTCAGTTACCTGACAACTTCATATACCTGACACTACATTGATGGAGACACTGAACTCCCTGTCTTTCTAATCTTTCGCGAATTTTAGTACTTTCAGTACTTTGATTATTTTTTTTTTTTAAAAAAGGCAAATTTTGTGTTATAAATGTACACATTTACCTTGCTTATAGACTGATTTGCAGGAAAACGCAATATGTTCCAATTAGGTCTCTCCCTTTCAGTACTAACAAGAGGCCCATGGGCCTGATACGCTCACCTGATAACTAATGGCTAGCTGATAGATTTAAAGAAAACATAAATACTAAACCCCAATCACTTTTTTCTTTACATCATGATAACCATTGTATCAATACCTACAATATTCTAATATACATGACTATACAAAAAGTTAATAGTTTTCAAGATAATTAACCATTTCAGTATTGTTTCACATCTGTGACCTTGATCTTTGAACCCATGACCTTTCTCTATACATCAAAATGATCGTTGTATCAATACCTACAACATTCTAATATACATGCCTATACAAAAAGTTTATAGATTTCGAGATAATTAACTATTTCAGTATTGTTTCACATCTGTGACCTTGACCTTTGAACCCATGACCTTTTTCTATATATCAAAATGATCTTTCTATCAATACCTACAACATTCTAATATATAAGCCTATACAAAATGTTTATAGTTTTCGAGATAATTAACCATTTCGGTATTGTTTCGCATCTGTGACCTTGACCTTTGAACCCATGACCTTTTTCTATACATCAAAATGATCGTTGTATCGATACCTACAACATTCTAATATACATGCCTATACAAAAAGTTTATAGTTTTCGAGATAATAATTATAATCAGAGGTAAAAAAAATTAGGTCACGACCTTCACAATTGACCTTGACCTCATTTTGAAGATACTAACAAGAAGATGTCAAAACTGAAAACCCCATGTCATTATCTGGTGAAATAGTCAAGTTATAACAATTTAAAGCTATTTTACGATTTTTTAAAAATTAAACGCAAAAACGCGTAACCTATTTTTTATCCGAATTTCACAAAATGAACAAACTATAGGCTTAAGACCCTAGAGAAGCCAAATATCACATCAGATTTTTTCTCCAATCAGTACTTTCGGAGAAGAAGATTTTTTAAGATTTTTGAACCCCTAGGTCACCTTGACCTAGTTATGGTAGCCATAGCAACGCCACGAACAAATCTGAATTGCACCGGCCCATATATACTTCTGACAAAGTTTCATTAAAAACTGTCCACTAGTTTCAGAGGAGAAGTCGAAAATAGGTGTTAACGACGCACGCACACACGCACACACGCACGCACGCACGCACGCACACACGCACGCACGCACGCACATACACACGCTGCGCTATGCCATAAGCTCACATGACCTTCGGTCAGGTGAACTAAAAATTATTCAAATTTAAAAAAAAAAAAAAAAAAAAACACCCCAGAAAAAAATGAAAAACCATATATCCCTGTTTTTCCATTAAGTCTCTCTCTTTCTGTACTGAAAAATTATAAATAACCATATATCCCTGTTTTTCAACAGTGTCTTCCTTTTTAAAAAAATTTAAAACAACAAATAAAAAATATAAGTTTAATCATCATATATCAATGTTCAAAATAGCATTTTTGCACAGTATACATGGAATTCGATTACAAGAGCTCAACATCTCACATTTCATAATCAACTTTTTACTAGTCTACAACAATTGAAAATATCCTATTTTCATAAAAAAAAAAATCAACAAAAATCTGACTAGTTAATATAACTCTGATATAAATTATCACACTGAATTATAAATTAGACAAATTCAAATTAATTACAATGAGAAAACAGGTCATTTAAATTATAAACGACAATGTTTGTGCATTGAAAAAAACATTGTAGAGTCATTACTTAATTGACGGATTGCCGGCCACGCCCTCTATGTTCCAACAAAGGGTCGATATGCTTGAATTACACGCAAAAAGAATGAAAACTAGGCCTGAATTGTGGTTTAATGATGTCACTGACACTAGAACGTCATTAGTTGCTGTGATGCTGCTTTGGTACTGTGATGGCGGCCAGTGTCGGAACATTGTGGGCGTGACTGGCAATACGTCATTCATGGTGAAAATGCTATTTTCGACATTAAAACTCAATAGTTAACCTATTCTACACAAACATAACCCCAAATATTAAAAGAAACAAACGGCCATGATAAAAAAAAGGGTTGACATCTAAATCATGAACTTCAATTTTCATGGATTGAAGAATTAAATATTAAAATATATTAAATGTAGTTTTAACCTAAAGTCAAATGCAATAGGTATGGGCAAACATTGACCTGTCCGTTTGACCTTTAATTTAAATATTTATCAAGAACCACTTAATTTATATATAGGGAACCCACATGTTTATTTTGTCTACATAGCGAGTAAAACACTGTTCATGTATGAACTAAGAATCCTAATACTACGTATGTGATAGGTGGATTATCTTATATGAATTTTCCTAATGAAAGGTCAAACGGATAGGTCAATCTTGTTTACCTAAATAAGTTCGTGAGTTGTTTATGTTGTAACAGCAAACTCTAACACTGCCCATCTATTGGATGGATCCTCCTATATGAATATTCATAATGAAAGGTCAAACGGATAGGTCAATCTTGTTTACCTAAATAAGTTCGTGAGTTGTTTATGTTGTAACAGCAAACTCTAACACTGCCCATCTATTGGATGGATCCTCCTATATGAATATTCATAATGAAAGGTCAAACGGACAGGTCAATGTTGTGTGATTATACAGTCCAACCTGCCTTAAAGGCCACCTCTATATAAGGGTCACCTGCTTATAATGATCAGTAGAATTGTATCCCAGTTGTTCTTTATTCATATTACTGTCAAACCTGTCTATAAAGGCCACCAAAGGGAACAAGTTAAAGTGGCCTTTCTGGGCAGGTGGCCTTTATATACAGGTTCAAATTATATGAATAAAGACCATTTGGATACAATTCTACTGGCCTTTATAAGCAGGTGACCCATATATAGAGGTGACCTTTAAGGCAGGTTAGACTGTATTTGAACCTGTAAATAAAGGTCACCTGCCCAGAAAGGCACCTTTTACTGGGTCCCTTGTGTGACTTTTACAGACAGATTTGACTGTACATAATATTACCGATTGCTAAAAGGAAGTACTTACAGTTTATTTTAGAGTGAAAATCTTTACTAAAAAAACTGATATATTATGAACATTAATAACAAAATTTTATGTTTTATTTTTGCATAAATTGGCAAGCTTAAAGCAAATGCAAAAAAAGAACTTTAACCAACTTCAATGTTTAAGTTTATTATAATTTACTTGTATTTGCATTTGCTGTGATCTCCTACCCCCTCTGTCTCCACCCAACAACAAAATGCGCAAATAAATTTTACTTTTCCATCATAACTTTTTCAATTGTAAATACAATGATACTATGAGATAATAAGGTTAAAACCTTTTAAATAATCTGCTACTCTTGTACAAAAGCTAGACTTATTTTCAAAATAAGTTTCATTTCTTATTTCTCAATTATTAATCTTAAATAAGATGATACTTCAGAAAATGGGGAGTAACCCTTGGAAATAACCTTCTATTCTTAAACAAAAGCTGGAGTTTTCAAAAAGACCAACACCTAAATATTTAAAAGTAATTTCCAGTATATTCTGCAATAGATTTGTTAAAATAGGCAGATGAATTGTCCCATAATTCAAGGCATTAAAATAGCAGATGCATTGCAGGTACCATAGTATAATTCCAAAGTGCAAAAATAGACGCATTAATTTTAGCATAATTCTCAGGCATAAAATAAGGAAGTAAATTGTATCTGTAAAATTGACAGATTAACTAACTGTACCACAATTCTCCAGCATAAAATTGCCAGACAAATTGTGCCACTATTTTCAAGCATAAAACTGGCAGAATACTGTATTGTAGCATAATTTAAAGAGGAAAAATTCGCAGAATAAGTGTACCATAATTCCAAGGGGAAAAATTTGCAGATTAACTGTACCATAATTCCAAGGGGAAAAATTTGCAGATTAACTGTACCATAATTCCAAGGGGAAAAATTCGCAGATTAACTGTACCATAATTCCATGGGGAAGAATTTGCAGATTAACTGTACCATAATTCCAAGGGGAAAAATTTGCAGAATAACTGTACCATAATTCCAAGGGGAAAAATATGCAGAATAACTGTACCATAATTCCAAGGGGAATAATTCGCAGATTAACTGTACCATAATTCCAAGGGGAAAATTTGCAGATTAACTGTACCATATAATTTCAAGGGGAAAAATTTGCAGATTAACTGTACCATAATTCCAAGGGGAAAAATTTGCAGATTAAATGTACCATAATTCCAAGGGTAAAAATTCGCAGATTAACTGTACCATAATTGCAAGGGGAAAATTTGCAGATTAACTGTACCATAATTCCAAGGGGAAAATTCGCAGATTACAGGTACCATAATTCCAAGGGGAAAAATTCGCAGATTAATGGTACCATAATTCCAAGAGGAAAAATTTGCAGATTAACTGTACCATAATTCCAAGGGGAATAATTTGCAGATTAACTGTACCATAATTCCAAGGGGAAAAATTTGCAGATTAACTGTACCATAATTCCAAGGGGAAAAATTTGCAGATTAACTGTACCATAATTCCAAGGGGTAAGGATAAGATATACATGATACGGATTGAAATAAGCCGGTATGATGACATCCCAATGGAACAATTCAGCTGTTCAAAACAAAAGCACATAATACATTCACCATTTATCTGAGCCTACTGTCTGTGCATGTGCGTTTGTGACAGCAAATTCTGCAAAATTTTCACCAGTAAATCCAGTAAATGTAAAAAGATTACTGGTTGTTAGACCAAAACAGATAATATGTGTTTCTGCTTACACTCTTTGAAAAATTGGGTCTGTTGGTTTAAAAAAATTTTAATTAACCATATGGGGTACGGATGCAAATTTTAAGAGTAAACTTAATTAAAATTAAGGTTCAGTCAGGTTAGAGGTATGTAGGTAGGTTTTTTTTTTTAAAAAATGTTTGTACACTGTCAATATTGGACAGGGATGCAAACTTTATCATTGCTTGTCAAAATACTGTCGTAAAAATGTTAGGGTAGGCATAAAAATTTAGAATCAGTTTTTATTTAATTTTATGGTTTACATTGACCATATGGTCTTAAGAAAAATGCTAACTTTAACAGTGCTTGTTAAAATACTGTCATAAAAATGTTAGAGTAGACATAAAAATTAAGAGTCCGTCTGGTTAGCAGTTGCTAAGGTTTTTATTTAATTTTATGGTTTACATTGACCATATGGTCTTGAGAAAAATGCTAACTTTAACAGTGCTTGTTAAAATACTGTCGTAAAAATGTTAGGGTAGACATAAAAATTAAATTAAGAGTCTGTCGGGTTAGCAGTTGCTAAGGTTTTCATTTAATTTTATGTTTTACATTGATTATATGGGACCTGGGATGCAAGCTTTAAGTGGTTATCAAAATATTGTCAAAATACTTAAGGATAGGCATAAAATTTAGGGTTAGTCAGGTTAGCAGAAACACACTTTTTTTAGGCCTTATAGCTGAATATTACAATAAACATTTTCAATTTCCATATTTACCCTGATACATGTTCATTTTTGTCTTTTTTATGAAAATTTTGCAGTTTTCTCTGTCACATACATAGAGACACAGACAGCAATAATAAAGTTAAGCAATATGTAGATACCGTAGTAAAAATACATTTGTATACATATATCTTAGTAATATCAATTTTAAAGCTTAAAAAATCTTCTCAGAATTCAAAATACAGTAAACATGGTAAATGTAAAATGACAAAATTTACACCAATAAACATTCAATTGGAGTGTTAATTATTTTCCATTCAAAATGGAGAAAAACAAACTAAGCTACAATGGCACAATAATCACAAGTTAGAAAACTAACTTCAAAACCTTGGCAAATCCAAATAGTTTATGGGACTTAAAATTGACTTCCAAGATTTCCTAATGTTTTTTTTCTGCACCTCTTATAGGCCAATTAAAAGTATGGGGAAAATTCAGTGTGGTTTTGACGATTCTCCTGATGGAAAAAATAAACAGAATTAAATATAGGGTCTAATGTCAGATTTAATCTATTTGAAGAAATTTTGCCAAAACATTAATTTTGCACATAGATTTTTAAAATCATGTTTTTCTTGCTTCCTGTGCTCCTTTGCATTCATATTTGCTATTATAGCTTAATTTGGTATTTTACCCCCAACTTGTAATAGTACATTCCTGAACTGGTACGAATGGAAAGTACCACTGTTAATTTCATCAGGGTTATTAAACAACAGCTGCTCCACAACCAGCTCGGCTGACGATCATGTTACTGATAAAAGTCCATCGGTCTGAATCAAAGTCATAAACTTCTACACTCCGTAATCGACTAGATCCATCAAATCCCCCGATCACGTACACACGCCCATCAAACACAGCCACACCTGGCCAGGCACGAGGTGTATTCATAGATGATATTGTTGTCCATTGGTTGGTCATTGTATTAAACCTGAAAAATAATTAAAACTTTTCATTTTTTTAATTTTTTTTATTTCACTAATTAATAAGTCAAGTAGTGTGAATTAATGGTGTTTTATGACCCAGTCAATATTTTTTCACTTTATCAAGGTTGTCAGTTCTGTGTGATAGAGAAAACTAGAATGTCCAGAGAAAAGCACAGATGTTCAGCAAACAGACAAACCTCACACTAAGAACCTTCCATGAGTGGGATTTGAATATAGGTGGTGAAACAGGTTATGATCTGCAAGACCCAGCTTTAGACCACTCAGCCACATAGGATCCTTATTAATAAGTCAAGAATGTAGCTAAAATCAAAAGTTTTATAACATTTATTGATCATAGTTTTAAGAATTACCTGTATTACTAGTCCAACAACAGACATTTAACAAACAAGAGGCCCAAAAGGGCCTGTAATGTTCAACTGGCAAAATTTGACATAATTTGCATAATTTGCTAAATCTGGGTCAATGGAAAATCTCTTGGAAAAACATGTTGTATATGTTAAATGGCCAGGTATCTTCTTTCTATATTTCAAATTCGAAAAAAATTGGTGAAAATTGAATGCACAATGGCCATTTTAGTGATTTTGCTATTTATAGTAATGGTGGCCATCTTGGATTTTATACAAGGTCGCCTTGTATAAATTTTGATCTACTCCACCGGGGGACCATCCACATCAAATTTTATTTCAATTGGCCCAGTAGTTTCAGATGAGTTTATGCACAGATGCATGCACGTTTTACCATGCCCTAAGCTCAGCTGGCTATAGCCAGTTGAGCTAAAAACTGCATGTAAAATACATGAACATATGCTCATGTGATCTATAGCCGGGTGAGCTATAAACTTCAAAACTGAATGCAGACAATAACAGCCATATCAGCCAGTTTTAATCATTTGGTAAGTCTTACCATATGGTAGATGACATGTTCAGGACATATACACTAAAACCTTTAATCATCACCACCATTTGTTCAGTTGACTTTTTCCATTATAAAGGAGTTTGGCAAAAAAAATCAAGGCTTTGAAAGATAAAGATAAAAGTAATAGGATTTGAACTTGGAAAAAGTGTGGCAATAAGCAAGGTGTTGAAGTTATCTAGGGGCATTATAATGAGGTTTATTTACACACATAATCTATATTTTGGTAAAACAATGCATGTAACCTGTCAAAAACTACAATTGTCTCTTGAGAGCCGAATACCCCCACCCCAAATGTTCTTCTGTGACCTTGACCTTTCTAATATGACCTTGATTCATCTTTGGACTATGAAGCTTATTCATGCGAAGTTTTATGACAGTCGCCAAATCAGCCACAAGATATGACCTGGACACATTTTTTATGGACAGACAGACAGACATGGTGATTCCTATCAAACTAGTTTGCAGGGGTGGGGGGTATAATAAAAACCTCTCCTGGTTTGACAGTGTGTTGTTAGGTTGAACGGTAAGGCAATAGTTGATATTACATTGCGAGGTTGAATGGTCATGTTGAAACAAAATATAACATTGTGATTTTTACCTTTCTACAAGATCAAAATACTGGTCTGTATGTTTGAATCTTCCACCAAATGCATAGATTAAATGTTCTACAGAAACTAATGATAATCCAGATCTAGCTTTCTCCATTTCTGACACAAACGTCCATTCTTCTGTGGCTGGATCGTAACACTCCACACTTGCTCTGTCCATATGTAACGTCTTGTCATAACCACCTACAAAACACATCAAACAAAAATACCAGGGCTAGGTTTCCAACATTTTTGAATTATATAATTAGTAGCCAAATTTGTGAAAATATAATTCTATTCTAGTCTTTTTTCACATACATTTGCTAAAATTAGTTGCTTTTTAAAAGAATTTCTCAAAAATTAGCATCTATTTGCAATTCTCTTACCAGAAGTGGAAACATAGCTAGTCTATCTTTTGTCAAAGGCAAATTTCAAAAGTTTGGCTCAGGTGAGCTAAAAATTTGAATACAACCTTCACTAGTACAGACTCTCCTTTACAAAACCTAGATACAACAACATGTGCCTGTTTACATTTTTATGCCATTATACTGTCAGTAAAGATCACAAAGACATGATAAAAATTCCAAAGGGGCACAACTCTGAGAAATCTGCACAGAGTTCCATCCTCTTCTGACATAAAATAGTCACTGCAGTAGCTCAGTTGGTAGAGTGCTTGCTTGGTATGTGAAATGTTGTAGGTTCGAACCCTGGCCAGTTCTGACCAAAACTTGGCATTTAGAAATGGAAGTCACAGGATCCTTTAGAAGAGACCTTCAAAACGACAGGTGTGGCATGTTAAAGACCCCCCCCCCCTGCACATTGCACTGTGTGCACTGAAAAGGTCAGAGTTTCTGTCAAGTAATCATGACTGGTATGTAACACCATTCAATTAATCAATCTTATGGCATAAAAAATTTCATATCCTAGTAACCATGTATACCAATTTTACTAGAAATATTTTCAATGTTGTTGGCCATACAAACCATTACAGGTGGACATTCAGATTGACAAACAACATCTTAAAATAATAGATCCTGTTTCTAGAAACAGGCAAATAAAAACCCTTTCTTACTTCTGGTCAACCAGGGATGAGACACTGGCAGTCAGGGCTGTGGCACTGTGTGGACACTGTATCTATTTACCTGCTATATATATTTTACTATCACAAACACAAGAACCTGCTCCAGCTCGTTTTCTTTTCATGTTTGGAGCAAAGGACCATGCTTCTGTAATCAGATCAAACTTCTCTGTAACATTATAACTACACGATCTGTCCTCACCACCTGTAATCAGACAAAACAAAAATATACAAGCAAAATCAGTGAGTAAGGATCCCCCGACAGCACTTATGTTCAAAGGGCCATAACTCTTTGAACATAACTCTGGGGAAAATGAGCAAACCAACTTGTGTTAACGATATGCTTGTGTTTGGCAAAAGAACAGTCACTACCCACTTTAAGTCTTGGGTCAGACCCAGTCAGGGTTCTAACCCACAACCTCCCATTTATGGATCAAGCAATCTACCAACTGAGATACTACAGTGGTTATACTTGCAAAGGATGTTGCAATGAAAAAGCTTACAGCACCTTGGGTACTAAAACTTTTGATAATTGGTCAGAACCTGATATTGCACATGTTGTCTCATGATTATGGTAGATTCTGCTAACTTTTTTTCAAAAGTTTATTAAAATGGGTGATACATGGGCCCATCTTTTGGTCTAACCTAAAAATACTGTATAGTTGCTTTTATTCACTGAAGATTTAATTTCGCTATATTGGTGGTTTGACTTTATAGCACAGAATTAAATACAAAGTGAAAATTATCATGAAGCATTCATAAAACATAGACTAAGATAATCTGTACAGAAAATTGTTAACACTGGCCACTGCACCACAAAATTTTATAAACGTGAATAAGTTCCAGTGTCTGAGCTGCGAAATTTTCCCCCGCAGAATTAAACAACTGCATGTAGTTTGTACATGTATACAGTATCTAGGCCTAAAAAATTGTTTGGTTCGGGTCACCCGACTCTACCTGCAAATTTTGCCCTAATGTTTTTTTCGTTGTCTGACCCGTTCCGAATTGAATCTGTATCTGTAAAACATTTTGAGGGCCTTGATAAGCCTAGGCTTGCAATATCCTTGTGTCAACAATTTATCTGTAAGCAACTTGCTTTGTTGTATAAAGATATATATGTATATTATTAAAAAACCCTACCTACCCTACCTAGATTTTTTTACGTTACCAGAACCAAGCAAATAACTTTTTTATTAGGCCCTATCAATACATGCTGCATATAAAATATCCATTACCTATTGCATACAAAGTACCATTTACAGCTGCCAAAGAAACAAATGAGCGTGCAATTTTCATTTCTGGTTTTGGAATCCACTGTCGTAAAACGGGATCATAGCACTCCACACATCGTAAATATAATGTATCTTCTTGTGTGTCAGCTAAAGCACATTCGCCTCCGACAGCAAACAGCAGTCCATTAACACTAACAGCACCAACAGCTGTACGAGCAATGTTCATGTTTGTCTAAAATGGATAAAATAAGAGTAAGGATCAAGTACAAACACACCAATCCATGTCTTAGTCACAGTGATTTTATTACATTTTTTAAAAAACTGCTTTCTGTCTTTAAGATTTGGAAAACTGAAGTTCTGAAATATAGCAAACCGCGTTATGACATACTAGCATAGCTAGGTTCCTCAAGGCATTTAGATGTTGTATTGTAACAAAATATATGAATTTATTTTGTGGGTAAGGTCAACTGATGTAGACTGCTAGTATATCACTATTGACTTGGGAATTTTAGTGGTCAAATTCGGAAAATTTAGTCATTTTTCTCCAGAGGAAACTTCCTTTATTGGGTAGTAATTTTAGCCAAACAAAATCACTGAATCACAATCCTAAAAGCAAAGTAACAACTTAAACAACTGGCAAATTAAGTTAAACATGTGATTTTTACCAGGTATATGAAACTTGATTATTTCTGTCCCAGTTTAAATTATTTCACTTTGTGCTGATAACCCAAACAACCTAACTGAGGGTTAACATTGGGATGGGATCGAGTCCCACTTATGGTACAGGAGAGACATGTACATGTAATTCAAAAAAATTCAGACACTTCTCATACCTTAAAAATGAAATATGCTATTTATCAAAATAGTGAATCAGCTCTACCCAAAGTTTCCCAAATTTTCCAATAGACTGGCCTGTGGTTTAGCTTTTAACTTTATAGTTTAGCCAGAGTCCCTAAGGGGTTTGGGAGTCTAGTAATTTAGACACTTTCCATTAAAATAAATGAAATATTAGCCAATGTTATTTTACCTATTGGCCAATACAACACATCTTGCATTTCATTTTTTACTTACCACAGTGTGCCATTGATCTATTAAAAAATCATATCTCTCCATACTTTTGAGCTGACAATCGGTACTATTTCTACCACCAAGAACGTATATACTTGGCGGCTGTGCTCGAGGAATCCATGTCCTCATTGCCGAATCATCATGATGAATGGTAATAGCTTTACTTATCAAGAGCTGACATTTCGGACAGTTTTTCACAAATTCTGATTTTAATAACACATTTTCTAAATAAGTTAAATCTAACAATGGCATTTTCACGTGTTGTAACAACTGGCACGAACTTTCTGACCTCATCTCAGAGTCCCATTGTAACCAATTACACACAGCGTCTAAGATTTGATTTTCATGAACGACTTGTAGCTTGTCCGATTTCAAAAAAGACACTAAACGATCTTCAGATAATTGAAGAAATTCTTCTGTATGAACCACCTCCAAGAAGTTCTGATAGATAAACTGTCTTGCAAACTGTTCAAGTTCACCACACATGTACATATCAGCTAAAAAGTGTATACCTGTGGCAAAAGAAAGAGTAAATAAACTTTCATTATATGTAAAGTCTGGAGAAGACTTCTTTTTATAACCAACCCTGAAATTCTACATAGATTTTTTGAAAAATATGTTTTAATGAAATGTTCAAAATGGCATGGGTTAAATCTATATTTTATGCTTTTTTACTAAAAAATTAAATTTTAAGTGGAGGGTACAAATAAAAGTCTCTCAAAAATCTGTGCTGAACCGATACATGCCGCAATTGTTGTGCTAAAAACTTTAAATGATTGTTTTGGGGCTAATAGCATAAGTGTCCCTCCTAGATTGATCACTGCAGTCTCTGAAAATGGGTTTACAGCAGTATAATACAGTATATGAAACCAGTTTTATGAATACCATACACAATGGGTTCATAAAAGTTAATGTCATTATAGATATGACAAGTGAGCTATACACTGAATAAAGAAGTGCTTATGTGACCAATGGCTGCACCCAGGGGAAAATGCAGGGAGTGTTAAGGAGGGGGGGGGTCAAAAGTCCTCTACTGCAACAACTAAATTACAGTCTAGAAGCCTCAGAAGCAATCTAAGACCCAACTTCAGTATTATTTATTTCTAGTTTAGTTCTAGTTTTCACTTTTATTACCTCATGATAGTGATCTACATGCGGGTGGACATGGCCAAGTGGTACTGTCACTGGCTTCTGAGTAGTACTGTCACTGGCCTCCAAAGTCAAGGGTCGAAGATTCAAAATTCACTCAGGACTTGGAAATTTTCCGAGATGATTTTCATCTCCTGACCATACTAGAGCCTACAAAGCTCATTATTAGAATTGTCTTTCAGATAAGACCAAAATCCTGTGTCTTGCTAAAGACACCTCTGTAGAGTTCGAAAAAGAGTAGGCCACCTGTGGTTACTACAGAGGGCACTTACAACTAGAAGCGAATGAAACATACTGAGCAAGAAGATAAGATAACATACCATGAAAGCCTGTCATTTGGTGCATGTTTTGAATCAACATTAGCTAGGCACATAGTCCATGGCTAATTTCACACATTGGTATATAAATTAATATATATACTATACCTACCTAAACAATTGGAAGCTGTGAGTTGTGACTGTAGAAATGTGGCACAAATTTTACGTAACTGTTGTAGACCAAGAAGACTTGCACCCTGTAGAAGTCCTTGTACGTTATCCACGCTTATTTCTATCGTACTTGTATACATAAAGTCAATCAAGCGCTCCATCGCCCAGGCCTCCAAACCTTGAATTTCAACCTTGGCTTGATCAGATTCCAACATGCCAATTGTGAACATAGCTCGTAAATAAGGACTGCAACCACAGAGAACGATCTTGTGAGCTTCGAAATCTTTCCCATCCACTGTTAACGTGACATCACACAAAAGGTTACGAAGTCGGAGATCGTGCATCACTTTGAATGCACCGTGTGGTTGACTATGCACCTTAAATGTCCGACTGTCAATCATTTTGACAGTTTTTAATTCTTCTTCTTATAGATTACAAGGTATCTTTCTGACATAATAACACACTTTCCATGTTGATCACAAATAAACCTGGAAAAAAATTGAAAAGCAATTTGTCAAGTTGTGAATATTATGTGAAGATCAGTGGCATATTAGTTAAGGTACCATTAGCACATGATTTCAAGTTGTGGGTTTGAATCCAAGAATGACTGAAAGACAGACATCTTTAAGCAAGTCTATCTATCTGACTAAGAAGCATCAGTAAAGAAGCTAGTGTTGGGTTGGGTCAACTTCAGTGAGGCCTAGTGTTAACTGGCAAAAACTTTTTTGATTGATTCATTAAATGGGATTTTACGTCCCAGTAAAGATATTTCATTTATATCTATACGTCACCAGGTGAGGTAACAGAAATTTGACCTTTGCACTTGTGCTCAGGGCAATGTGCAGGGAGGGTTCTTTAACATGCCACACCTGCCATGACACATTAATTTATTTTTAATATCTCTTCCGAAGGACACCATTACTTTCATTTCTAAATGCTGAGTGCTTGCCAAAAAAACAGTCACTACCTTTTTTCAAGTCTTGGTCAGGCTCACTGAGCTACATGTACCATAATGGTCAGCAAAAGCTTTGTAGTGCTATATCTATATGCTATACTATAGTAGGACTATTTGCAGGCAAAACTAACCACTGTCTCAACTTTGGGCTAAATGGTAGAACACTTGTATGAATGAGTGATCTTGGTTTGATTCCTGGCATTAAGGAATGGTAATTTTTCAGTGTTAATAATAGAAAGCAAAGCTTTCACCATAGATGATTTGAGTACATATAATTCTTAAACCAATCAAAACTACAAAAAGTCCTTTTCACTCCAATTCAACAATAGCCAATGGAATTCCGACAGATCTCAAAACTTATTATTTCAAATGAATTTGGCATTTTCTTTTTAAAAAATTAGAAAAATAGATTAGGGACTTGAAAGGTTTGACCTAATTCATCTGCTATTTTTGAAAGCAAAATATTAAATAAACTGCATTGGTCCTTTCAGAATAAATATTTCTGCCATACTCGCTGCTGCGTTTTCTTAACGGTCACATTGTCAGCCATGTTATTTTTCTGTTACAGGCTTACTTTGCAATAGACCCAGATCTGTCATGCTGTGCATTAGAAATTACTGTAGAAACAACTGTGGCTGTGACAGTGAAATTCTCTTTATATCCATAGAAAATCAAATTAATTTGAATAAAGTTTGATATTTTTCACTTACTTGTACCTAGTCGTACCAGGAAATCTGTATGTGCATCCGAGATTGTCATAAAGTATGTCTATAAAAAGGAAAATGTTGGCGGTATGAGGATTTTACACATGCGAAAATGACGATGTTTACATCGGAAATGATGTCATTGGTGATGTTTTACGTCATATGCGCAACAGAAGCCGTCATTTGCATGGTCTTTCAACATGTTAAATCCCCATAGCACTAACGTTTTTCCCTATGCAGATATATTTGGGGCTAATCGCGGATGCGCATACAGATTTCCTGTTAAGACTAGGTACAAGTAAGTGAAAAATATCAAACTTTATTCAATTTTATTTGATTTTCTATTGATATAAAGAGAATTGCACTGCGCATACAGATTTCCTGTTACGACTAGGTACAAGTAAGTGAAAAATATCAAACTTTATTCAATTTTATTTGATTTTCTATTGATATAAAGAGAATTTCACTGCGCATACAAATTTCCTGTTACGACTAGGTACAAGTAAGTGAAAAATATCAAACTTTATTCAATTTTATTTGATTTTCTATTGATATAAAGAGAATTTCACTGCGCATACAGATTTCCTGTTACGACTAGGTACAAGTAAGTGAAAAATATCAAACTTTATTCAATTTTATTTGATTTTCTATTGATATAATGAGAATTTCACTGCGCATACAGATTTCCTGTTACAACTAGGTACAAGTAAGTGAAAAATATCAAACTTTATTCAATTTTATTTGATTTTCTATTGATATAAAGAGAATTTCACTGCGCATACAGATTTCCTGTTACGACTAGGTACAAGTAAGTGAAAAATATCGATCTTTATTCAATTTTATTTGACTTTCTATGGATATAAAGAGAATTTCACTGTCACAGTCACAGTGGTTTCTACAGTAACACATGAATGATGAAGTTACAGTAGTTGCAGGAACAAAGTTTTTTAAGTCATGCCATCTAACAATGACAAATATTATACAAAAGTTGATGCCAGGGTAATGGTCAAGGTTTTTATTTGAACAGAATAAATACTATGAATTACTTTCAAATCACTGGAGAAAATTTTGACAAATGAATGACATCATCTGTTGACATGTCACGGTCCAACGCTTTCCGTCAGTCGGGTTTCAATTTGGGGAATATTAAACTGATCCCTAAAGTATTTCAATATTTACATAGGTATATAAAATTAACAGCAAACCTTTCAAATAAATAAAATTGTCACAAAACCAGTGATATCTGCCATTTAACAAAACGGGAAAGAAATCTGTCACCAACCGGAAGTAGAACTGATTAGGTCCATAACACGAAAAATGCA
Organism: Anadara kagoshimensis; assembly: GCA_021292105.1. Taxonomy (NCBI): domain Eukaryota; kingdom Metazoa; phylum Mollusca; class Bivalvia; order Arcoida; family Arcidae; genus Anadara; species Anadara kagoshimensis. The sequence goes on along the minus strand of CM037863.1, from coordinate 21,216,579 downwards.
GTCGTTATCTTTCTTCTTGTTCCATATTGTGAGTTTCTTTCGAGTAAATAGGCATGGGGACACCGACCTTGCCTAACTTTGATCAAAACAGCGGTAATATATGTTGTAAAACTGATATACTTCCGTAATTTCTAACGCGCCAAGATCTTAAATAAATAAATAAATAAATAATTAAATAAATAAAAAAAAAATAAATAAATAAATAAAATAAATAAATAAATAAATAAATAAATAAATAAATAAATAAATAAATAAATAAATAAATAAATAAATTCAACCAAGACGATTCAAGAGTTAGATCTATAAGTGATTGGGATTAGCACTGCATGGAATTTTATCACCTTTTTATGATCGGAGAAAAGTTGACAAAATAAGAAGAAACTTACCTATTTTTGTCCATATTACAATCTCTAATTAGCACTTGAAGCGAAAAGTTTGAAAACTGGCAAATTTAGTTAAACTCGTGAACTTCTATCATGGATGTGAGACCGGGTGCTCCGAAAGCCGAAGGTGAGCAGTGTTTAAAGATAATCTAAGGATCAAATTTAGATGAGCAAGATGATCTCCCGAGGATAAGAAACAAATAGGTTCCGCGAGATAAACAATTTACGCCGATTTGATTGAAGGTGTTAAAAAATAATGTCACCAGGCCCAGTGTCACAACTATTCAACCGTTTGAACCTTCTGTTTAGATAAGTGCTAATACTGTTACGGTTAAATTAACACCAGACAAAGAAAGTCAGGAAAACACAAGATTTGCTTTTTTAAAGAAAAATGGGGAACTGTCGGGGAATTTTGAATGAAGTCAAGTGTGTGAACCATGTCAGGATCAGACCCAAGTGTCATAAACATTCCCTAATTAAAATTTTAATCAACTTAAGTCTGGCAATTTTGATACTTTGATATTTTTTGGATTTTAAGGTTCCGCTTTAGCGATCACTCTCACCTTGTGGTATTTATATTCAGTTTCTTAATAGTAAGGCAACAGACAGGAGTCGATGCTCTGCTGTCGCGATACGGATACTTCTGAGTGACCGAAAAGCTACCGAGAGATAGATAGCGGATAGAAGAAAAAGAATAAAAAAGAAAAAAAGAAAACAATATAACTAATGATGGACCGAGATGAGTTGTCGATGTTAGGTTAGTGTTAAACTTTCGACCGGTCTGCACTGTAGTTTTCAACACATTTAATTTCTAAGTTCGTGTGTACGGTCATTGTTTTGACTGTTTGTATTCATTCAAGTTTGACGGTTTTCCCTATTAGCAAAATATAGATTTTCCGTCACAAAGAGTCTGATTTTGTTCAATATTGAAATTGGTTCCACTAGCAATACAGTCAGCGCAGCTACAGATCGGATTGTTATAGACGGAAGCATGCCATGATGGAGAGCTCTTTACCGGCTTTTCGTACCGATACGGTAGCTCAGTTGGTAGACTGTTCGCTCTGTATGAGAGAGGTCGTGGGTTCAAATTCCGGTAGGGTCTGACCAAGACTTAAAATTAGGTCCGAGTGATTGTTCTTAATCTACTCGGTATTTAGAAATGAAAGTCACAGGATTCTTCGAAAGAGACCTTAAGCTTAAAACCGATGTCCCTGTGTCACGACAGGCGTGGCACGTAATAAAAACCCTCCCTGTACAGTGTCCTGATCGCATTGCTATATCTATACTTGGTGACGTCTAGATATAAGTGAAATATTCTTCATTGTGAAGGAAATCTCCATTCAATCGATCTTTATCGGCATCGATTGCCACCGAGCGGTCTCAAGTCGGGTGTTGGACCACTGTTCACCCACACCCACTAGACTCGAATGGTTATTAGTTCGCTTGTTCAAAGAAATTCTGATTTTTTCAGAGTTCTTGCTGTTTCTAAACCATCCGAGAAATCACACACACACACACACACACACACCACACACACACACACACACACACACACACACTTGATTTAAATAATAAAGCTTCCTAATAGGGAGTTTATTTTTGTTTTCTTTCGGCCTTGTCTATAGTTTATTTTTTCTTTCGGCCTTGTCTATAGTTTATTATATTCTAATAAGAGAAATAAGATAAGTTTCTGCCAAAGGTATATTGAAGATTTCATAGTGGCCGACTAAAGTAATTGAAATTGACATTTCCAATTAAACAGGAGATGGAAAGCTATTTAATTTACAATATCGGCTTTGGTTTTGGTTTATCATGAACATAATCGGAAAAAAATATTCTTTTCTTGTTCGCTAATGGTTAAAAGTAGGTTCTCTCCACTCTCGAGAAAACAATTCTTTTTCTTTTCGCTTATGGTAAAAGTACCGTCAATCACACAAGTTCTAATCCCACTCTCAAGGAAATTCTTATGGCAGAAAGTTTGTTGGTTTAATTGCCTAGGGGCAGTTGTTTATCTGGTCACTCCGGTTTCCTCTACCAACCCACAACTGACAGCCTCGATACAAGTGAAAAAATTGCATATGTACTACTCTCACTCGATATTCACAAGTCCTAGTGTAAAGTGTGTCAGTTTCCTGTATAAAGACAGTTGTTTCTCGAGACACTCCGGTTTCCTCTACTATCCCACAACTGACCGCCTCGTTATAAGTGAAAGAATCGCATAGGTTCGAATTCCACTCGGTATTCACAAGTCCTAATACGTGATAAAGTTTGTCAATTTTATTATCGAAGGACAGTTGTTTATTTGGACAATCCGGTTGTCTCCATCATCTCAGAAATGACTGTCACGATATAAGTGAAATAAGTGAAACAGTCTAGACTAAGACGTAAAACTTTATTACTTTATCCCACCCCATGGGCCACCCACGGAATGCAAGCCTAAACACTAATGAAATCATGATTACAACACAAAACAACACATAATTATACTTTAATGGTTTACATGTATATGTATTTTTATTAATTGATCAAATGAGTAAATGAAAAAGAATAAATAAATAAATAAATCTCGACATGGACATCTTGATCCGAATAACTGTTCCAGTCAAATGTTAGGCACACACTTTATGTTGCTATGACGAACCTCCAATCATGTAATTCACATATTCTGAAAGAAATGAATAGAGTAAATATTATTGCAATCAATGGCTAACTATCAAGACTGGTTGTTCAAGGTTCTGTTACATATGTAGCTTAAACAGTTGAAAAGCCAAAATTTGTAATTTGAGTTTTATACTACTTCGTGCAAAGTATTTCCTTAGCTAAATTTTGTTAAATATATTTTGGTTCTTTGGATAGTGCTATAAAATGAATGCTGGTCTAATATAATCAGGAAATATTCCTGAAACATCTGTTCAAAAGTTGAGGTATACAAGTGTTATTATTAAATAGAAACAAAAAAGTCAAATCTGTATTTTCATATCAAATACCTTACAACATTTTTAATTTTCATTTACGTTTGTTTAAGCTTACGGAATTTTGAACAACTGGACCTTGGGAAAAATTCCAATGTTTACAATGAATACCATGTGCATAGTTACTTTAATATGCATTCATATTTTATACTATATTATATTATAATGATATTGTAATTTAATATCAGTTAGCCGGTACTGTAAATTATGTATTATATTGTATGCCCTCATGTTCCACTCTTTGAGTGGCTGAGTGAATTATTGAATAAATTGAATTGAATTGGTTTTTTAATTAAATAAACAAATAAAGCACAAACACACCGGATTCTGTTCAAATCGCAACAAAAGCAAAACAAAAACTGTCAAATTAAGTTAAACACGTGAATTTCTATCAGAAAAACGAGAGCAGGTGCTCCTGATCCGAATGTGTAAGTACCTACTGTCTAACTAGATACACCCACAATGCATTTTTATGTAGAAAAATGAATAAATAAAAACGAACTGAGAATGAACTATTACAATTTTCAAAATGGTCTCCATAATGTGTTTTTTAAAAACAAAATTACAATGTCCAAAATTAATGTGTGACCGTTTACTTTTATATGTAAGAGCTAAAATGTTTAAAATGGGCATCGTGTGCTCTTGAATGGAATAAACATAATTACAATGTTCTAAACAAAAAAAACCACATAGTTTAACATGAAATACGTAACATTATAATGATCAAAATGGAGAGAATAATTTTTTTCATAAAATAAAAAAACTTTAAAATGTTACAAAATGGAAATCATGCGTTTTGTATGAAATAAACATTACAGTGTCCAAATGTTTAATGGATATAATGGTGTTTCATATATCAACAGAAATGCAATGTTCAAAATGGACATCGTGTACTCTATTTATATGAAATCATGACATGTGTCTTCAAAATGGTTACATATAGTTTAAAATCAGAAGAACACATGTTACATAGGATACATCATGATTGGCATTCATGTACCAAACTCAAGCAAAAACTGGAAAACGACGATAATAGTATTTCCCTATTTGTATTCTAGTGAACAGTCATTTCTGTGTTCAGTACAATAAGTTACTTATCAGTTCCAAAATTTTTACTTTGCTTCTGGATTGTGATTCGGACATGGATAAGTATGTTGTTTTTTATTACTTACCAGAATAATTAATTTTACCGTCGCCATCTTTATCAGCATTTCGTATCATCTCATCGATTATAGTATCATCATCCATTTTATCACCTGAAAATGTTACCATCATGCATTATTATACATTAGTATCTGTACCAATATCAAAATGGGAGCAAAACACAAACATACCGGTCCTTGTTCAAATCAAAATTTCCAAAAACAAAGTAAAATCTTTGAAAACTGACAAATGAATTAACATAATGTTAAACATGTGAACTTCCACGATGGAACTGAGACCGGGTGCTCCGAAAGGGTAATACCGTTCTGTCTAGCTAGTTGCATTCACAACACGTGAAATCAAGTTTCAAAATGAATGGAACGCGGAATTATAGGGGGTCAAATATATCCAGGATAATTTTGGATGCACTCATCGGTATCATACTTATTAACACAATTGTTATGACAAACCTATGACAGAAACAACCGAAAAGTACAAGATAGGACAAACGCTGACTTTAATTCTCTCGATCAAAGGAAATAATGGACCTACAAATCCATTTCATAAAAACCCTTTAACATTTGACACTGACACTGACGGGCAATATCATACTTATATTGAAAAATAAACATACCAGATCATGTCCAAATCACAATCCAAAAAGCATGTCAAGTTGTGTGGTTATGGTACGTTCGAAGCTATCCCATTTTGCGCTACAATCGCGCGCAAAATAATTATTATACATGCATTGACATTTTATGAGCACTTCCATTTAGTAAACTCCTTACCAAATTTTAGAAATAGTTGTCGAAGTTCGTCTCTGTCAATGAAGCCGTCGCCATTTTTGTCTAATTCGCGGAATGCCTCTATCATCTCCATGTCACCTTCGTCTGGAACTGCCGACAATATAATGTTCCGGAGACCCGGCGTGCGTAGTACGAAAGATTCAAACTCAGAATATTCTATTTGTCCACTTCCTATTTAAATAAATAAATAAATAAATAAATAAATAAATAAATAAATAAATAAATAAATAAATAAATAAATAGATAAATTAATTAATTAATTTAAGAAATGCTTCGTTGCTCACGAAACTTGGTATTCAGGCCTGGCCGTCTGAAGTCATCATACCAGCCTGAAGAAAAAAACCAACGTATTTCCATTCTTTATAGTATATTTAAATCTTTGTAAAATTCAGATTATTAAATAAAATGATAGAGATAGGTGTCTGTAAACTCATTTGACACTTCACATCTGCACGATTTTGATCGTTTGAGAAGTGCCACTAATATGGGGTTCTAAAACGTACCACGTAATGCAATTATTTCAATTGGATATGTAACCATGTAAGTTCACGCTGTCCCGTAAATACGATGCTACTAGTATTCCGAGAAATCACAACGCAAACGTTTTCTAGTCCCGTACATTGTTTAGGGGTATTGATCACGTGATGCATCAGCGAACCCCATCGAGACAGTTTTTTTTTGATAAGTATCAAACTACATACCATCAGTGTCTAAAGGTTCCATGAGTTCCAACGTATCATTATGTTCCGAGGACATTCCAAAGGTCATTGCCATCTTCTTGATTTCAGATATTGAAATATGTCCATCGTGGTCAACATCAAAGAGGTCAAAGGTAGACTTTATTACTGAAAATACAATATAGTCCAACCTCTTTTAAGGTCCACCTCTATATAAGGGGCATTTTCTTATAAAGACCAGTAGAATTGTATCCCCATTGTTCTTTATTCATATTATTTTACCCTGTATGTAAAGACCACCTGCCCAAAAAGGATACTTTTACTCGTTCCCTTGAGTGGCTTTTATAGAAGGTTTGACTGTACATGCATTTATATTTTTATTTGTACTCTGAAATTACCCGGTTTTTTTTTATAATATTCAAGACTAGGTTTACTTTGCTCTCAAAAAGTTTTATGGTCGTCATCACAATAATGTTGACAATATGAGGGCTCTGTTTCCAAAATTACCTTGGATATATTGACGTTCCAAACTGCCATGTTGCTATCATTTTTAATTTTGATATTACACATGGTGAGTGTAACTAGTTAACTTACCAGTTTTTGCTATTCCTTTTGGACTGTGATTTTGGATGTTTGTTTTTGATTTAGTGTCTCACATCCAAAACAGGGGAAAGTGAAAAAGTATGGGCCATTCAAATATACTAACTACTATATAACTACACCACTTACAATAAACACTCCAGTGCTGATGCAAAAAGTCAGGTTTAATAATGATTGATGACAGTGTGTGTTTATCTTTCAATGCCATACCGCTGTGGTTCCTTATTGGTAGAGTATGTTGCAGGTTATAGGTTCCAACCATACAGGGGTCTTGGCAAGGCATGAAAATAGGTAGTGACGGTTTTTTCGCCCAAGCACTCGGCATTTAAAATTGAGAGTAATTGGGGTCCTTCAGAAAAAACCTTAAAAACCGATGCGCCATGTCTTGACAGACGTAGCACGTTAAAGAACCCTCTCTTGTTCCTATATTGTTTTTCTATATTTCTTGAAATATATGTTGCATATATTGTTTTTTGGAGAATAAAATATTGTTTAAGATAACCCTCTCTACACACTGTCACCGGCCTTAGTGCACTGCAAAGATAAAAAATTCTACCAATTCATCTATAGATGGTGATGTCTCGATATAAGTGTAGTATTCTTGACTTGTAAGTAATACCCCACCCAATCAATCAATCAATCAATCAATCAATCAATCAATCAATCAATCAATCAATCAATCAAACAAACAAACAATCAATCAATCAATCAATCAATCCTTCCTTGTCTTGAACGGCTGTTTCTGTAATTGACATATATTGTACAATGTACTTGGTTGCACTGGCTCTTGTCATGATCAAGTGCATGTTTTCCAGTTACATTAAGATCAAATTAACATGTTTGAAATATATTTATAAAAATCTAAATTGATATACAAATTTTTAAGTTTAATTAAACCTACTTGTTTTTAAATCCGATGGCACTTCTCCTTTCTACAAAGCAAAAAATATCAGTCATTTTAATGCATGCATCATCACCACCACCACAACCACTGACAGCACCTACGCCAACACTACTTCAATTAAGATTACTACCACCACCACTATCACGATCAACATCATCACCACCACCACCACTGTCAACACCATCACCACCACCACTACCACAACTGTCGGCGCCAACGTTCGTCCTTTCGTATTTAGGTAGTCGTGGGCTCAAACCCCGGGTATGACCAAGACTTGAAAACAGGTAGTCGGCATCTAGAAATGAAAATCACAAGGTTTTTTTTTCTTAAAGGGACTTCAAAACCGATTTCAAGTGTCACGGCAGGCGCACATTGCTATGAGCGCAGCAAAGGTAAAAAATCTGAAAATTCGCCTATTGCTGGTGACGTCTTACAAGTAAAATATTCTTGACAAGAATGTAAAACCCAATCAATCAATGAATCGATCAATCAATCAATCAATCAATCAATCAATCAATCAATCAATCAATCAATCAATCCAATCAATCAATCAATCAATTAATCAATCAATTGCGTTAAAATTAATCGCGCTAATGAAACTGAGAGAGAGAGAGAGAGAGAGAGAGATTACCTCTATATGTTGTAACACTTTATCTTCGTCCCATGTTTTGACGTCAGTTATAGGCAGATTTGATGCCAACAATGCAACTTTCAAAGAACCCCTTCGTTCAGAAGTAGCCATCTTATACCAAATCCAAAGTCAAAACAACACTACTCGTATATTTTAAATCATTTTATCAAAATCTCCTTTCTGACGTAACATTTACATGGTTGAATTGAATAAGTACATTCATTTGACTTTGAAGAGATTAAAACGGTTTTGGAAAAAAATAATATTGTTAATCTTTGTTAATTCTGTCAGTAATCAGAACGACTCTGTATTTTAATCTACTGTACAGGCCTGTCGAAAGTTTAACACTAAGTTAATGAATTGGTGCCGAATCGACAGCTGCACTAGGTCCCTTGTTAGGTTTTTGGCAGATCCTATCTTTCTCTTAGCAGTCACTAGTTATCCAATTCTCTGCCACTTGGCAACCACGCATTGAATAAATGTTTTAAAACCCAGTGTTAAACTTTCGACAGGTCTGTACTCATTTAAACGATATGATATCAACATACAGTCCAGACCTATCCAAAATTTAACACCCAGCTTGCAGCTCATCATCTATGCTCTTTGTTATATATAAATAGAGATTGTTTGGTAGATGGCATCTATCGTTTAGCAACTTTGTGGCACTATTTATTCATGTAATCGGCTGCAGAGTGTCGACTCTTACGTCAAATTTAAACCTTCGACAGGTCTGTACTGAAGTTAAACTTCTTAAATACAGTGAATGGCACACCGATTGCGAAAATTCAGGTGAGCCCATAAGCCCCCGGCAGTCCTTGATTGCAATTAAGTCTTAAAATCTAAATTGGATAAATAAATAAGGTCAACAGTGAGATATGACTGTTTATTTCACTTTGCTCAATACTCAAATACAACTGAAAATTGTAAAAAAAAATGGAAATCATTTTTTGAAACTATTAATAAATATTTTTGACAAAAATAATACAAATGTTTGAAGCTAAACGTGATCTTCTAAATGACCCCTTATAATCCTAAATATCTTAAGGATTAATGAAATTATTAAAATATGAAATTTTGCTAGATTTAAGTTAAGGAAAATCTACTTAAATGAAGGAATGCCGGATTGTGGCACTGGAACCAGGCCCCAGTTTCACTAGTCCGACTAATCAGACCACTAAACCCCCATTTTAATTTTTGACTTGTTGGAGGTTTGTGGTCTGACAGCTTCCATTATTGAATTCTTGAAATTTCTGGCGAAAACGGCAGAAACGAAAACACGCGTCGATAACTTCTAGTATTTCCTTACCTCGCTCTTGCTGACAACATGGAACACTTCCTAAAACATTATTCTACCGATCCATCCGTTTCTGCCGTTTCTGCCGTTTTCGCCAGAAATTTCAAGAATTCAATAATGGAAGCTGTCAGACCACAAACCTCCAACAAGTCAAAAATTAAAATGGGGGTTTAGTGGTCTGATTAGTCGGACTACAGTTTCACGATCATTCTTTAGTTCTACGATTTTCCTTAACTTAAATTTCGCATATTTGGCCAATCTCTGTTAGAACTATGGATGTACATTTTTACGAAACTAAATGCGCATGTAATAATTATGAGAGCTTGAAGTGATCTTAAAAATAACACCTAAGTTCCTAAACATCTTTACAATTCACAAATAATAAAGATTTGAAGTTTTGCCAGATTTAAGCTAAGGGAAATCTTAGTTAAGGAATGATTATGAAACCGAGGCCAAGTCCCGGTTGCACGATCATTCCGTAACTACGATTTTCTCTTAACTTAAATTTAGCAAATTTTGGCAATCTCTATTGGAACTAAGGATGTACATTTTTGACCCAACTAAATGCAGATGTTATAAGCTTGAAGTAAACTTCAAAAGGACACCTGTTACTACTAATCACCTGTTACTACATTAGTAGTAACAGTCGTTACTGTTATTTGTGGTTCGTTACATGACACTGTGACAGTTACTACATTTGTGGCAGTTACTACATATAGGGGTCCCACAACATCTAAAGTTCCTAAACATCCTAACGATTCGCAACATTAATAAAGATGTGACGTTTTGCCAGATTTAATTTAATGAAAATCTTAAGAAATGATTGTGAAACTGGCGTCAGTGTTGCAGCTTTTTGACATTCTGTTTTACTTGCAGTTATTAATTGCAGTTAAGTTCAAGTCAAAATTAAATTTTAACATATCATGAGTGTCTTGAGCATTTGCGACCAATAACATTAAAACAATCTGTTTCATTGATTCCATAGGTTTGGCAAAATGTTTCATTTTTATCTAAATCGGATAGGGCTCTACATTTTATCTGGATTTGGGGCCTCGTTGTCCAAGTGGTCTTAAACGGGCGCTTACTGATCACAGTGTCTTTTGAATCGAATCCTAATGGGATCAGATCCTAGTGGTAGAAAGCTTGTCAGTTTCCTTACCGAAGGTAAGAAGTTTTTCGTCGACGCCAGTTTCATCTTTTATCGATTAACTGTCTGACCGTCTCAATAAACGTAAATGAAAGAATCATGTCTTGGGCTTATATCACATAGTCCACCCACTCCATTTGTTTGACAGATAGGGTTTTACATTTCACTTTGCCCAAAATACAGCCTGTGTATGCTATTGTTTCTTGAAACTTTTCTGTTTTTGGCTACAATTTGGCAAAAACATACCGGTCAAAATCACAATTCAAAAGTAAAGGTAAAAAGACCGACACATTAAGTTAAACACATCGAACTTTTACCAGATAAGCAAACACAAGCATACTTATCCATGTCCTAATCACAATCCAGAAGCAAAGTAAAAACAAGTCAGGTTAGACACGTGAACTTCCACCAGGGAAGTGAGACCGAGTGCTCCGGAAAGGTAAGCAACCCCTGTTTAGCTAGCTACACCCACCACGTGGGTAATCAAAATTGTGTGAAAGGAATATGGAACTATGGGACGTCAAATATATCCAGGGCAATCCTTGACACAGAACCATCAAACTTATCAACAATACTGTGATGACGGTCATAAAACTTTTTAGGGCCTTGATAAGGCTTGGCTTGTAATGTCCCTGAGTCAACAATTTATTTGCAAGCAGCGTGCTTCGTTGTACAAAGTCCTCGTTGTGGGAACAAGCTATACCATAGCGTATTAATTGGGAAACAAAAACCCCAAATGATGCTAGGTTCTCCGGAAGAGTAAGGATCTCCTGTCTGTCTAGCTTTATGTACACCTGGCACTTGTGAAATCAAAATTGAGAACAAAAGGAAAATATGAACGTCACATATATCAAGGATAAAGTGTCCGGTCACTTTCAAATCTTCCATCCCATAGGAAGTAACTAGACGCTATCTAACCTCGTAAGACAAACAGTATCCAATCAAAAATATGATGTTCACTATAAATTATATACCAAGTCACACACCAGTTGGTGTTTTTACATAGAACTACGTTATTCCTGGAATATTTGACGTAAGTGTTTTCCTAAACGTTCCACACCGTGAAAAATTAAGAGGTTTTGATGAGTGATCACGTAGTAGAACGCGAACCCCCTTATACAGGTACGGAAGTAGCACCGGTACCTTTTTTAGTCCGTATTATATGTAAGCAGGAAGAAAACAATGCTACAATCATATCGTATATTCAGTTTTATTAAGTGACATTAAGTTTATTGCTGCGAATACCTATAAAGTATTTTATAATTTAAACATTAATTAATGATCAAATAAATAAATAAATAAATGAAAATTAATAAAAAATTTAAAATGTCATATAGATTTAAACTTACAATACAGTACAGACATGTTGAAAATTTAACACTAAATCGGCGGTAAAATCGGCTACCCGTTAGCTACTTAGTATTTCTGGGCGATAGTTTTTTGACAGCAGCTTTTTGACAACTGGCTGTACCTATCTCAATTAAGTTCCGACGCTTTGTTTTCTTAAGGTCAGTGTTAAACTTTTGACACGTATGTACTGTAAATGGACATACAAATAGATTATACAAACACATTATAAAGAAACAGTTAATACACATTAGATTGCCATACATAAAATAATGAAAAAATGGTCATTGCATCTAAAATCAAATGGCGTCCCCGATCCATGTAGTTACAAATATCGATCCTCTTCATTAATGAGATATGAACTATGCGAGACGTCTTGAGTTTTACACAGTTTAGAATTATCAAACACAAACATACCGTTTCATGTCCATACCACAAACCAAGAAGCTGAACAGAAACGTTTTAACTTCAAGTAAACCAGAAAGCTAGTCTGGATGACATATCTACTGTTTAATTCATGTCCGGCAGAGCACATGTTTTTCAAGCTTTTAGATATAAAAATCAATAAATTTTCTATCATGTCATATACCGTTGTTAAGTATGCATTTTGTCGTAATAAATGAACACCAAGGTACATACCATCTCATTCAGAAAATAAAACGCATATGATATGATAGAAAATTTATTGGTTTTCATATCTAAAAGCTTGAAAAACATGTGCTCTGCCGGGCATGAATTAAACAGTAGGTAGATATACCCCCGTCAAACAGAAACCGTAATTGAATAAACTTTTATAGAAATAAACAATAATGATGAGCCAATCTTGCATTAATGGATATATTTATTCGATCTAGATAATTTTCGTTTTCCTACAAGGATCGCCTTTTCCTCAAATAATTAACGACGCGTGAACGTGGTCAATAAAGTGCAATGCATTCACATTATTTTCATGGAACTCGGAACTTTCATTTGTACATGCACTGTCCACTAAAAATTTTGTCAAGTGAATAATCCCGAGAATTATGCAATTTTCAACACTACTGTAAAACAATTTTTCAAAACTTTTACATATAATTCAACGGATACCGGTATGTTGTATTAAAGCAATTATGACAAAATTGCATACTGGCATTTGGCAGTCAAAATCAAACATGGCCATCGGTACGGGCTGTCAACTTAACTTTCGTTTCACTAAATCGGTTTCATGTAATTTCTTACTATGTCCTGTCTTATAACACTTATATAGTATATTTAATACATAACTGATAAATCCACTGGTAGACTAATGAAATCGCACAAATCTAGGTTCTGATTGTCAATACCTCATGAACTAGGTAAACAGAACAAGGCATGTGACACGCCGCTATTAGCAGGTTTTGATTATCCATATTTCAATAATGGAAACCAATGCCATGTCATTCTTCGCTATACGTACACTGCACTAATGTAAATATAATATCATAAGTACGTTAGCATTTGCATCCTTATCACATTGTCTATCTGTTAGTACCTGGGTGGAACAGTCCTTCGTCTTTATGCTTATATATAAGTTAATATTTAGTAAAATGTAAATTTTGTGATCAAGTCTTTTTTGTTCCCATTATATGCCGAACATACTCTGAAAAAAAATAAAGTAAAAATGATATAATATGTCATCAGCTGAAAAACACATACATATTCTCGAGCAACCAAGAACACGCCACAACAAAACTAACGGAAAAGAGTCATAAACGTCATTTGCGTCACAACTCGGTCAATTCCGCGACGTCATGATAATAACGAGTTCAACCGAGGTTTGCCGAATGTTCGATATCTCCTGAATTTGGACGTGCACTAGGCGGTATCCAGGGGGTGTTAGAATTATCTAGGAGTGCCAATTTCTTACAACCCCACTTATATCATAACCAGTTGTTTGTAATTACATATTATACCAGTTTTTTAATTTTACAGCACTAGATGGCTGTTTCGGAAAATAATTCTCACCAATAGCGATTGGAACAATATTGTGAACCCGATTTTTTAAAATATGTATAAATGATAGGATCTATAAAAACACTATACACATTCATGTAAATGCACATGTCATATTATTGATCCACTGTTTGGCTGTTTTTATGCTTTAAAGTTTTAAAATATATTTATAAATAAGACGCAAAACATGTTATTTAATAAAATTTGCCATCTAGGCGATGCAGCTGCATGATGGCTGGATACAGTAGTATTTATCTTACCTTTATAGTCAATTTTTCCGTCGCCATTCACATCTGCCTCCCTTATCATTTCATTTACGTCACTTTCATCTAACTTATCACCTGATAAAAAAATTAAATAAATAAATAAATATAATAATAAAAAACCCACTTCATGTAATCAAAAATGTTTGTCCATGGTAATGTTTTGCTATGTGTAGCTAGCAAAAACAAAAGATGTTTACCCTTCTGGAACATCCAGACTCACTTTTCTGGTGTGAGTTCCGACTTTAATTGAATTTCCAGTTTTCGAAGATTTTACTTAGCTCTTGGGGTTGTGATTTGGACATGGACCGGTATGGTTTTTATTTCTTTGGTACAGCATCAAGACAAAAGTTACAGCTGGATGAATAGCATGTGCCTGTCACCAGCAAAAACTATCAACAACACTTCGTGAAAACGTTTGCAATGAAAACTAAGCAATATAAGCCACTGACTTTGGATGGTCACTTGGCAAAATACTAGCGCTGATATAAAATTAACTACAAACAAATATCGATGCCAAGAGAGTAAAACTCACTCAGAAATCGGCTCACAAGTAGTGTACCACACGTGATCAAAACCTCATAATGTGTGTTTATGAAAAACATTAAAAAGCAAATTTCCGACTAAAACGTTGTTTTTACGATAAAACTTCAAAGTATGCCAATGCATATCCAATAATTATAATTGATCCCGATGCACAAACTTTAGAAGTATATAACGTGATATGCAAGTAAACCTTAAAGCTTATTGCTGAATGCTGAGTTACCATCATACGGCAGTTTTATCGGGTAAATCCAAACTTCCGGTAACTGATTTTCATTTTGGCTTTATGATTGGATATGGACTGTTTTTTTGGTTTTGCTTTGTTCACTTAAACCATGTGGATATGGTACCTACCGAATTTTGTCATGAAGTACCGGAGTTCTTCCCTGTCAATATAACCATCGCCATCACGGTCTAATACACGGAATGCCTCCATCATTTCTCTGTCCGACTCATCCGGGTACTTTGACAGTAGTGTGTTCATTAGTCCTTTGGTGCGTAGTACAAATGCCTCAAATTCTGAATATTCCACTGATCCACTGCCTAAATTTAAATCGAAATCAACATTTGTGTATATTGGTTATTTCTGGAGCCCTCTCAGTCTGTGTAATTATAATGCAGATTATATATTAAGTGACAATGACCTTTAACTGGGGTCATTATTAATCTTCACAACGTTCTTTGTCCTTGACAAAGTCGGCTTAAGGTCAACGTCAAGGTCAGTGGTTGGAACAAAATCGTTTGCCCTTTAAAGTGCCCGGTTTCATTTTTACATCACACGGAAATTTTATAACACAACGTGGGACATTGTTTTATTACATTACATGTCGTTTTTATTACATGACAAGGTGTTATTACATTACAAAAAGTATCACACTACAAGGTGGGTATTCCATTATTATAACATAACGCGGCGTAACGTGGTTCTTTAACGTGCCACGCCTGTCATGACATGAAACATCGGTTTTAAGGTCTGTGACTTTCATTTGTAACTGCCGAGTGCTAGGCGGAAAAAATCACTACCTATTTTCAATTCTTGGTCAGACCCGACCAGTATTCGTACCCATAACATTCCACATAAATACATATTATATACACAGTGTGTAGGTACAACCCTCAGTATCAGGTCGAGTCCTTTTTTCGTAGCCGTATCACTAGTGATACAGCCACGAAAAAAGGACGAGACCTGATACGAAAGGTTGTACCTACACACTGTGTATATAAAACTTTTATTTAACATTTCCAATGAAGTTATTTAAAAAAAACAATACTTAATGTGAAAAATTACATTTTACCACAGAAAACCACTGAACTATGTTATGACATTTGTTCTACATTCTCCCTGATGACGTCACAATGAGAACGTGCACGTGCACTTTACCGCCAATGTTTTATCACCACACTGTGATGATAAAAGATTCTGTATCATGCGTGTTTGATAAAACTTGTATTTCGTAGAAAAACTAGTCTAATGTTAGATAAATGAAGCGACGCATTCTTACCAACTGAGCTACCGTAATGGTGTCATAGAATGTAACAGGTCTGCGGCAATTCGATTTAGCAAATCATTTTTATAGATTTTAGTCAGAGGTAGGTTAAGTTTTTAAAAAATTAAAAAATTCGGCCGTCGCTTGTCGTTAACTTCCAATGTTGTTAAAGTAATTGAACACGCAATCTATAAAAATGTGTTAATTTGACACAAGAAAAACAAACCACCGTAAAACACGAAACCAAGAAAGCTAGCGTGTAGAGATTGATTTACGAAAGCCCAGAGCTTACCCAATCCATCACTCTTACATACGGCTATTACACTCATATACACTACAAGACTGTCGGAAGTTTAACACTGAGCTAATAAAAAGGAGTTTAAACTCGGCTACCGAGCTGACAAGATAAGGATCGTTTGTAACCAAACGATTTAGAAAGCAGCTACCGAAACGCATTCGAGACGTAGCTAACCAGAGGCCAACGGATTAGTTGCCGTCTCCACCAATTGACGGATCGCCGACCACAATGTTCCGACAAAGGGCTGACGTGCTTGAATTACACGCAAAAAGAATGGAAACTCGGCCTTTATGGTGCAGTTTAATGACGTCACTGGCACTAACTAGTACGTCGTGACGCTGCTTTGATACCCTGATGGCGGCTTTGTCGGAGCATTGTGGGCGTGGCCGGCGATACGTCAATTAGCTTTGTGTTATCTTGAACTTTCCACAGGCCTGTACCATTCGTGACACCTAACATGCGATCAAGATATCAAGCATGCATTAATTTTGACACAATAAAGGCAAACCACCGTAAAACACGAAACCAAGGAAAAAACTAGGTTGATTTTATCACGAGTAGTTAAATAATCCCATCTATTTCTCTATAACAGGCCTTTCGAAACACTGACCTAACGAAAAGACGTTGAAGCTTGCTTGGTGAGTGACCAAGATCATGGACAGCTTTGACCGAAAAGTATCCGAGATAGTAACTGCCGAAAAACTATCAAGGGAACGAGATGATTCACGAATTAGCTTAGTGGTATCTGTGAGTACACGTGTATACATGCAATCTTTTTTCAGATCAGTTTCTGTAATTTGGCACAAGAAACACAAACAACAGTATTTAAAACAAAACCAAGAAAGCTAGGGTGTGGATAAACCTACTATATATATGTATATGTATTATACACGGCTATTAAACATATAAACTTTATGCACGCAACAGAATTAATTATGAAAAGGAAATATTATAACGAAGGGATTATTCAGGTTTTATTTATAACAACTGCAGTACAGGCCCGTTGAAAGTTTAACACTAAGCTAGAGAATTTGTGTCCCTGCATACCGGCAGCCGAACGTCGGCTTCTTTTCGTTATCGTAATGTTACCATTTCGACAGAGATATGCATAGCTAGTGGGAAATACCAGACAAAACGCTGTCCCGATATTTCTAACGAGGGGACAATGCAAGATGAGTTGTCGATTTGGCACCAATGTGTAAACTTTAGACAGGTCTGTACATTATGGATTTATAAACGCGATAGAATTAATGAAATGGTATTATGTATATGGCATGTATAGAGAGAGGAAACATAAGCAGCTAATATATATAGGTTAACAAATTGACCTGTCCGCTTGACCTTTTAATAGGAAAATTCATATATAGGATCATCCACCCAATATATGGGTAGGTTCAAGATTCAAATGCATGTGACCACATCACTCATGATGTAGTAGACGAAATAAACACCTAAGTTCCCCACACATAAATAAACTGATCCGCAATAGATATTAAAATTAAATTAAAGGTCAAGAGGACAGGTCATTGCTGTTTACCTATACAAAAGTCTTGAGCTCACCCCATCCACGTCTCCATTACACTTAAAACCCTTATAAACACGCGATACAATTAAATGAAAAAGAAATACCATAAGAGAGGGATTATTTAAGTATTATTTATACCAAGAAACGTAAAACAACGTAAAAACACAAAATCTAGAGAACTAGCGTGGTGAGAGCCTTGAGCTCACCCCATCCACTTCATTCCTTATAAACACGCGATACAATTAAAATGAAAAGGAAATATCATAAGAGAGAGATTATTTAAGTATTTTTATAACAACGATATGGTGAAAAATTTGCAGTACAGGTCTGTCGAAAGTTTAACACTAAGCTAAGCTAGCGTATTGGTGTTGGTGGCTTATCACTACATTTATATCCCTGCGTCCCGGCAGCCGTTGGTTTCAACTTTCGACAGGTCTATACATTAAGCGATAGGATTTATTAAAGAAAAGGAAATATCATAATAGAGAGATTATTTAAGTATTATTTATAACAACGTTACGATATGGTGTGGGGACCTTAAATCTATTATTTTATGAGTAATTATCTTGACCTGTTTTTCTTTATTACACGGGTTGTAAACAAGGTCAAGTTGTAAATATATTTACAGTTTCTTTAATGTCCGGGTTGAACTTATGACACACCAAACAGCTGATTATTAGAAATGCTCTAAAAGTAAACAATAAACAGTTTGTGCAGTCCTTGTATTTTTTTGTTTGTTTTTTTAGCGGTGATTTTTACCGCCGAATGACCTAGTCAGCGTTTGTGGGGTCCTGGGTACAAGGGGTATTATTTTTATACCCCCTGCGTGTCTGAAAGTTTGAACATTTTTTAAATTAGTGTAACAATCGGTTTGCTTTATAACGTACTACTTCCAAAAAATACGCGTACTGTTTTGAGACAAGACGGTAGTAAGTTTTTTTGTTGTTACAGTGCTTACAACGTATGTTGGAGTTCGGGGTTCAAACCCCAACCGTAGTCTAACCAAGACTTGAAAAAGGTATACGTAGGGCTGGTATTATCGCCAAGCACTCGATTTTGGAAAGTCCTTCGGAAGAGTTCTTAAATCTGGGCCCCGTGTCTCAGTAGGCTTGACAGGTTAAAGGACCATCCCTGCCCATTGCCCTGGGCGCACTGCAAAAATAAAAAAACACTGCTACTTCACCTATTGCTGGTGAGGTCTCAATATAAGTGAAATATTATTGGCTAGGATGTTAAACCAAATCAACAATCAATCAATCGTCATCATGGCTTGACATGGGATTAATTTTATTGTTATATTTACGGTGGTTACGGTTACTTTAATTATATCGAGACATTGTAATAATAACAATGTATACTTTCAAGTGCACTTATAGAGTTATATGCAAAAGCGTTCTTTATTGTACCATTAACAAACATTTACAGATCTGAGGTGAGTTGTTCGAAGCCTGATTAGTTTAATCAATTGATCAGTCAAAATTTAAATAATGCATAATTTCTAATCTGATGTGAAATAAATGTTGAAAATGTCGTAAAATAATAAAATTCTAACAAATTTAAATTGAAGCATATTGCTATAAATCTATGGACTTGATGAAGATATGACAATTTTTATTGATATTTTAAATGTGTTAATCATTGATTGGGCTAATCAAGCTTTGAACAACTGGCCATGGTCCTTAATGACCATGACTTTTATGTCAAGTACTTGCAATGCAGTTCATCATTAGGTCACGAGATAATTAATAATGTTTGTGTAGAACTGTTAAATAATTCTATTGAATGTGGAATCACATAAATTGGCGTTTCTCTTCAAGAACGTTTTGCCAAAAATTTGAACATATATTTCAAAACGTTCCTCACAAACCTTAAGGCACATTAGTAACATGATTTGCGGTGAACCCTATTCGTTATAGTAATCATTTTATTCATATTGATCTGACCCGCTCTTGGTTTACGCATCTAGCATCCATTTACCAAACGAACACAGTTACAATACAGCCTTGTCGAAAGTTAAGAACTGCGTTAACAAAATGGAACCGACGTTCGGCTGTCGACTGGCCAAGGTATGGATAAGCTGTCGAGACAAACGATCTAACGAAGGGTCAAAATAAGATACTAATTCGTTAGTTCAGTGTTAAACTTTCGACAGTTCTTGTCCCGGTTTCACAATCATTCCTTAGGTAAGATTTTCCTTAACTTAACTTTAACAAATTTTGTTAATCTCATTTTGGAACTACTTGTGAATAATTTTGTGAAAACTAAATGCAAATGTTTAAATTTAGAAGCGATCTTAAAAATGACACCTTAAATTCCTGAATATCTTAAAAACTAACAAAATTATGAAGATTTGAAATTTTGCAAGATTTAAGTTAAGGAAAATCTTAGCTAAGGAATGATTGTGAAACCGGGGCCTGTACTAAATTAAAAATGCTATGTAGGAAAAAAGGACGAGTGGGGTGTTTAGTAACGGGTTTTGGATAGCAATTATAGTTTAAATTTTCTTTACACAATTCTCTTACCATCAGTGTCAAGTGTTTTAAGAATATCGTATGTATCGCCATCTTCTGATGTCAAGCCAAATGATCCTAAAATCTTTTTGAATTCTTCAGCGGAAATATGTCCGTCATGATCGGCATCAAAAAGGTCAAAGGTCGCTTTTATAACTAAAAATAACAAAAAATTATTTGATTTGTGACTGAATTTATCAAAGTCTCGAGTGTCACCTAGTATTAATAGGAGAACATGTTTCATCTCCATTTACCTTTTAGGGTCACATGATTTCTAAAAGCATAAAAGTCCAATGTTCTAATCAAACACAAACATACCGGTCCATGTATATCACAATTCTAAGAAGCAAAGTATTAGTTTGGCACATATAGTAAAAAGTTGAACTTCAACCAGGGGAAATGAGACCGGGTGTTCTGGACGTGTAAAACATTTCTCCATCATACAGTTCCAGATCTGACCCTATTGGATTTTGATATTTATAGGTTATAGATTTATAAAAGTGCAAAACAACACAATTTCAATCCACTCCACTTTACTCAACTTCACTCTACCGGTCAGTATTTCATAAAATTACTAATGATGTAATATAAAACTATATGTAACTTACCCGTTTTCATTTCTTGAGGTACTTTCCCACTCTGTAAATATAAAAATAATAAAATTAAACAATAATGAAAATATATGTTATGTTATATCAAACACAAACATACCGGTCCAATGTTTAAGTCAGTCGCAATACTAAAGCAAAGTTTTTTTTTTGAAAACTGGCAACGTGAACTTTTACCAAGGAAGTGAGGTCGGGTGCTTCGGAAGGGTAAACGGTAAGTGCAATTCCGTTTAAACGTGATGCATCCTTCAAAAATTTTTTTTTTTATTTTGTTGTTGTTGTTGTTTTTATCTTTTTGAAAAATTAAAGAGATAATGCCATAGCAGGAATTGCAAAAGACTTATAATGCAACGAACAGCTTTAACAGCAGATTATATAACAGTTATTAACACGTTTTGATATATAGTATTACAATAACATATGCATCAGAAACTGAATCGTTCATGCAGTTCACAAAAAAACTCAAATGCATAATATGGAAGGACTACTATTTATACCCTCCACTTAAATGTTAATGTTGCCCGAAAAAAAATTCAGAATCAAGTCCTTTTGAAGATATTTTTTCCAAAAATTAAGATATAATTTAATGGGCGGTGGTCCTGAACTTATACAGGTACCTGGAGTTGCACAATGGGCAGGAGGATTTTTTTTAAAAATGGGTTGAAAAATTGATAAATAAATAAATAAATAAATAAATAAATAAATAATAAATAAATTTCAATTACACAAAAGAAGTTTTACCTTTATCATTTTTATTGCCGTTTTTTCATCCAATTTCATGATACTCCATATCGGAACATCCGAGAAAAATAGACCATAGGTGAACGGGCTTTTTGGTGAACGAGACATGATAGCCGAGTAAAAACTTCAAACACTTCCTATCTTATTTGCTTGTAATATCAAAATGAATGAAATGATTTATTTTGGGTTAGACAGAAAAATAGGATTATGGATAAACAAAATGGGATTTTCTTTTTGATTCCAAATAAGGAGGTAAACGGGGGAATAACGTGATGTGTGACGTGGGTCGTTAACCCTTATTATAAAAGGATTTTTAATGAAGTTAAAGGACCTATTTCTTAATCCAATTTTACTACAATTAAGATTAAATAGTATTACATAAAATTGGTGTTTGCGTCTTTTGGGGTGGGGTTAAAGAGATGTGGTTCCGATGGGTTTTGAGTATTTTATTGACGGGGGTAAAATATCCACATCAAACTTGTTGGACTAATTTAGTTTAAAAGGTGCTCCGTCATAAATTTATAGGATCAAGTCATCTGTTTTGTAAGCCTTCAACTTTGTTCCAACGAGATCAAACGGTCAGAGAGATTTTGTAATTTCAGGCCAAAAATATGAATTAAAATCTTTAAGGTATTTAAATCCAGATGTATTATTAGATTTTGAATTCAGAAGACTGTTTACCATTTTTTCGCACTGGGTAAGAAGTTTAAACTCACAGACTGACAACCCTTTAACTACTTTGAACGAACAACCCTGTATTTAAAATAATGCATCGATTTTCAACTCATTTCGTAATACATGCAATATTGCAGTGTTTATATACATGTATTGAAATTAAATGTGCTTAAAAAATCTTTTTCTAGAACTTTTCAAGACATTTTTTGACATCCAATATTGTTTTACTCGTCTACCGTACAGACCTGTCAAAAGTTTAACATTTAAGTTTACAATCTACTGCCGATTAAGCCTTTCTGTAGCTATATCCCGACAGGATTTTGACAGCTGTTATCTACAGTACAGACCTGTCGAAAGTTTAACATAAAGCTAAGGATTAGGGTCCGATTCAGCATCATCCCGGTCCCTCGGTAGTTATATCTTAATAGCATTTTGACAGTTGTTATCTACAGTACAGACCTGTCGAAAGTTAAACATGAAGCTAAGGATTAGGGTCCGATTCAGCAGCGCATCCCGGTCCCTCGGTAGTTATATCTTAATAGCATTTTGACAGTTGTTATCTACAGTACAGACCTGTCGAAAGTTAAACATGAAGCTAAGGATTAGGGTCCGATTCAGCAGCGCATCCCGGTCCCTCGGTAGTTATATCTTAATAGCTTTTTACAGTTGTTATCTACAATACAGGCCTGTCGAAAATTTAACACCTAAATAGTGTCTTCTGGACAGTTCATATCGGCTTCTCTTCGTTACATATATATTGAGAGCTTTTCGGCAGTTGCTATCTTTACTTAGGTACCTGCTATCTATATTTCGGCAGCTCTCCGGTCACTATCCATAAACTTTCGAAAGGTCTGTATTGTACCTCTCGACAACTTTTAGGCGACTAGCTATCCACATCTTGGTCAGTCACGAGCCGAGCTGTCTGTACTATAGACACTCTTTCATGCATCATCGAGTTCATTTTTCCAAGTTAGATGAATACATCCAACGAAACCGGGGATGCAAAGTACGATCCCTCATGACGGAAATTGTTTCATGGGAGAAGATTCTGACAATTGTTAGATTGGTTGGCCACAGCCGTGGGTTTTATTCCCCGTTTTCCTGGCATTACAATTGCTCTTTTAGTTAGCATGGGGCTTCGATGGCCGAGTGGTCAAAAGCCCGGCTTACAGACCCCATCTCTTCTCACTTCTTAGGCTCGAATCCCATTTGCAGAGTATAAGCCCCACCCTCACCTCGCCAAAACCCTTTTATAATGCCAACATCTGACCGAACAATTGATAGCAATGAAACGATGTTTTACTGTAAGCAAGACATATACAAGTTACGTTTCTGACGAAGCTTGCAATGTTCCAGTCGTCTGCATAGGGCATGTGAAACATACAACTTAGATGGTTTATAAATGAAATAACTTTGTAATCAGTCAATGTAAAATCAAACACAGATAAAATAACTTAGGTTACTGGTTTAAATTATATGTACTAGTTTTTCATTGGTCCCGGATCACTCATTGTTTCATTTGTAATTGTGATAATTGTAATAAACAATATATCCCCTTGTATCAAAAAGCAAGCGGACCAACCCATGTCCAAAAATACAACCCAAAAGCAAAACAACAATCCTAAAACCGGCAACCCAGCTGGTCAAAACACCCGAACCTTCGCCATGGCGCCACGGCTGGGCAAGTACCCCCGCTCAGTTAGTTACATCTGTGACGTATGTAATCAAACTTGAGAATGAGAGGAACATGAAACAATTATGGGAGGTCAAAGATATCCAGGGTAATTTTGGACAAAAAGACATCAACAATATCATCGTAATAACGGTCATAAAAAGTTTTCAGGTCCTTGATAAGTTTGGGGTTGCAATATCCTTGAGTCAACAATTTATTTGTAAGCAGCTTGCTTTGTTGTATAAAGTTGCATACCAGTATACGACCACTCTACTTTGGACTTACCCTGGATATGTAAGTACGTTGAGATCCCAGCGGAAGCATTTATTTTATAACCAATGAACAATAAATATTTACATGAAGATGTTATAGAAAATTAATTTTTATCAAATTATTATCATCACGAGAGGCATAAAATCAGTTTGTGAGCGATAGGTAACGTAAAATAAAAATAAAATTATTTTATATAATTGCTTAAGATACCAGTGTGCAAACGTATATGAGCAAATACCACCAACAGTTCAGTTTAAATGACTTAGTTGAGGAATTCTGTTCTTTTCACTGAAAAAAACAAGTCGTTAGGGTTACGCAGGCCCACCGGTTTACAAATATAAGTCAAATGATTTGATTACTGTTTGTATATTAAGCAAGGATGGAACCGAAACAGAAATTTTCAGTTACGACTTGGCTCACGTAAGTAAAAGAATCATTGATTTGCACCTGTCGTATTGAAATTTATAGAGTATTTTGCGATATTGCTTTCTCCGAAATAGGCTAAATAAACAGTAGGATTTTAAAACTAAAGATACAGGATAAAATATAGTTTTTGCAAATTTTCATTAATTTCACAATACAGTAAATAGTACATGTATTTATCGTTAGTTTCACATATTATACTTTCATGTTCTTCCTACACGCGTTAATTACTAAAAACGGTCTTTTTCTATAAAAGTCAATTTTTAGATATTTCATTTAGGAAATTAAAAAATATAACATGACACTAACAGTGTTATGTCTGGGTTTTAAAAAGTAATGACGGGGAGTTTCGCCACTCAGTATTATTCAACTACTGTCAGATGCGTTTTCGCCAGTGTACAGACTATGTTATTTCTAAATTTCCATACATTAAATTTATACATTTTTCACTTTGCAACAAGATACAAAACTCTTACTCATTAAACAGGGTTCAAATTAGATGTTTAAACAGCAGTCTAATACCAAAAGGTCGGCCGATGATTATGTTAATTATCCTTAAAATAAAGGCATACACAAAAATATTTACTTACCATAATGGCCTCTATCATTGCTTTGTCATATTATTTCCAAACACAATTATAATTTTCTTTACAATGTTTACAGCCCTTTTTAGCTAAAAATAACCAAATAACTACAACATGTTCAACCTAAGAAAGAAAAGTCTGCAGTCCGTATAACGGTCAAGATTTATAATGATTCCGTTCCCTCAATAGGAGATATCAAATATTTAAGATTACTATTGAAAAGCTGATAATCGTTAACATGTCAAAATACTGCCGGGGGAATCAATAACTTTAATTTATGGTTTTCGAGTCGAGATATTTCTAATAATGGTAACAATACTGTATTAATTACACGGCCGATTTACTGCCCCATGTGGTTTATGCAATGAAAGCAAACGTGTAAATATTGACTCTAATATAACCGATTAACACATTTATAATTTGTCGTAACTGACAGAATTATCAAACAAAATTGAAATTGCCAATCACTGCTTAAGATTATTATGTCACAAACAAATTAAATTTAAAGATTATGACGTCATTAACAAAGTAATTTCAGTGTGAAGATTATGACGTCATAAACAAATTAAATTAAAGATTATGACATCATAAAAAATTAAGTTCTAAAATCACGTTTAAAGACTATTATGTCACAAATTGAACATTTTGCTGAATATTATGGCGTCATTACAAATCAAGTTTTCCAATCACTGCTGAATAATAATTATGACGTCAAAAATGAATTAAGTTTCCCAATTAAGTGGTAATAATTGTGACGTCATAAACAAATTAAGTTTTCCGATCAAATGTTTGAAGATTGTGACGTCATAAACAACTTAAGTTTTCCAATCAAATGTTTGAAGACTGTGACGTCATAAACAACTTAAGTTTTCCAATCAAATGGTGAAGATTGTGACGTCATAAACTAATTAAGTTTTCCAATCAAATGTTTGAAGATTGTGATGTCATAAACAAATTAATTTCAGTGTGAAGATTATGATGTCACAATTTCGAGTTTTGTCCCCTTAAAATACAGTACAGACCAACCGAAATGTTAACACTGAACTGACCAATAAATGCCGAATTTTCTGCCCTCGTTAGGTAGTTAGGTATACTTCAAAGGTATTTCGGCAGTTGCTATATATCTTTCTCGACAGGTTTTCGGCCACTAGTTTTCAATATCTCGGCTAATCAGCATCCAAGATCGATTAATTTGCATTTAATTTAGGTCAATGTAAAACTTCCGACAGGTACATATTTTACGTGTACGTATCATTTTTTAGTACATAAGCACTTAAATGACGATACTTTCCATACTTAACATGTTATATAATATTTAAAAGAGTAAAGTCTTTAATAAACGTACCTCATTAAGTATTTAAAGGAAATTAAAGTAAGTGGCATGGGGTATTTTCACATATTGTATATAATTTTGGTTGGTTGGTTGAATGTTGCTTAACGTTGCATCAGCAATTTTTTAGATATTCGCGACGAGAACTATTTTTTTTTTTATTAATCCCTATGGATTAATCTATGAACAATTTTGTGTATGCATGTGAAGTGCGAGTGTGTTGTATGGTCTGCCTTGTACTATCGCACACTCAGGGCGACTTTACCGTGCTAGCTCACAGAGTAAGTACGTCACAGACAAGTGCACCACTCCCCTAGTCCATTATACTGATACCAGGTGAATCAGTAAAGGCCAACGGCAAGGAAAATTGACCTTCCCACATGTGGTCCGAGCGGGACTCAAACTCATAGCGGTGAGAGACCCTGGATTTGAAGACTGACTTCTTATCAATTAGGCCACCGCGCCCTCCTATATATAATTTTGGGACTGTACAAAAAAGATAATACTTGGGATATTTTTAGGACCCTGACCCCTGTCAGATTGAGGCCCCTATTTCTAAAAATGAGGGGTTGGCAAAGAATAAATTATTTGATATATTTTTAATTTAAGTAAATCCTTGTTAAGGGAAATATAGTTTTTAAAAAAAATTCAAATTATTGATGGCTTTTCACAATTTGAAATCCTCAATAATTATGAAATATACTTTATAAATGAACCACAAAACAAGAACAAAAAATCTCATTTTCCGGAAACCGTATCGTCAGCATAAAATGTATAAATTGTATTAAGCAGAAAGTCCTTTCCGAAGCACCCGGCCTCACTTCCCTGGTGGAAGTTCACGTGTTTAACCTAATTTGACAGTTACTGTTTTGGACATGGATTAGTATCTTTGTTTTTTTTTATATTAAACTATACCCTAATTTACAGAGATATCTACTGAATTTTAATGAATTACAATGTCTTGGAAACTAAAAAAAGTGATGTGGCCAGGTCCCCTGTCGCCCCTTTTCCTTCTGGCCTGTATAGACTCTCCAAACTTTATGTATATATAGAAGTTGAGTTGAGTGATAGTGTTTTACGCTTCGTTTAAGAATTTGGCTATAATGAGTCAACCAGTGCAGGAATGGAAGAGAAAACCGGAGTGCTCGAAGAAAATAAATGACCTTCGACAATCGAAATGGCACTTAGAACAGTCCCGAGTGGAAAATGTGTGTGTATGCTGGAATAGATACGAAAATCTCGAATACAAAATCAAACCTTTGGGTCGCGGAAGAAAATACCGAAAAGGAAATAATTTTGAACATGATAAAAAGTTTGGGTCAATGAGGCTGTATATTCAAACATTATTAGTATTTTAACATGTATACATTGAAGACGATCAACAATATCATGCTTGCAAGTATTTTGTTAATTTTAATAATGTGTATGACTAAACGTGGCGGACCGACTCGATTGGTGGTCGGTAGCTCAGTCTGGCACGGTATCAAGAAAAAATATCGGGTGAAAATCCACTGAAACATTGTACTTATTGGAACTAAAGACGAGATTTATAATACTTGAATATAACCAACCAATACTGACCTGTCCGTGTGACCTTCAATTTACAGAATTTAAATATTATTGACGAGTTCATTTTTGTATAGGGGAATATTTCATGGGATACATGCACTGTTTATGTAATAACTGTAAATTCTAAAATTAAACTACCCTTGTATTGCCTGGATCATCGTATTTGAAAATTCCCGAGGAAAGGTCAAACAGACAGGTCAATGTTGTCTGCCTATACATATATAACTGATTACTGCCATATATCAAATATGTAAAGTCATATTGAAGAGTTATCGGTGACGTCAAAAAGATTATAAGATTATTTTGGCGTCTCTGAAAATGTTTATGTATATGAAATTTAAATTTTCACCTATATAGCCAAGCAACATTGACCTGTCCACTTGAACTTTACTTTAAATATTTTTTATGGACCAATACATCTTGTATAGGGGAAACGGGTGCTTATTAATTTCGTCTGCATCATTGGGAAATATGAAGCACTTATGTCTTGACTTGAATCCTAGTTCTACCTACATTGTATGTATTAATTAAGTTAAACTTCGTATCTATCTGGATATTCCTCATGAAAGGTCAAGCGGACAGGTCAATGTCGTTTGCCTATACCTGCAAGTCGGACAGAAATTAGAATAAATTGTTAATACGCTTAAATATTATGTATTACAAATCTGTATATCCAATTACCTTGACTCAGTGATAATTTATGACCCGAGTAAACCGAAGTGACTCAGTAAAACAAACAAACAAACAAACAAATAAATAAGTAAGTAAATAATAAATAAAAATAAATAAATAAATAAATAAATAAATAAATAAATAAATAAATAAATAAATAACTTAAGTTTTATTTTGTGTTTTTCCTATCCTCAATAAAAGCTGGTAATTTTTTTAAAGTAAGTGGTTTCAGTTCACCAACAGTCGTATTTGACTAGTAATTTTTCCTGTTGACCAAGAAACTTTTCCATTGACCGATATGTTCCCACCTTAATTTCTTACTAATCAGATCACATAATCCGATTTTTTCTTTTATCATTCGGTTTAGTAAACAGAGTTGAGTTGATGGTGTTTAACGTCCCAGTCAGGAAAATTTCACTTATATTCAGACGTTGCCAGCTATAGGCTAATATGAAGAAATTTTACCTGTGCGTTGCGCTGATGGCATTATACAGCAGGGTTCTTCATCGTGCCAGGCCTACGGCTTTACCAAGACACGGGACCTCGTTTATTTTAAGTTCCCATCCGAAAGAACCTAGACTTTCATTTCGTAATGCCAAGTGCTTGGCGACAGAACAGTCACTACCCACTTTTATGTCTTTAGTCAAACTCGACCGAAGTTTGAATCCACGACCTCCCACTTACGGAGCGAACAATCTACCAACTGAGATACCCTTAAATGATGATCACTCGGCCTAGTGTCACCCAAATGGTTCATGTGTTATTCTAAAATCTATGCCTTTCAACCCAACTGAACTAAATCCACAATGCGGCTTAGCCCAGGGCGCATGTGATCCGAGCGGCTTGATCTCTTAGAGAAGACATAAAGAAGACATGGAAGAGTGATTTTTGAATAGAGTAACTATTTGTTTACGTTCTAATAAAAAATTGATTAATATCGAGGACGCGAAGTTCTGGAATGGTGAAAGAAGTTGGAGTGCCCTGAAAAAAAAATCACCGAACATTCGACAATCGAACTAAGAAAGTTCGAACAAGATATTTGTGATCGTGCTAATATTCAGATGTTAACATGCATTGATGAATTGATGCTTATAGTCGATAAAGACTCTTTAGCTCGCCTACACTGAAGCTATAGATTTAATACCGAATCAGCGGCTCATTTCAGTCCCAGAAAAGCTATATAAAGCTATATCTCGACAGTTTTTCGCCAGGTAGTGTCTATTTCTCGAAATTTTTTCGGCAATTACCAATCAATATCTCGGCGATTTGACAGTCAAGCTTCCACTTTTTTTTCGTTGGCTCAATATTAAACTATAGTCTGTACCAATCCATGCATACGCAGAAATCGAGGCCCGATCTGACGGGTTATCTGCCCTTACATTAAAAGTCGGCCTATACTGACCATCTTTATATACGGATACAGGTGTGTTATAAAGATGGTAGTTAGGTTCAGTCGAGCGTGACATGTTAGATAATTCCAATTAGCTGATTAGGGAGAGCAATGAGTGATTATAGATCAACAAAAATCCAATCGGGGTTTCATATGTCTCTGGCTAAACGCAGACGGATTATAATCAGTATTTAGACACTAATGACTAGAATGCATCTCGTAATAAATGATGAAAAAAAAAAAAAAAATTAACATGTGTACCAGCTAATTGAAAATTTGCACAAAATCGTAATTTTATAAATGTTTCAAGTATTTGTTTTAAATACGTTTTGTCGGCGTCTTATATGCTTACTCTAACTTTAAATAGAAATTAAATCAGCGTTTTTAAATATTCTATTCTAGCTATATTAATGTTTTTACATAAATACTAAATAAATAAATGAATAAATAAATAAATAAATAAATAAATAAATAAATAAATAAATAATAATAATTTTTCTCAGCATCAACAATGCAATCTAGCAGAAGTTTGAATAAGAAATAAATCTTCGTTTTTTTAAAACATTTCATTTTAGCTTCATTATATAATTCATAAATAAATAAATACTATGATTTTTCTTATGTTTTTTTCATAACTAGATGATTTGATTCATCTAATTGAACCGACAAATCCAATGAGCTGAATAGTTAATTGCAATATTTATTTTATTTTATTTTATTTTATTTGAATTTATTTTATTTTATTTTATTTTATTTTATTTTATTTTATTCATCGACCTGAACTGTGAAAAGAATGTAAGATAAACCTGGCACTGGTAAGGACAAGGCCATCTGTAACAATTTGGAGAGAGAGAGAGAGAGAATTGTCACTCTCAAGTCACAAATATTGTTCAAAAAGTATGATCAATATACAATAATATTACTTTTTATTTTTACAATCAGGACATGATCGGGACATGGTCGAAATGCAATATAATATTCTAAAAGTTCATGAGAACTTTAAACAAAATTTGAACATAATGTTCCTATTGAACAGTAGGGACTCATGCGTGACGGTTTACCTACTTGTTTCAATAATCAATTAATTTCCCAATTAACTAAAAATCTAACCTAACCCATCACTTTACCTAGATCATGTTATTTGTGTCATGGTAGGCACTTAACATCACAGATTTATTTCTTTTAGAGGTAGTAACTGCGTGGTGTATTATTATTATTCATATTAAACGTGATGTATTTGAATGATAATTTTATCACGAACCGTTTGAAAATCTAATAAATATTAGTTATAAATTTATTTTTCGTCACTCTGTTTTGTTAATTTGAGTATAATTAAATCCGTTCAATAGATAATTATTTAAATGTAATTGTTAATTTTAACTAAATCATCTTCAATGTTGTTTCCTTCAATTTTAGTGTATCAAGTCAAAATGGCTGGGAATAATCATATTGTATTTCATTTAGGTTTAAATGTTTTATTGCATTGATTACTTTTGAACCTTTAAGAAAATAGATATTATTATTATTATTATTATTATTAGTTAAATGAATAAGGACTATAATAAATAAAAATGTGCATATTTTTTCCTTTTTAAATAATAATACTTCCTATTTCTCTTAACTTGATTTAATTTTTTAATAATATTTTAAATAGAAATGGACACAATGTTGTATTAGACCCAGTAGGCTAGTGTGTTTGACCATGATAGTCTATACATATCCATAGTACATGTATCTACATATTCTATCCTATTGACCCTGATCCACTGACTGAAATATTGATACAAATATTGTACCACCTAAATTTCAAATTAAAAGTGGAATGGATTTTTTTAAAGGTACCACAAAGATTTTTATAGCTGAATTTTCATCACGATGTGAATTTTATCATGAAAACCAGACATTTTCACTTTTCTATATCTTCAATAAGAAAAACCCGGTTTATAAAAACAGTGCTGTGCACTTTCTAATGAGTTTCATAGGGAAATTAAGTAAAATGTCACCATATTTTAAATCAAAAAGTGGAATGGATTTTTTTCAAGATATTTTAATAATTTTTATATTTGAATATTCGTGACAGTATATATTTTTTACTGAGAACCAGACATTTTCAGAAAATAATATTGTTGTTGGTGAAATTTAAATTTGAAAATCGGGTATATCTTTCCCATTGAAACTTAACGGGCTGTCGATCGCACAGGTGACTTAATACAGGTGATGAGACGAGGCGTGCCATAGACCATCGTCTTAACGCATCATTGGTTTACGGTCGGACCTCGATTTCTGTACATGTCCAAATCACAATATCGAAGTAAAGTAAAAACTTTGAAACTGGCCCGTTAAGTTAAATACATGAACTTCCAGAAGGCTAGGACAGTGATGCCGGATGTTCCGAAATGACAAGCACCTCCTGTTTAGCTGGGAAATACCACCACGCGTGTAATCAAAATTGAAAATTGAAAGGAATATAGAACATAGAACTATTGGACGTCAAAAATGTTCAGGATAATATTGGATATAGACATCATACTTATCAACAAAGACAAAGACTTCTTGAGGGCCTTGATAAGCCTAGGCTTGCAATATCCATGCATCTAGGCTTGCAATATCCATGCATCAGCAATTTATTTGTAAGCAGATTGCTTCGCTGTATAAAGTTTTCGTAGTAGAAACATACTCTACTAATATAGACCAAAGCTAACGAACATTATCGGGTTGTAAAAATATCAACAACTCGCGAATTTTAGGGAAAAAAGATTTTGTTTTATTTCAAGTCACATATCACAAAGTTAGAAGAACTTTCATTAGATATATTATGGTCACATATAACATTACATCAAGGCTTAAGTAAAAAGGTACATGTAATAGAGTGACTCCCTTATATCGAGATCCTTCTTGAGCTTTATTTATTATGAATACAAGATATAGGCAAAGAACATTGACCTGTCCGCTTGACCTTTGATTTAAATATTCATTATGGGCGAGTAATTTTGAGCAATGAGGATAACGCGTGTAACACTAATCATGCGCAATGTGTATATGTATTAACTGCGAATCCTAACGCTACCTATGTCTATGTATTGGGTGGATTCTCTCATCTGAATATTCCTAATGAAAGGTCAAACGGACAGGTCAATGATGTTTACCTATATTCGATAGATGAATATATAACATGTATTACCTTCTTAAAATTTGAGCTTCAGATAGTTCCGGTACAAATGATCTTTTGAAAAAAAAATATAAATTTAAGTTTCTTTATACAATTAAAGCTTTATATTATATCTTTGGTATTAAAATATGTTTGACTAACACATACATATACAAGTACGCACATACTGTATTATTCATGGTACATACTGCATTATGTGAATGTTCAAGCAAACAGGTATCGACCAATCAAATCGACCGATCAACTAAGCAGTCACCTTTCAACCATTCATCCAACCACTCAACAACCCACCAATCTCCAACCAACCACTCTCAATCTATCCATCCTTCCATCCATCAATCCAACCAACCGCAAACAAACCAATCACCACCCACCCAACCAAAGAACCACCACGCAAACCAACCAACTAACCTCTATCCAACCATCCAAACAAAGAACCACCACGCAAACCACTAACTAACCTCTATCCAACCAAAGAACTACCACGCACGCAAACATTCAAACAAACCCACACAGCATTCTCATTCAATCAACTAGTCATTGTTTTCGTACATGTATTCTTTCACCAACAAGCAATAGTACAAAACGACAATTGTGCACTGTCTATATACAATAATGAACCGATCACAACAATACTAGTAAATGATTAAATACAAACATTCCGCACGGACAGTTTGTAATTCGTTAAATTGTCATTAGTGGAGGAAATCACCAAGTCATAATAGTTTACAGAGATCATTTAGAATCCCTAGGAATATCACAAAGCACGCTAAGCAGGTTTTAGCTAACGTGATCCGAATGTTTTCATTTTATTATGTCCAATATTTATTAAGTTCAATGATGTCTCTCTGGAAATTTGTTCCAGTTCCTTCATTTTTCCTTTCTTGAGATTTAAATCCCTTGGAGTCCTTGGAAATTTCAGGAACGGCTTTCACTAATGTGACCCGGACGTTTTCGTTTCATTATGCTCAGTATCTTTTAATAGTTTTAAAAGGTCTCTCTGGATATTTGTTCCAACGCCTTCATTTCCTTCTCTAGAAGTTCCTAGAGATCCGTTAGAATCCATCGGAATGTCACAAAGCAGCAGGTTTATATATTTCTCTAATCTCTGCAAATGTCAGGAACAGTTTTCACTGATGTTATCTTAATGTTTGTTTTTCATTATGGTCCATATCCTTCAATTTTAACGATGTCTCTCTGAACAATTGCTCCAAATAATTTTTTCGGTCTCTTGCGATTTAAATAGATCCTTTGGAAACCCTGGGGTTGTTTGAAATTGTCACAAAACCACAGCTTTCCCTAATGTGATTCGAATGTCTTCATTTCATTATGCACAATACTCTTTCTGTTTTAACAAAGTCTCTCGGATCAATTGCTTCAACTCCTTTCTATCTCTTGTGATTTATACATTTTGTAATTAAACCCCGGAGTCGTTGAAAATGTCACAAAACAACAGATTTCATTATTGTGGTACAAATAATGCTCAATATCCTTCAGTTTCTTTAAACAACTGTTCCAACTCCTCTAGAAACCCCCCCCCCCCGAGTCGTTGAGAATGTCCCACAAACAATAGTTTTTTTTTTTTTACTAATGTGACCCAAACGTTTTCATTTCATTATGCTCAATATCCTTTAATTTCAAAGACGTTTCCCTTGACATTTGTTCCAGTTCCTTCGTTTCCGTTTCTTTATCGAGGAACCGTTCCGTTTCAGCGTGTTTGTGGGATCTACTGTCGGTCTCAATGCTCCAGTCTGTTTTGTGCCTTGAGAACCAATATATTACTACTGTGAGAATAAGTATTGCACTCTTTGCTACAGCTATTATTGTACTGATTTTTATACGGAGCTGGTCATTGTCATGTATGCGCATGCGCCTTGTTTCGAACAAGAAGACGTCCACAAAACACAAGTAGAATCTACAATTTTTCCTACAATTATTGGGCCTGGAAAAAATCCTGAAATTGAAATAAAAATAAACAATCATGTTTTAAAAACAATATTTTGATGAAGCTTTAGCGTTTGACGTAATTTTTATTCATAAAACATATTCATTTAGTAGGTGTTTGAAGGAGCAGACGATCGACACCTCCTCAAGTACAACCCATTTACAAAGACGTTATCGACAAACGGATTTCAAAAAAGTTGTTTTAGTCTTGTTATAATTTCAATGGTCGACATTTACTTGAAAATGAAACACACAAACTGCCGTGGGAACGTACATGTCACAATATCAAATCACGCAGTGACTTTGATCACCATCTGGTGATTTATTCCACGGTATGTGTACTTCTGTTTTCGTGTTAATGGACGATTAACCAATTAAACACGAGTAAATGCTTCCTTGCGTGTCTTTCCGGATAGATGAACACAGAAATCACATCGTATTTGGTAAACTATTTTGTTTTACATGTTCAAGTATGGGTCTGGTTTTAGAACATTATGTGTTGGTTATTTAAACCCATTTTACTCTTACCTAACAGAGTTTGTAGAAATGTCGAAACACCAATGGCTAAAGATTTATCTTTGTCCGATACCGCTCTGAAAAAATAATAAAACAAGTATTCATAAAATGGCAAACCTGATCGACAAAATTTCAATTCTAAATAATTTGTCGATGACAAATGTTTAAAATATATTAGTTTTATATTCAAAAACAAAAATACCGATGTATGTCACTTAAAAAACACAATCCCAAAAGCAAAGTAAAATTTTTAAAAAATTGCAAATTCTGTTAAACACGTAAACTTCGATCAGAGAAGTGAGGCCGGATGGCTGGAAAGGATAAGGACCTTCAATTTCACAAAAGATAAGTAAAATGCAATTTGAAAGACCTCTAGACTGCAAGTTTCTTAATGTGACTAGCGTGAATTTGCGGGCGTGATTAGAGTCAATTGACGCCACGAAACATTTATGAATTTGTTGTAATCAAAATTTATGTTTATTCATTGACATAAATCGCATATACACTTTCGTAATTTCTGGGCACAAACTCAAAGGTTTCAGACCATTATATTGGTTAAAAATAATTGACGGATCATACAAACCATATATACATTACGTTTTGCAAGCAGTTCAGGAAAAAAATTATCCCAAGGTAGTGATTATCAAATTAACACTGATAGGTAAAAAGTTATGAGGGTTTCCCGTTATAGTAAAAAGACATTATTCGGGAGGGAAAAGTGGTAGCAAAAACATTTCCGCGAACACCACTTAGGCACAGCAATATATACTACTTTCCAAGCGGTACACAAATGGACCCCATTTAGAAATGACATGAATTGAATTGGTGGGTAAATTTAAAATACTTAAAATATATTATAACAGTTTTATCATTCTGCCATTGTTATAACTATAGTGACGCCCCTAAAGAATTGTATATGTTAGGTTGTTGAAAGGTCTGTTAGTCTAAACAAGTGGTAAGTAATGTCTCGTGCTAATTTTGATTTTTATGTAATGATGCATTTAAAAAGTCACACATGACAGTAAGACTACATATTCCTAATAAGACATCAAATATTTCATTGTAGATATAGATTATTTGGACCGATAATTATTAGATAACACCAAAACCAGGCCTCAGTTTTACAATCATTCCCTTACTAAGAGTTTCTTTAACTTAAATCTGGTAAATTTGAAATCATTTTTTTGTGTAATTTTGATGTATGGTGGAAACAACTATTCTATACAGAATATTTAAGATAACTTTAGGCAAATATCACCCATATTTACTTTTGTCAACATGTTTTTTTCTATTTCCTGAATGATTGCTCAAATTGGTTAAATCCATGAAAAAAGCTATCGTGTAACCGGAACTTGATTTACTGTAAAGTACATTACCTAATAATGAAAATGATAAACGGCATGGCTGATATTGTAGCCAGAAATCCGGTGACAAGCATCAGACCTATATATGGGTACAACATTGTACAGTCGGTCCTACAGAGCCCTGGGTATGCTGATCCGCCATCGTTTATACAGCTACAGTTTACATACAACTAAAACACAATCAGAAAAGGCAATATTGAATATACAGGGAAACGCAAAAATATCAAGTAAAACAAAAACATATAGATGTACAAATCACAATCCAAAAGCAAAGTAAACATTGCACATTAAGTTAAAATATGCGAACTTCCAACAATAAAGTAAGGCGAGATACGCCGGAAGGTTATGCACCTCCTGTTTAGCTATGTGGCTAGCTTCATGCGTTATATATATCAAAATTGAGAATGAAAAGAACATGGTCGTGGATAAATATTTATATTATATTTATTATATTATTATTATATATATTTATTATATTTATGAATACAGAAATGCTTCAACGCTGCATATTTTTTATTTGTTTTTTGCAGTCTTGCGGCAAAATCAATCAATCCCTTATACATAATTAAATAAATGAATAAATAAATATAAAAAATGAATAAATAAATGAAGCAATCAACCAATAAAAATTGCAGGTCTTACTGTTCTTTACATTGTATATTCAAAGATTGCCAAATGTACCCCCTACTTATTTGTACTGGTCCGTTATGAATTTTTACATTAAAGGTCAAGCTGACAGGTCAATGTTGTTTGCATATACTGGTTGCTGCTACATGTACAGTCCAACCTGCCTTAAAGGCCACCTCTATATAAAGGCCACCTGCCTATAAAGCCACTTTTGCCTGTTCTCTTGGGTGAACTTTATAAACAGGGCGACCTTTATAAACATATAGTATTTGCAGCATATACTTGTACCTTATTTATTTGATCTGTACACCCAGCATGACAAGGTGAAAAATAATTCTGACCATCTGACCCACATACAACAAAGTAATCTGTGTCATCACACTCACAATTACTCATACACGTTCGGTTTGAGATGTCAGACCTGAAAAAAGAGAAAAATACCAGGCTAATTGTCATAAAGATAATTATGAAGGTATAGCACGGACCTGTCGAAAGTCTATCACTAGTTTTACGGCGAACAATACAGACCCGAGAAAAGTTTAACACCGATCAAATGAAAAAAGAAAAGAGATTGGGTACCAAATGTGCGAGATATTGGTAACTAGTAGACTAATCTTTAAGCTACAGAACGATAAAGGTCCGATTTAGCACTAATTCATTAATCCACTTTTAAAATTCTGGCATGTCTGTACCGAAATTGTCGAAAATTTAACACCAACCTAACAAATTGACAGCTCATCTCGGTCCTACGTAATACTTTGGCAGTTTTTTTTATAGCCGTTATCTGTACAACGGCCGCGTTTCAGCAGCTACCTATCTATATCACGACCAGTTGGCAGCCAAGTTTCAACTCTTTATGATTAGTTGAGTGTTAAACTTTAGACAGGACCGTACTGTATAAGATGCTAATTGCTAGTTTTTGTTACCTTTGTCATCACCGATTTTTTTGCCTTAATTTTTGACATAATGAAGCAGAGGCATACTATAATTATATCCCTCCCACGAAAACAATGTTTAATAGGAAAGAACTTTAAGTAGTATTAAGTTTTAAGACGCACAGCCCAACCTGTCCTTAAATCCAACTCTATAAAAGCCACCTGTTTATAAAGAGCTGGCCCGGTTTTAAAATCATTCCTTAGCTAAGATTTTCCTTAACTTAAATTTTGCAAAATTTCAAATCCTTATAATTTTGTTAATTTTCAAGATATTGGAGAATTTAAGGTGTTATTTTTAAGAGTATTTCTAGATAGAAACGATTGCATTTAGTTTTGACGAAAATATTCACCAGTAGTTCCAAAAAGAGATAACAGAAATTTGCTGAATTTAAGTTAAGGAAAATCTTAACTAAGGAATGATTGTGAAACTGGGGCCAGTAGAATTGTATCCCAATTGTTCTTTATTAATATTATTTTAACCTGTATATAAAGACCACCTGTCCTTAAAAGCCACTTTTACTGATTCCTTTTAAGTGAACGTTATAGACATGTTTGACTGTATTTGTAAAAAACTCCGAAAGAAAGATGATCATAGATGACAGAGCATTGGTAGCTGATGCAATTCAAACAAAAAAGCGATTTCGTAAATATTTTTC
The DNA here is from genome assembly GCA_021292105.1 of Anadara kagoshimensis. Taxonomy (NCBI): domain Eukaryota; kingdom Metazoa; phylum Mollusca; class Bivalvia; order Arcoida; family Arcidae; genus Anadara; species Anadara kagoshimensis. The sequence continues at coordinate 21,176,930 of CM037863.1, read as the reverse complement.
TCACTTGTGTTAATGCTTTAATTCTCATTTTTTGAAGATTTAATTTTTTTTAATATTTAAAAATATTAACGGCTGACACTTTTATTTTTGTCTTGTGTTAATGTTTTAATTTGTATTTTTTGAAGATTTTTTTTAATAAGAATTGAAAAGAAATTAACAGCAAAAATTTTCATCACTGTCTTGTGTAATTGTTTTAATTTTCATTTTTTGAATATTTTATTACATAAGAATTGAAACAAAATTTACAGCAAACACTTTTATCTACATATGCCGTTTAACATCGTTAAGAAATTCTTTAAGTGACAAAAATTTAGATGGAAGGAGTTAAGTTAAGTTGAGTAATGGTGTTTAACGTCCCAGTCAAAATATTTCACTTTTATCGAGACGTCGCCAGCTATAGGCGAAAGTGTTGAAATTTTGCTTGTGCGTTGCGCTGAAAACATTATACAGCAGGGTTCTGTAAATAGCGTGTCAAGCACATTGTGATTATTTCAAGTTCCCAACCGAAAGAACCGTGACTATCATTCTGTTTCCGTAATGCCGAGTTCTTGGCAAAATAACAGTTACTACCCACTTCCAAGTCTTGGGTCAGACCCGACCGGGAATCGTATCCACGACCTTCCACTTACGGAGCGAGAACTCTACTCATATGGTAGGAAATGGTTACTGCACCTCCAATAAGCCATCAATAACTCGTTAAATCCCATTCAAGTTTATCATTTCATAATGGTTCAAATGTAAATTTGACAAAGCTAATATGGTGACATGCTAGCAATGCAATCCTTGATGTAAAGATTATGTTATTAGTTTCGTTTAATCACTACGGTAGCTGAGTTGGAAGAGTGGTCGCCCCTTCTGTGGTTGGTCGTGGGTTCTAACCCCTACAGGGTCTGATCAAAACTTGAACTAGGTAATTACTTTCTTCCACCAAGAACTCAGTATTTAAAAATGAAAGTCTTCCTTTTGACGAGACCACAAAAACCGATGCCTCGTGTCACGGAAGGTATTGCACGTTAAAAAATCCACATTGTCCCGGCCAGAGCGCATTGCAAAGGTAAGTATTTATGCAACTTCGGATATAGCCGATGGCGTCTCCATATCGGTGAAATATTCTTGACTTGGACGTAGAATTCCATTCAATTAATAATTGTTTATAAATTGCCTTACCTGTTGAATCCCGTTATTTCCGGGTTCGGACACCCAAGTACATAAAATAGCAGTCCCGTTAGTAGTCCAAGGACATTGATTATAAAGACAAACTTTAGACATCCCAAGGGAGATAATTTGAGCTTTGATGTTATGCATCCTCCGAGGAAACCACCAAGAGCGGCAGCCAGTATAGCTACAATACCTACAATGTAAAAAGTCTGAAAATTAAACACAAAGGACAATAACCCACTGGTGTCTTGCATTTCCTTGAGCAGTTTACAGGTTTCTTGTTGGAGATCGTTGTCATATAAACAAAAAGACATTTAAGGTTTCCACAAATTTAAAAGTATAACTGTATTTCCATAAATTCAGTGCACATGGAAAATGCAAGAATAAAGTCGTGTTTTCCAACAAATTCACAAAAAATTGTCAAAGCTTAATACAAAATATACTGACCTAATAGGGAAAAATATTTTTCATTCATGAAAAAGTGAACTTAATTCTGTACATAGAGCAATTTTTTAACTTTTTAACAAACCAACAAATATGACTATGTCAAAATTATCTCTTCTGTACCTTCTTACTTGGAACAACTATAAACGTTATGTCATAATTGGAATATTCATGATAAAAAACCCGAGCAACAATGACCTACTTGTCCCTAAATGCCCTGATGTAACTTTGAATAAGGCCCAATTGGTGTATAAACTTATCAAATTTCCAAAATCTTCGCAAAAATCCTCGATGTACAGGAGAACTGAACAATAATGTTTTTAATTAAACATATAACGTGGTTAGGACAGTGCATTTTAAATGCATTTTATAAATAGTTTAATGGAAACATTTTCAATTAAAAGAAATAAAGAATAAAAAACCATGTGCACTGAATTTATAGAAACACAGTGGTAGCTTATCGGTTAAAGTCCAAATCACAATCTAAAAATCAACTGCAGACATACCGGTCCATGTTTAAATCACAATCCAAAAAACCTAACACAAACATGCCGGTCCATGTTTAAAGTCAAATACAAATATACTGGTCCATGTCGAAATTACAATAACAAAAGCCAAACAAAAACATACTGGTCCATGTTCAAATCACAATCCCAAACGTCAAACACATGCTACACGGTAAACATGTAAACGCCCACCAAGAAAGTGAGGTCAGGTGCTCTAGAAAGATAAGCACATTCTGCAACGTGTAAATGGACCTAAAAAGGAACATAGAACTATGAAATGTCAAATTTATTACAGTTTATATTAGATACAGAGGCATTATACCTTTGAACAATATTGTGCTGGCTATTATAAAATTTTGAAGGCCATCAATACGCATGAAATCATATAGTGACCCAAAACACACTAGAAATAACTACGTTTCGCAGTAGCCGGTGAAGCAAACTAACCAGGCGTTAAGTACCATTACGGAGTACCAAAAGTCACTTCTCTGGTGGAAGTTATATTATTTAACTTTTTTGGTGGAGATTCGCATGTTTAACCTAATTTGTCAGTTCCAAAGTTTTACTTCGCTTCTGAATTGTGATTCGGACATGGATAGGTATGTTTATTTTTGATAGAAAAATATGCAAATAAATAAAATAAGAACATGAATGACGCCTATAATTAATTTTATCACTTACCTAGTAGGATATTGGCTTGCCATGCTGGTAATGTGAATTGTGTCTCGACATATTTCGGCATAAATGTAGATAAACCGGCTAAAAGAAAAGCTCCAATACATACGCTGACGACACATAGAGCGTATATAGGGTTAGTAAACAGTCTTATAACTGCTTTAATCCAGCCTAAAATTAAGATAAAATAGTACAATCAAACCTGTCTATAACGGCCACCCAAGGGAACCAGTAAAAGTAGCATTTATTCAGCCAAACCTGTCTATAAAGGCCACCCAAGGGAACCAGTAAAAGTGGCCTTTCTGGACAGGTGGTTTTTATTTACATGTCCAAATATTTTGATTAAAAACAATTGGGATACAATTCTACTGGCCTTTATAAGCAGGTGAACCTTATATAGAGGTGTCCTTTAAGGCAGGTTGGACTGTATACAGTTATTTCATGGGTGTTTTGGTAACAGTCAAAATCCATTATCTTGGTAACAGGGATACTGTTGCTGTACCACTCCCCGAGTCCATTATACTGATAACAGGTGAACCAGTAAAGGCCAACGCCAAGGAAACTTCACTTTCCCACATGTGATCTGAGCAGGTCTCGAACTCACAGGACTCAAATACTGACGGAATGTCGGCCGGACAAACAGGCACGGCAATGCCTAAGTTAGATATACCATCATAATTCAATGCTCGCAACCTAGTTCGCTATGCGAATTATTCAGTGTGTAAAATCTCCAATTCTTTCATACTTCCATAACAAAAAGAAAAATTTACTTCATTTAAACAACAAATCAACAATTTAAATAACAATTCTTTCATACTTCTATAACAAAAAGAAAAAACAATTACTTCATTTCTTATTATTCGATTTAATGAAATTTTTTTAACAACAAATCAACATTTTAAAAAACAATATTGCCATAGCAAGTAAAAATACGATCGCTATGGCGTGTGAATTCAAATGCCTCTGTGCGTAATCCATAACAAGATGATGTCACTTAGAGCCAATCCTTTCATGCAAACGTAACAAAAAAATCTGGCCAATAAAAATGCTTGAAACAACGGAGAATTGAATGATAGTCGTTTTTGGAGATACAATTCAACAAACCTTTAAATCACAATTTTCTCAGACGGTCAGACCAATATTATAATTATATTTTTTTCAGATAAACTATTATGAAACTTTTTGTATACAAATTGACGGATCGCCGTCCACGTCCACAATGTTCTGTCAAAGGCTCGACGTACTTAAATTACACACACAAAGAATGAAAACTCGGCCTGAATTGTACCATTTAATGACGTCACTGAAACTAGTACGTTATTAGTTGCCGTGACGCTGAAATGGTACCTTGATGGCGGCCAGTGTCGGAACATAAGATATGGCCGGCGATACGTCAATTGAAGGATCGCTGGCCATGCCTTTAATGTTCCGACAAAGGCCCAGCATGCTTGAATTACACGCAAAAAGAATGAAAACTCGGTCTGAATTGTGATATTTAATGATGTCACTGACACTAGTACGTCCTTAGTTGCCATGACGCTGCTTTGGTACCTTGATGGCGGCCAATGTCGGAACAATTGTGAAGGTATACTAATACAACTCCAAAGTGACGTAATTTGCATCAGTTTCTTAGCCAAAGTAGAGATGTTACTAGGAATCCGCGGAAAATGCTATGTATTTAACACGAAACTGATGAACAAAGATAAACAATTGAACTTCAATCAGGGAAGTGAGGTTGGGTGCTCCGGAATGGTAAGCAAATCCTGGTTACCTTGCTACACCGGAAACCAAAACTGAGTACATCATACTGATATCATACTGGTCTACATCATTGCGATGACAGCCATAAAACGTGTTGATGACCTAGATTAGGCTAGGCTTGCATTATCCCCGAGTCAATAATCTATTTGTTAGCAGATTGCTTCGTTGTGTAACGTTCCCGTATTGAAAATTTATGTATTAGAGGCATGCCTACTCTATTCCATTACTCAAATGCCTCATAATTGCAATTGCTTGTACAATAAAGTAGCAACAAAAATACAAAATTCAATGTTTGAATAAATTTTAAATACCCTGAAATCACGAATGCATTACCCCACGAAAAGACATTTTTCTTAGATCAATGAAAATTGGACACCGCCAAAATACATGATTTCAAGGTACTTTTGTTTTTCGTTTTATATTCCTACCTTGTATAGCTGTATGCTTCTTGTGTGGTACCTCATTTTGGTTGGCCGTGTCTTGTTTTGGCTTAAGTCGGCGGGGAAAGAAAAGTAACGGAATTCCTGATACCACCGCTGACCCACCAAATACTACGAATCCAAGCCACCAGGCACCGATCCATCGTGGATCATTCGGACCAATATCAACATCTAAAATAAATCAACACAAGAGTAAGTGAGTGAGTAATGGTGTTTAACGTCCCAGTCAAGAATATTTCACTTATATCGAGACGTCGTCAGCTATAGGCGAAGGTGCAGAAATTTTGCCTGTGCGTTACGCTGATGGCATTATACATCATGGTTCTTTAGCGTGCCAAGCCCACCATAACACTGGACCTCAATTATTTTAAGTTCCCATCGAAAAAAGGACCGCAACTTTTATATCGTAATGCCGAGTGCTTGGCGAAAGAACAGTCACTACCCACTTTCAAGTCTTGGGTCAGACCCAGCCGGGGTTCGAACCAACAGCCTCCCTCTTACGTAGAAATCAACACAAGAAATTCAAAAGATGACAACAGGTATGGTACAGTACAGACCGGTCAAAAGTATAACACTAAGCTAACGAATTAGTACCAAATCGACTCATTTGACCCTTCGTTTGGTATATATCGGCAGTTTTACGGCAGCTGGTCTCTCCCGTCAGCTTTTTGGTCGCTAGCTATCCATTTTCGGCCACTCTGCAGCCGAGCTTCGACTCCTTTTCTTTAGCTCAGTGTTAAACTTTCGACAGGTCTGTACTGTAGATACGAAAAAACAAAAAAAAAAAAAAAAAACAAACTGTCGATAGATGACACATGCCGAAAAGCTGTCGAGATAAAACTAACGAGGGGTCGAGATGAAGGGGGCAATTCAACACCAAATCAGTCAGTTAGTGTTAAATTTTCGACAGGTCTGTACTGTAGATACGAAAAAAGCTGTCGATAGATGACACATGCCGAAAAGCTGTCGAGATAAAACTAACGAGGGGTCGAGATGAAGGGGGCAATTCAACACCAAATCAGTCAGTTAGTGTTAAACTTTCGACAGGTCTGTACTGTAGATACGAAAAAAGCTGTCGATAGATGACACATGCCGAAAAGGTGTCGAAATAAAACTAACGAGGGGTCGAGATGAAGGGGCAATTCAACACCAAATCATTCAGTTAGTGTTAAACTTTCGACAGGTCTGTACTGTAGATACGAAAAAAGCTGTCGATAGATGACACATGCCGAAAAGATGTCGAAAAAAACTAACGAGGGGTCGAGATGAAGGGGCAATTCAACACCAAATCATTCAGTTAGTGTTAAACTTTCGACAGGTCTGTACTGTAGATACGAAAAAAGCTGTCGATAGATGACACATGCCGAAAAGGTGTCGAAATAAAACTAACGAGGGGTCGAGATGAAGGGGGCAATTCAACACCAAATCATTCAGTTAGTGTTAAACTTTCGACAGGTCCGTACTGTAGATACGAAAAAAGCTGTCGATAGATGACACATGCCGAAAAGCTGTCGAGATAAAACTAACGAGGGGTCGAGATGAAGGGGGCAATTCAACACCAAATCATTCAGTTAGTGTTAAACTTTCGACAGGTCCGTACTGTAGATACGGAAAAAAAACTGTCGATAGATGACACATGCCGAAAAGGTGTCGAGATAAAACTAACGAGGGGTCGAGATGAAGGGGGCAATTCAACACCAAATCATTCGGTTAGTGTTAAACTTTCGACAGGGCTGTACTGTGTACTGTATATTCCTATAGGAAGATACTCGGAAAGATTTGAATGTCATAGAGTAACGATACTGGTGATTTATGCCAAGGTCCAAGTTATTTTGCCTATATCAAAACTGCCTGTTTCTGGAATGTTGTGATAATCGGAGTAAGCGAAACAATCAATCGACCATTGGCAAGCAAATTGACACTAAGGTCTGACCGAGCGGGAGTGTTATATTCGCGTGATATAATAATATGCGCGCTCTATTGACCACATGGCCACAAGGGCTATGGTAACAAGACTGATTATTGACTCAACCGGAAGTTGCTTAACTCACTTAAACCCGATTAAAATATATTAAAGTTAAATCATTTCTGTGTCCTTCCAGCCTGTCGACGTCGTTTAATATTAAAATCCGACTAAATGCAACTGACACAATACCAATTTATGTATCCGCTCTTGAAAAGTAGTATCTTACTGATGCGGCTTCAAACATCAGACTCGTTAGTACTGTACAACTATTCAATTCTGGTTACACCAACGTGTTATTTAACTTTTAGTTATCAAAACGCAAACATACTGGTCTATATCCAAACCAATATCCAAAAAAGCAAAGAAAAAAAATTTTAAATTGATACTAGCAAATAAAGTTAAACATGTAAACTTCATTCAGGGAAGTGAGGCCGGGTGCTCCGGAAAGGTGAGTACCTCTCGTCTAGCTAGTTACACCAGCCATGTTTAGTAACAAAAATTAGAATAAAACCTTTTTAAAGAAATTACAAAATATCGCTATATTACCTTCTAAAGTGACATATGTTTTGCTGAAGAAACCGCCTATACCATAACCAATGGCTGGTCCAAAAATCAACATGGCAAAAGACAAACCTGGAAAATATTAAATCTATAGCACTTAGACAATAGAATGAATAAAGTAATGGTGTAACGCGTAAAAACCTCTAAATATTTTTATTTATTATAAAGGAGGTCAGTTTTGAGATGCTGGAAGATACCACTTATACCGTAGCCAATTGCTGGTTCAAAGATCAACATAACATAAGACAAACCTGAAAAATATTAAATCTATAGCATTTACATAGTTGCTTGTTGGTTAATTGAATGTTGCTTAACATCGCATCAATAATTTTTCAGCTACTTTGTTTTATTGATCTCTACGGTAATCGTAAAGTATAATGGTCTGCCTCAAATTTTTACACAAAAGGTTTCTCCTTTTATGCATTTTGAGACAGTCCATTATACTTTGCAAGTTCATAAAGACATTGGAAATTTACCTCATTTCTTTAAAAGTATTTGACATCGACTATAATTTGCCATGAACAATGCTCCACGCACTGACGTGATGACGTCAGACGTCAAATACACTCGTTGACTGACAGGAGTGAAGGTGCACCAAGATTGTTTTTAAATTAACATATAAAATCTGAGACGGCAATAAAATTATTTTAATATTGTGAATTTAAGAAATAAGGTAAATTTTCCAATGTCTTTATGAACTGGCAAAGTATAATGGACTGCCTCAAATTTTTGCACAAAAGGGTTCGCCTTTTATGCATTTTGAGACAGCCCATTATACTTTGTCAGTTCATAAAGACGTTGGAAAATTACCTTATTTCTATAACAATAATGTGCTTATTTGCTTGTTTTTTTCTTATCCAATGCGTAATAGTATATTTGAATGCCCAATTCTTTATTTTAATAAAATGCAAAATTTAGTACGAGTATAGAGCGTCAAGTTTGACCTGGTCGTTTGACCTTTAATTTGAATATTAGATTGGGCTTATAAACTGTGATTTAGCAGAGCTTTAGAAAAGAATTTGACATGAAGGATCATAATCCCCTACTTTTTTCTACAGGGTATCCTGTAATATCTAAAGAGTATCGATAATGATCTATAAAACGTAAAGAGTATTTTCAATTTGTAAAGCCTTTAATTCAAATAAGTATAACCTCTAACAACAATACAGTAACACCAATGGAATTTCACAGGTACTTGGGTCAGGAGTTCAACCCTCTATAGCAGGCTCTACTTTTATAAGAATTGTAAAGGGTAATGATACCCTTACATTTACAATTTAAAAAGTATTTCCAAAAAAATAAAGGGTATTTACACAGATACTCCTTTTATTTAGAGATTTGTTTAGGAAAGATCGCTTGTTTTATTATCATAAACAATTGGTAACCAGTATTACCATTATCTACCCTGATATATTTACATTTATGGTTTTTGATTGTATTAAACTCTGTTTTAGACAAAATTAAGTTATAGGACTATAATTACATTTGCTAATGAGACGTCACTCATTTCTTGCTAGCATTACACCTATGTGACGTCACTGATAGGCTGTTCCAGGAATTGAAATTGCATGTCATTCACGACAATGTTTTAAATTTATTTCATGATTCAAAAACAAAAATAAGATTATCAAAAAATGCGAAATATAAATATAACCATTGAACTGTCTAGAAATGGCGTTTATAGTGCTATAACTTCTATTGCCGTGCAGAGCAAACTAGTCATAACGCGCTAGGGCGCGTTATTCGGTTTGCTTTGCACGGCAATGGAAGTTATATCACTATAAACGCCATTTCTAGACAATTTAATGGTTAAATATCAACTTTATATAGCCCCTTAATTACATAATTTATATGTCTTTTTGAATATTCAATTTAAGGACCAAACAACCAGGTCAAACGTGTTGCACTATTCTTACCCATATAGAAAGCAGTCTGAGTTTTGTCCACATTATCATCAATGTATGTTGTTACAAATGGTTGTCTTGGAGATTTGCAAATCCCTTGTATAATTAAACCAATAGCAAATATTGTCATGGCAACGGGGTGAATTCTGTTGCAAGTCCTATTTTAGTTTCAGAAATATTCTCTTTAAGACATTTATGAAGAGAAATGTTTTCACCGTCTATATGACACAGATGTCCTCCGTTCATCGCAAATTGGTCTTGATTATCACCGGTTTCATTCTGTGTTATGTCCGGAATAGGCCGATTGGCTAATGGTGACATGAAATATGCAAATGAGCAAATGATACCGGAAATGCCAAAAACAATGCCACCTATCGATAAGACACGTGGTATGTGCATTTTTCGAGCTTGATAACTTATGAAAAGTGTTGTCATGAGAAAGCCAATGTCATTGCAGCTCATAAGAAATCCAGTTTGAGAACTTGTAAACCCAAAATATTTCTCCAAAGTTGTAATTTGAGAGCTTAAGTATATACTGTTTGTGGAGGTAAATATTCCCGAAAAGCTGTATAGTATCGTGAACATCAAGATGTGTGTACATGTCTGTAAGGGCTTCGGATGCCATGACCCCATTCCACATTGTGTTTCCGGGTCACCCATATCTGTTTGCATGTTATCGATGATGTTATATTAGGTCATGGAGTTGAAATTTATTTTCTGTATCTGAAATAAATACAACAGTGGTCAAATTAGTAAATGAGCAGGCCCGAGTTGCACAGTCATACTTTTACTAATTATAATATCTGCCTTAACAAAATATATTTTTACAAAGGGATAATACAAATATGGCAAGCTTGGTGTAATCTTTGAAATGACACATTAAAGACCGAATGAGCAATGTAAGTAGAAACCATGCTCTCTCTCTCTCTCTCTCTCTCTCTCTCTCTCTCTCTCTCTCTATTTAAATAGACTGACATAAGTCACACAAAGGTTAAACGAAAACAGGTAGGGAAATATGATAAATATGAAAAATAAACAACTTAATATTAGTATAACAAGATTTATTATTTTCTGTCCTTTTAACTTGCTTATATCTATATAAAAACGTTAATGGTCCATATTATATATATATATATCACAAAATGCTACAATTTACACCTAATCGTTTTCCTGCCTCGGTGGCTTAGTAGTCTACTATTATTTAGCGCGAGAGTTTCGGATCACACGGCCTCTTATCGCCTTGGTTAGACCCCCATCTTGGGCAAATCATTGCGTAGGAATTTTGTCAGTTCGCTCGTCGGAGGTCAGCTGTTTTTTCCAGGCAGGCACTCTCGTTTTCCCTACCATCACTAAAGTGGTTCGACACATGCGAAAGAATCTTGCGTAGGACGACTCCATTACTTAGGTGATAGCTACTGTGACCACCAAGGCCGCGAAGTTTGATCACATGATCAATTAAAGTAGAGACATCACGTGACGTCTGATAGGGGTTCATAAAGAAACTACTTTGCAGGTCGATAAATAGGACGGTTTTTGAATTTGTTTATTTACATTTTGTCAACTAAGAAAGTCCCTGCTTTTTAGTATAAGGCAAACAACATTGACCTGTCAGTTTGACCTTTCATTAGGAATATTAATACATAAGAATCCAACCAATAAATGGGTAGTAGTAGGATTTGTATTGAAGGTATATGATTAGTGTTCACATTATGCACCTGTGCTCCCTATACATGGATGCACATGGTTCTTGATAAATATTTAAATCAAAGGTCAAGCCGACAGATCAATGTTGTTTGTCTCTAGCTACCTGTTGATTTATGGAAGTCAAGGCTACATATATGTAAGGACATAATTTTTAGGAATTCCTTTCTCTACCGGGTCTCGACCTTTAAATTCTTTTTAGGATTTTTGAACTTTTTTACAAGAATGTTATGAATGGCTAGATCCTCTCACTTCAGTGGTTTTCAGTGAAAATTTAGTGGACGGTAAAAATGAAAGTTTTCCCCACAATCTTACAAAATTGATGATCCAAGATCATTGTGTGTTAATTAGCCAAGTGGTTCTATAGGTATTTCACTTATATCGAGACGTCGTCAGCTATAGGCAAAGGTGCAGAAATTTTGCAAATGTGTTGCGCTGATGTCATTATACATCAGGGGTCGTTATCGTGCCACGCCTTCCGCGAGCATTCCACTAACTGAGCTGTCTCAGTAATATATTTTTTTAAAAAGTACTAGTAATTCTTAAAAACAAACTAGAAGGTTATGGGGGTGGGGCTTGCTGAAAATGCACATTATGAAAATAGGAAGATATCAAACTGTGGTGTAACACCAATATTATAAAATCATAGCTTCATACACGTGGTTCAGTAAAAATAGCGTGTACAGACACTCTGTAAGTCGCCATAAGAACACATTGTTGGAAACCAGACCACAAAATAAAGAGAGCACATACACATATACACACATAGAGCACACACACACACACACACACACACACACACACACACACACACACACAGAGAGAGAGAGAGAGAGAGAGAGAGAGAGAGAGAGAGAGAGAGAGAGAGAGAGAGAGAGAGCGCATATATAGACGTATTACATACCTTTCCCAGTATTTAGTCTATGGCCTATAGTAAGCGCCGTCCATCGTATTATGTCCTCGGTCCTCTGTAAAATCCCAAATTCCTACCTTATTATCTTATCAATGTAATACCTATCAGATACCTAATATATAAACATTAATATATATACACTATTTCATATGTGCCCACTATAAAAGAAGTTTAAACCAGTTATGAAATTCTAGTACATAGGTCAGTTGAACAAAAAAGTTTAAAACGTGAAAAAATCTAAACGAGAGCGTTTTAAAAACTTCATAGATATGTCTGAGCAAACAACACTGACCTGTCTGCTTGACCTTTGAATAAGATATTTAATATGGAGGACAGGCGTGTATTTATGTACAGGTTATACAGAATTGACCTGTCCGCTTGACCTTTGGTTTAAATATTTATCATGGAGGGTAATTTAAGTAATAGGGATCACATGTGTAGATGTTAACACTAATCATGGACAATGTGTATATGTACTAACTGCGAATACTAACGCTACCTATGTTTTGGGTGGACCCTCCTATATGAATATTTCAAATGAAAGGTCAAACAGACAGGTCAATGTTGTTTGACTATAATAATTTCGTCTATATATTTTGATTACACGAATCATGTGCGTCAATTGCGAATCCTAACACTACCCATGTATTTGGTGGTTCCTACTTATAAAAGGTCAGTTAGACAAGTCAGTGTTGTTTGCCTATACCGTACATAAACTCACAAACAACAGTATTTTTGTTTACACTTATAAATAATTTTTAGGATTGTTTTATATGACATCCTTTTAAAAATGACCCAGTATTTTGACACCTTGCCCTTTAGCAAAAAAAAGACACTAAGTACCACAGTTTGGGCGTTTACATTCCCCAAACTTGGATAAGTAGTTAGTGAGTAAATATCTTTTATAAAGCCGAATGAAAATTACTGCCGCTATGTGTATTTGCGGTTACATCAAAGTAGTATACAACTGAATAGAAACGTAACTGTACACTATTTGATTCCAAATCGGAGTTGAGTTGATAAATGGTGTCATGAATTACCTGTTACCTGTTACCTGTCTGTAGAAACCACTATAGGCTTTTCGCCTCTCTGGTCCATTTTAATGTATTTCTTTAAACTATATTCTGTTCTGTCCGGTTCCGGTTCGTAAATGGTTGGGTGGAATTTTAGATTTAATTTTGTCCAATGTTTGTTAATGGCACTTTTAAAACTGTTTAGAGATGGTTTGTTGACGAGTTCCGCTGGTAGGGAATTCCATGTATTTGTCACACGTTGACTAAAAGTTGCTTTCCTCATATTAGTCCTACTGAATTCTTTATGGAGTTTGAAATTGTGCCCCCTGGTGTTGCTTTTTGAGTAGGAGAATATGTTTTTATTTACTTTGTCTATGTTGTGTTGGATTTTGTACATTTGTACTACGTCGGATCTTTTTCTCCTATATTCTAGAGTTGGTAAACCAAGTAATTTTAATCGTGATGAATAAGGGGTGTCTTATGGATTTAACCAATTTGCTGGCTCTACGTTGGACATTTTCTATCATAGCAGCATCTTTTTTGTACATTACCGACCAGACATTGCTGCCATACTCAAGATGAGGTCTGACTAATGATTTATATAGTGGTACAAAAGTGTCCTTATCCATATTTTTGAAGGTTCTTCTTAGTAGACCCAACATTTTATTTGCTTTTTTCACAGAGGAGTGGATATGGTCTCTGAAAGTTAATTTATGGTCCACTATTATTCCTAGATCTTTCTCTTCTTTTACTTTTTTGATTTCTGTACCATTCAAATTGTAAACTGGACTATCTTTATTTCCTAGGTGTAGGTGTTTGCATTTCTTCTCGTTAAATTTTAGTTGCCACTCTTGAGACCAGTTATTTATTATATCAATATCATCCTGAAATATATTACTGTCTTGTCTGGTTTTAATTATCCTATATAGCTTTGTGTCGTCCGCAAAGATTTTAATGACACTTTGGACAGCTTCTGGCAGATCGTTGATAAAAATTAAAAATAGATAGGTCCAAGAACACTTCCTTGCGGGATTCCACTAAGTACTGGTTTCCAATCTGATTTTTTTCCGTTGAGCACTACACGTTGTCTCCTTTCCGACAAGAAGTCTTGTATCCACTTGAGAATATCGCCTCCAATTCCGTATCCTTGGAGCTTTGCACATAATCTTCTATGGGGCACAGTGTCAAAGGCCTTTTGGAAGTCCAGATAGATGATATCTACATCCTCATTGTTGTCTATTGCTTTGGTCCAGTAGTCAATTGCTTCTAATAATTGTGTGTTACACGAGTAGCCGGCTCGAAATCCATGTTGATGTGGTGTAAATAAGTTGTTTGTTTCGAGATAAGACATTAGTGCCTTTTTAATAATTTTTTCCATAATTTTGCAGACCACTGAAGTTAAGCTGATTGGCCTATAATTTGACACCTCTGATTTAGAACCGTTTTTATGGATGGGACTAATATTGGCCAGTTTCCAACACGACGGGAGTTTGCCTTCCCTTAGTGACTTTGTGAAGATTATGTGTAATGGGACGCAGATTGTATGTGCCGTCTCTTTCAAGAATTTTGGATGGAAGTTATCCTCACCTTGTGATTTGGTTGGGTTTAGGGTTTCCAGAATTTTCTTGATTTCGTCAATCGAGATGTTTATGTTGTTCAATGTGGTCGATGTTTTGTATTGGAATTCTGGTATATTTTGTATGTTTTCTTTAGTGAATACACTTGCGAAAAAGTTATTTAATAGGTTTGCTTTAATGTTGTCATCCGATATGTCAACGTTGTTCTCATCTTTTATGATATTTAACGTGCCTTTAATTTTTGTCTTTGACTGGACATATTTCCAAAATAATTTTGGATTTTGCTTGATTTTATGCGCTAATGACTGCTCATAACGACAAGTGGCTTTTTGTATAGCAGTTTTTGCTTTATTCCTAGCAGACTTGTAACCGTTATAGTTTACGGTATTTCTGCAGTTATTGAATTTGTTCCACCGTTTTCTTTTTCTCTAATTGCCTGCAATGCATCTGGGGTCATCCAAGGCGTATCGAAAGTCCTGGAATTTGGTTTACACACCGGTATATATTCTTCTATTAAATTATTAATCTTATCGGTAAACCTGTTCCATCCAACTTCTATTGATACATCTTTCAGATGATAGTCCCAGTCGATCTTCTCAATTTCAGCGTTTATTGATTCGTAGTCTCCCTTAAAGTAGGATGGTTTTGTTTTATGATATTTGGGTGCAGTAACTGTTAACTGTGAGACATAGGTGGTCACTTTTGCCTAGTGGTGGTTGGTAGGTTAGGGACTCAATGCTATTTTTTTCATTTGTGAAAATTAAGTCAAGTATACTCGGTTCTTCGTTAGTTCGGACTCTTGTGAAGTCCCTTATATGTTGGTATAAATAACTATCTCTATATATGTCCATAAATGACTGGTTAAGGATGCTGGCGGAGCAAGCGATTGCTCGCGGTCCCAGTTTATATTCTTAAAATTAAAGTCACCCACAATGATGATGTGCGAGTATTGTTTTTGTTTATTTTCGTTAAAAACTTTTTCTATCTCGGGGATAGATTCGATTCCACTATTTGGGCTTCTATATACACAATAAAATAAAATGTTATTTACACCTTGATCAATTACCACGCTGACGACTTCTATACTTTTGAATGCATAGGTTTTGATCTCTTTAGAAAGTATATTATTACGTATATATATTATAATTCCTCGGTTAGGGCTCGTGCCAGATACACTGTTGTATGAGGTGTAATTCTCAAGTTCCCATTCTGTGTTAATTATCTCGCATTTTGTTTGATTCTTTGGCAGAATTTCTGTTATGGCTATGATATCGAACTCATGTTCTTTATTGATCAACCTGAATTCGTCACGTTTATTAAGAAAACTGTCTGCATTTGTATAAAAGATTTTGAGATTTTTGTTTGCATTATGTTTACATTTAAAATTTGTATTTACAGTATTATTAAAATGGTTAAGACAAAGCTCCTATTGGGTACCCAACTGGTTTATGCCATTTTGAGTGTCGTCATCAACATCGTCATCTTCCGAGGTTTCGGTTTGATTATATATAGGTGTACTGGATATTTGATTCAATTTGATCTTTAATTTTAGAGGGTGGCGTACGTGTCCATCCATTTCTGTCAGGTCTTCTAAGCAATGTAATAATGGGCTGGTTGTAATTTCACAGTTAGCGTTATGTTGTGTTAATATAGTGCTAGACAAGCTTGGGGATAGTGTGGTATCATTGTGTAAAGCCGTAGTAGTTGTGGATTTGGTGTGTTCCATTGCTGGTGATTCATCAAGGAATGTGTTTTCATTGTATTGATTGGAGCCTGAATCCAAATTGTTTTTTTGTTGGCCCCGTTGATCTGTCTTAGCTTTACTACGTTGTTTTTATTTTCTTCTCGTTGTCTCGGTGTTAAGTCTTTGATAATGATACATTGCTTCAGGTGAGTTGGTGCGTTTTCTTTAATGAGCTTTGCATTATTAATAATTTCTTTTCTTTGCCTTTTGTTCTCTAAGACTATTTTTAGAGGTCTAGTTTTTGATTTAAGTGGCTTTCCTAGCCTAAAACAGAGTTTTATTTCAACATTTTGAACATTGATACTCTTACAGATTGATTCGATTTGGCTTATGTCGTGTTTAATTCGGTCAGATGAATTAGGGCTTTTTGATTCGGGCAGGTGGAAACATATTAGATTTAGAGAACGTTGTTTTTGGTCGTCTAGTTCTTTCACTTCGGTTATAATTTTATTGTGCATCATTTCGTCCAATTTTGAGCTAAGTTCATCCATCATTTCATTTTTTGCGATTTGAATACCAGTGTCAATCCTTTTATCAACTGATTTATCGAGTTTATCCATGTTATCCTCTAATATATTTAGTCTTTCGTGGGTGTTGGTTTCAATTGAATTGAGTTTGCTTTGAAAGTTCGTGAACGATGGAAAGTTTTGTTTACATCCTGGGCAATGCCATATGAAACTGTCATCTTCCATTAGGATTTCGTATGATCTTTTGGAAATTTTTGCACATGGCAAGCAAAAACGCAAGAGGCAAATTGAGCAAGTACAGTAATCATGTGATTTAGAGTCATTAGGTATGTTTACGTCGCATCGGGGACAATTAGAACTGAGCTTTCTTGGCCTCTTCCTATCTTGGACGAGTCCAGATGTACCAGTAGCCATGTTGTCTTGCCTTAATGTTAAATAGTGTTAACACTGATCAAGGGTTTGGTTGGTTTCAACTAGGCAATCCCGGTTGAAAATTAAACCTGGTATAGATATTACTGTCAATTTGTCAATCCCGGTTGATTGAATTTGATCTAACAATAGTTTCTGTGTGACGGTGCGGTTTTCACATTATGGGTGAATGTATTTGAATAATGGCCGTTTTTATTTGATTCTGTTAATAATGTTTCAACTAGGCAATCCCGGTTGAGAATCTAGCAAGTACGAATGACGTTATATTAATGTTTGTGTCGTCAACTAGGCAATCCCGGTTGACATTGAATACATAAAAATTAATAATGATTATATTAATCAAATTTTTCCATCTGTGCTTAAGGACCTAGAGTTTTTGCAGATCAAGTAACGTTGTGTTAGTGTTGTTGTTAATGTTGATATTAATCTCGTTAATCTTGTTAATCTTGTTAATCTTGTCAACTAGGCAATCCAGGTTGACCGAAAGTAATTGAATAGATAATTTTATCAATTTAACACATGCTTTGATCTGTGACAATTTTCCTGATGAGTTTGAAGATACGGAGTAGCCAGAGTTTTTGCAATTCCGGGCGTGGATGGATGAAATCCGTCAGTAAATTATAATTTTTTGAGTATTTCCTAGGATGGCCTTTTTTCTTGCAGCTTGAGACTAGATCCTGAGATAGTTGGGGGCTCTCCCAATGGTTGAGAATCCTAATTTCTCGATTATATTCGTTAATTTTCCTTTCAAGTAATTGTTGATCCCTAATATCTGATTGAATGAAGCTTCCCTGTTCCCGGTTAAATTTTTCTAGAGAATAGTAAGGGCAGTCCAAAAAAATAACAGTGGCTTGTGGATTAAGATTAATTATCAGCGATTTTAGGTTGATGTGATTTTGGATGATCAAGTCCAAATCTACGTCTCGTAGTGACAGATAGTTCCCATGTTTATTAGTTAGTTCACAGGTACCCAGCCAGATAAGGATAATTGGGTCATATGAAGTTCTAGAAACAGAGGTGGCTTTTCTTATAATTTTCCTGTCCGATGAAATTATGCCTGAATATGAATGAAATTTGATTTCTATCTCATCATGCCTTGATGAAGCTTGTTTGAGGTGTCTAACTTTACTGTCACCGAGTATGTGGATTTCCCGACGGAGCACCAGGGGGCTAGCCTGCCGTTCGACCTCTTTGTATTTTCCCAACTCTTTAACAATTTTGGGCAGTGACATGGATGAATATATAACGGATAGTATTAAGACTGGACAGAGAAGAGAATAAAGTTAATAATTCAGTGAGTCTATCAAGTCGTCAATAGGCAATCCCGTTGACAAGTATAGGCAGGAGCAATATGAGTTTATGATTGTATGATATAAATCGGTATATCTTGATCTTGATGTCAATAGGCAATCCCGTTGACAAATATTCCCATAAACACGTGGTCCGTTTGTTCACATTAAAAACTGTTATAAAATTTACTAATAGTGTCAATAATTACTTTTGGAGTTATTGATAAATACTAGCAAATACTAAGAAAAATGTTAATGGCACAATGCCATGTGAAACAATAAAACAAAGAAGTATCGCTGTCAATAGGCAATCCCGTTGACAGACAAATATGGAGCGTGGTCAAACTGATCACATTTTTCACATGTCCTAAAATGTCTTCTAAGATATCCAAAATTATTTAGACGTTCGAAAATTTGGCGGAGAAAGAACAATTAGATCACAGTAATAGTGGGACTACTACAACATCTTATCGATGCCCTGTATAAACGAAGATTTCCATTGATTTAAAATTTGATTCTTCGGCAATCCAAATCACGTCCGTCTTCTTGAACCGGAACCCGGTTTCACTTATATCGAGACATCACCGGCTATAGGCGAAAGTACATAAACTTTGGCTATGCGTTGCATTAATGTCATTTATTTGTCGTTTAGTTCAAGTTCCCGTCCGAAAGAACCGACTTCATTTCTAATGCCGAGTGCTTGGCGAAAAAACAGTCAATACCCATGGCCACTTTCAAGTTTTGTGTCAGAGCTGGTCGGGATATTCGAAGTTGGAGTTAGTAAATAAGTGTTTAAAGCAGCAACAGCATCATTATTGCTATTTGCGGTTAGTTAATGTAAATATATATTATAATACAACATGTACAAACATACCGGTCCATCCATGTCCAGATCATAATTCCAAAGCTAAAGCTAAGCAATAACTTTGAAATCTTGGCAAATTAGGTAAAACACGCGGACTTCCTTCCACAAGGGAAGTAAGACTAGGTGCTCCGGAAGTAACCAATGACACAACGAACCACTACAAAACCAACCCGATACTAGAATCAAAACTATTACAGCCAAGTTATAACACCAACAAGGATGATCACACACACACACACACACACACACACACACACACACACACACACACAATATTGTTGTATGGTTATATATAGAGAATTAATGAAAAAAAATCACAATACAAAAGTAATAAAGTAAAACCTTTGAAAACTGGCAAATTAGGTTAAACACGTAAACTTCTTACTGAGACGTGAAGCCATGTGGTGCGGAGCAGTAATTGCCTAATGCCCAGCTAGGTACACCCGCCACTGGTGAATTAAGTTAAACACGTAAACTTCCTACAGAGAAGTGAAGCCATGTGGTGCGGAGCATTAATTGCCTAATGAACAGCTAGCTACACCCGTCGCTGGTGAATTAAGTTAAACACGTAAACTTCCTACAGAGAAGTGAAGCCATGTGGTGCGGAGCAGTAATTGCCTAATGCCCAGGTAGCTACACCCGCCACTGGTGAATTAAGTTAAACACGTAAACTTCCTACAAAAAGTGAAGCTATGTGGTGCGGAGCAGTAATTGCCTAATGCCCAGATAGCTACACCCGCCACTGGTGAATTAAGTTAAACACGTAAACTTCCTACAGAAAGTGAAGCCATATGGTGCGGAGCATTAATTGCCTAATGCCCAGGTAGCTACACCCGCCACTGGTGAATTAAGTTAAACACGTAAACTTCCTACAGAGAAGTGAAGCCATGTGGTGCGGAGCAATAATTGCCTAATGCCCAGGTAGCTACACCCGTCGCTGGTGAATTAAGTTAAACACGTAAACTTCCTACAGAGAAGTGAAGCCATGTGGTGCGGAGCAGTAATTGCCTAATGTCCAGCTAGCTACACCCGTCGCTGGTGAATTAAGTTAAACACGTAAACTTCCTACAGAGAAGTGAAGCCATGTGGTGCGGAGCAGTAATTGCCTAATGTCCAGCTAGCTACACCCGCCACTGGTGAATTAAGTTAAACACGTAAACTTCCTACAGAGAAGTGAAGCCATGTGGTGCGGAGCAGTAATTGCCTAATGCCCAGATAGCTACACCCGCCACTGGTGAATTAAGTTAATTACATAAACTTCCTACAGAGAAGTGAAGCCATATGGTGTGGAGCATTAATTGCCTAATGCCCAGGTAGCTACACCCGCCACTGGTGAATTAAGTTAAACACGTAAACTTCCTACAGAGAAGTGAAGCCATGTGGTGCGGAGCAATAATTGCCTAATGCCCAGCTAGCTACACTGGTGAATTAAGTTAAACACGTAAACTTCCTACAGAAAGTGAAGCCATGTGGTGCGGAGCAGTAATTGCCTAATGCCCAGCTAGCTACACCCGCCACTGTTGAATTAAGTTAAACACGTAAACTTCCTCAGAGAAGTGAAGCCATGTGGTGCGGAGCAGTAATTGCCTAATACCCAGATACCTACACCCGCCACTGGTGAATTAAGTTAAACACGTAAACTTCCTACAGAGAAGTGAAGCCATGTGGTGCGGAGCAGTAATTGCCTAATGCCCAGATAGCTACACCCGCCACTGGTGAATTAAGTTAATTACATAAACTTCCTACAGAGAAGTGAAGCTATGTGGTGCGGAGCAGTAATTGCCTAATGCCCAGCTAGCTACACCCGCCACTGGTGAATTAAGTTAAACACGTAAACTTCCTACAGAGAAGTGAAGCCATGTGGTGCGGAGCAGTAATTGCCTAATGCCCAGCTAGCTACACCCGCCACTGGTGAATTAAGTTAAACACGTAAACTTCCATCAGAGAAGTGAAGGCATGTGATGCGGAGCAGTAATTGCCTAATGCCCAGCTAGCTACACCCGCCACTGGTGAATTAAGTTAAACACGTAAACTTCCTACAGAGAAGTGAAGCCATGTGGTGCGGAGCAGTAATTGCCTAATGTCCAGCTAGCTACATTCGCCACTGGTGAATTAAGTTAAACACGTAAACTTCCTACAGAGAAGTGAAGACATGTGGTGCGGAGCAGTAATTGCCTAATGTCCAGCTAGCTACACCCGCCACTGGTGAATTAAGTTAAACACGTAAACTTCCTACAGAGAAGTGAAGCCATGTGGTGCGGAGTAGTAATTGCCTAATGCCCAGATAGCTACACCCGCCACTGGTGAATTAAGTTAAACACGTAAACTTCCTACAGAGAAGTGAAGTTATGTGGTGCGGAGCAGTAATTGCCTAATGCCCAGCTAGCTACAGCCGCCACTGGTGAATTAAGTTAAACAGGTAAACTTCCTACAGAGAAGTGAAGCCATGTGGTGCGGAGCAGTAATTGCATAATGTCCAGCTAGCTACACCCGCCACTAATGAATTAAGTTAAACACGTAAACTTTCTACAGAGAAGTGAAGCCATGTGGTGCGGAGCAGTAATTGCCTAATGCCCAGCTAGCTACACCCGCCACTGGTGAATTAAGTTAAACACGTAAACTTCCTACAGGGAAGTGAAGCTATGTGGTGCGGAGCAGTAATTGCCTAATGCCCAGCTAGCTACAGCCGCCACTTGTGAATTAAGTTAAACACGTAAACTTCCTACAGAGAAGTGAAGCCATGTGGTGCGGAGCAGTAATTGCCTAATGTCCAGCTAGGTACACCCGCCACTGGTGAATTAAGTTAAACACGTAAACTTCCTACAGAGAAGTGAAGCCATGTGGTGCGGAGCAGTAATTGCCAAATGCCCAGCTAGCTACACCCGCCACTGGTGAATTAAGTTAAACACGTAAACTTCCTACAGAGAAGTGAAGCCATGTGGTGCGGAGCAATAATTGCCTAATGTCCAGCTAGCTACACCCGCCACTGGTGAATTAAGTTAAACACGTAAACTTCCTACAGAGAAGTGAAGTTATGTGGTGCGGAGCAGTAATTGCCTAATGTCCAGCTAGCTACACCCGCCACTGTTGAATTAAGTTAAACACGTAAACTTCCTACAGAGAAGTGAAGCCATCTGGTGCGGAGGAGTAATTGCCTAATGCCCAGCTAGCTACACCCGCCACTGGTGAATTAAGTTAAACACGCAAACTTCCTACAGAGAAGTGAAGCCATGTGGTGCGGAGCAGTAATTGCCTAATGCCCAGGTAGCTACACCCGCCACTGGTGAATTAAGTTGAACACATAAACGTGCTACAGAGAAGTGAAGCTATGTGGTGCGGAGCAGTAATCGCCCCATATCCAACTAGCTTCACCCACTACTGGTGAATTAAATTTAGAATGAAACTATGGGATTTCAAGCAGTTTGTAGATAGAGATGTCATACTGAACAATAACATTGTGATGACGACCATAAAACATTGCGAGGGACTTGATAAGTCAAGCTAGCAATATCCTTTAGTAAAAACGTATTTGAAAGAAGCTCGTATCGTGGTATAAAGTAACCAGCTTTCTCCGTTATTTAAAGTCTTCTCCTTGTTTTGATGTACCTTACATTGATGATACAGATAAAGTATAAGCAATATTTGAAGATTTTTTAAAAAAAAAAGTCTATTTTCCGAAGAAGTGAAAAAAAACCCTAATGCCTTTTGAGTGGAGCGGAGTATTGTGGTTTTAACCCCCTAGTCAAGATTATATCTTTTATATGGAGGCGGTCAGTTGTGGGATGACGAAGGAGATGAGTACCCGTAAAAAACCACCGACCTTCCGCAAACGAACTGACAAACCTTGTCTGTGACACTACGATCTGTCCAGTGCGGGATTCGAGCCTAGGCAGTAAGAGGTGGCGTGATCTGTAAGTGTGCACTGGAGACCACTCTGCCACCGCGGTCTCACCTAATGACGATCGACATGGATCAAATGATCTTGCATCGACGATGTTGTGCAAAACAAACACAAACACACCAGTCAATATTCCACGTTAGGTTTTAATGTTATTGCCGATGTTCCAATCTTAGTTACATTTTAGTTATTTATATATAATAAGTATAGATCGGATTTTAATAAAAGGGTATTATTTTAAACTACTACAATTTAACAACATCCCGTTATTATCCAGTTGTATAGAAAAGTGTCTGTCATTAGATCGGTCGACATTTCTAATGTTGATGTAACTATCACGGTAGTTCAGTTGATAAAGTGCTTAATACGTTTATGGTAGGTCGGGGTTCGAACCCCGGTCATGTCTGACTAACTTGAAAAGTTGCTAGTAGTGACGGTTCTTTCGCCAAGTGCAAGTACAAGTACTCGGCACTCAGAAATGAAAGTCACAGCGCCAGTATGATTATATGTCCGGAGTAACTTCTGTTCCGTCTTCCACTTCAGATATTATTATGTTTATATTCTTTTCCGTCTGTTTTACCTTGAATATACACATGTGTTCAGTGACCAGCGTTTGTGGTTATTTATCATATGATGTTAACTGGCGCAGGGTCCTTCAGAAGAGACCGTTACAACCGATGCCAAGTGACACAGTAGACGTGATGCGTTAAAAAACGTTCAATGCACATTGCTTTTATCTGAACGAAAAGGAAAAAAAGCAGCCACTTTACTTGTAAATGGGGACGTTTTTATACAAATGAAAATTCCTGACTGAAACTTAAAATCCACTTTAATCAATCAATTTATTTGATGCACCATTAACTTCTTTTGTTGAATGAGGTCTGAAAGTTTTCGACGTCTTTCGTTTTTCTTTATGGGATGAGAGAGAGAGAGAGAGAGAGAGAGAGAGAGATTTTGTGCTGTTACCCATTCATACATTATGATGCATTAAATTATTGCAAGTATGCCATGCAGACACAAACATGCCAACCCATGTGCCTAAGTCACATTCTTATAGCAAGTTAAAACTGACAAATTCAGTTAAATACGTGTTCTTTCACCAAGGAAGTGAGACAGGGTGCTCTGGAAGGGTAATAAAAATCCATGTCCGAATCACAATCCAGAAGCAAAGTAAAAACTTTGGATCTAATAAGTCAGGTTAGACACGTGAACTTCCACCAGGAAAGTGAGGCCGGGTGCTCCGGAAGGGCAAAAATCTCCCTTTAAGGTAGCTACAACTGCCACGTGTGTAACCAAAATTGGAAATGAAAGGAACATGAAACTATAGGATGTTAAATATATAATTTTCACAACTTTGTTCAACTTTTTTTGTTGAGTATTGATTAAGTAAGATAAAATACATTCGTTATCAAACAATATACATTTCGCATCTTGTTGATACAATATTAATGGCAGACTCCTGATCCCTTGCTTGTTAAACTAAAGCTTGATTATAACCATTGTCTGTACAATAATAAGCTGCATAATTATGGATGGACTTTCTAATATCCACTTTTAGATATTTCTAAGACATTTTGTGCAATCTAATATAACAAAAAACCCGAAAACGACTTTTCAGGATCAGACAGGGCCTTCCCGTTTCTAGCAAATAAATTTCTAACCCATACATTGTCGCCTACATTCAACTGAATGACTGCCATAGTGCTTGCTTGGGAAAATATGTTCTCTGGACCATGTGCAAAATTGTAAGATATATCAATGCCGTTTTTAACAATTGCCGTGTGTAGTGCCATAGTAGGAGTTGCCACTGTACTTACAAAGAACACATAAACACCGGGTTTACTGCAAATACAAACTCCTAAAGATTCATGGTAGTCATTACCAATATTTGTTATGACGTTTTTAAAGATAAGTGTTTGATGTATTCCTAAATCTGATCTATCAACAACCTCCCGAGCAAAAAAAGCAACTTGCTGGATACCTGTGAAATAAAGATTGTAACATTTATGAACTATAAATGGTTAATAACCCTTTAATAATACCATGTTCGTATAACATGATTGATTACACACGTGGCGGGTGTAGCTAGCTGAACAGGAGGTGCTTACCCTTCTGGAGCACCCAGCCTCACTTCCCAGGTGTTGATGTGTCTAACCTAACTTGTCAGTTCCAAAGTTTTTACTTTGCTTCTGGATTGTGATTCGGAAATGGATTAGTATGTTTGTTTTTGATTTCTAAAGTGGCCGTCAAAATTAGAGGTGATTAAATCTGTGGTCCTAATAAGTATGCGTTTGCCTTTTCAGTTTAACAGAATAGATTCACTCTCACTGATATTAAAATAAATATATTTGTTATAAAGGACAAGATATGTTAGACCATTTTGTCTAGTTAAATTGATACAGTTTTATTCAAATGAAGCAATGTTAAAGAGAAGCTATATGTCATGGACCTCAACAGTTGGTGTCTTTGAATTTTGCCGGTTGGTTGGTTGGTTGAATGTTGCTTAACGTCGTATCAGCAATTTTTCAGCTATTCGCGACGAGAACTATATTATTAATATCTTGAGATTAATCTATGAACAATTTTGTGTATGAATTTGAAGCGCGAGTGTTGTATGGTCTGCCTTGTACTAGCGCGCACTCAGGGCGACTTTAACGTGCTAGCTCACAGACAAGCGTACCACTCCCCCAGTCCATTATTCTGATACTAGGTGAATCAGTAATGGCCAAGGGCAAGGAATATTCACTTTCACAAGGAAATCCACTTTCCCAAATGTGGTCCGAGCGGGACTCGAAACTCACAGCGGTAAGAGACCCTAGATTTGAAGACTGACGTCTTATCCATTAGGCCACCGCAGCCTCCGAATTTTGCCGGTGCATCACTACATATTTTCATATATCCTAGTATAAACACATAGGAAATCAAAACATATAAGGAATTTAGACATCAGCAGCACATTGGAAATGTTTAGGTTATGTAGAAAACAACAAAAAATCAAACAATGTATTTTCAGGGTCTGAAAATGCTGTTTTATGTAAAGCACCATGAACAACTCTGAACAAGACACTGCCTCATTGATTCAACTGAATGACAGCCATCGTGCTCGCTTGATCAATAACCATATCGCCATGTGCAATATTATAAGCTATGTCTTCACCATTCTTGACAATAGCTGTACATATGCCTTTTTTGATACAGCCACTGTACTATAAAAAAGAATATATATATATGTACTGCAATGACAGTTACTGTTCGATGAAACCTTAAATCGGCTTTTAAGTTACTTCCCGCGCAAACAACGCTACGTGCTGGGTACTTCTATTAGAAAAAAAGAACAAACCATAACATGAAATGCCATTCCAAAAGTGTGTCCAAACAAATCGCAACATAGGTATTTTAGTGTCGTCCACGTGTAGGATCAAAATACGAAAAACCAATAGAATGTTTCCGTGAAGTTTCACTAAAGATCTGTTTAAAAGGTTTTTTTAAAAAGAAGTGTCGGGCAAAAAATTTGCCGGATTAAATGAAAAAAACCATTATTTGTCACTTGCTCTGTTTTTGGGACATTGAATATGAAAATGGGGTTAAGTAAATTCGGTTATTTATGAGTTTAAAAAAATAACAAAAATCTTGGATAAGTAGAATGATCGATTTTTGTGATCAAATATGAAATCTTAAATAACTGTCATAGTACTTACCTGCATCTCTACGGGGCAAACTTGAAATTGATCGTTGTCTGGATCCATCCGTTTTTGGTTTGCTTCTTTGAGAAAAACGGTCTCCTATGGTCTCACTTCTGTTTTTGTGGTCAGTGCTGTTGCGATGAAAACGCAGCTTTTGTCTCGCAATATCTTCTTGAAAAACTTTCGACTTCTTAACAATGTTTGAAGCTTCCGAAGTCTCTTGATCAGTGCTTTGTAATTGGAATTTGATTTCATCTAGTTCAAATAAGACGTCATGGAATTTTCCTTCCAAATGCTTATATTTTCTGTCCAGATCGTCATATTTTCTTTTCCCCTCATCAACCGTATTCTTTAAAAAATTAACTATCCTCTTTAACTCGTTAAATTCTTCCTTGCTTACAAAATCGCCATCGCCGAAACATAAATTAGAAAATATAAGCAAAAAGATCGGAATACCGATTATAGGTCCCATTTCAGCCATCAATGATCAGAAATGTGTCTATACATATAATTAAAGTATAAACAGGTGTTTTTCAAAATATTATTCACAGTTAGTTTAAATGCCGATAAAACATGTTAATGTCGGTGTTTCTATGATAACACACGTCCATTCCGCAATTATAGGTTCATCCCAAATAATTGTAGGATACCGGTAGTAAATATTTTATCGGAAACGGAAATCGACATTACCACTAAAGGTTACCATGGCAAAACGTTAAAAAACAACGCTATTTAAGATTCACATGAATCCAAAGGCCGTAATTTTGTACGAGTTATGGTATAAAAAGCTAAAAAGATACACTTTTTATCTGAGATAATGATCCTGTGCTCTAGAATAGGGGTATTTTAAATATTAAAATTTACCAAATCACGAAATGAAAAGAATAAACAATACCTATCGAAGGAATTCTGTACACCATCAAAATCACGTTCAAATAGCAATTAGGGTCCATAACCCCTTAATGTAGTCAAGTGCAAGGTCAAATATATAAGCCGGAAGTATTTTAATCTTGATATCAAATTTTCCATTTTTACACAGTTTTAATGAATGTTGATTTGATATTTCAAACCCATTGTGTTTGACTCAAAAGCCATTTAAAGAAATGATGATATCGATCAAAAACATACACACCAGTTCATGTCCAAATCACTCCAAAGCAAAGTTATAATTTTTAAAACTGGCAAAGTAAGGTTCTCTCTCAGAGAGAGAGAGAGAGAGAGAGAGAGAGAGAGAGAGAGGGGGGGGGTTTGTGCTGGTACCCATTCATGCATTATGATGCATTAAAATATTACGAACAAGTATGCTATACAGACATAAACATGCTGATCCATGTAGCAAAATCACATTTTTATCACAAAAAACTTTGAAACCTGACAAATTCAGTTAAACACGTGTTCTTCAACCAAGAAATTGAGACCAGGTGCAACGAAAGGGTAATCAAAAACAAACATACTGTCATGTGCTACTTTTGAATTGTCATGTGCTACTTTTGAATGTATTATTTCATAAAAATTCAAAGGTAGCACATGACAATACTAATCCATGTTCGAATTACAATCCAGAAGCAAAATAAAGTAAAATCTTTTGAACTGACAAATCAGGTTAGACACGTGAACTTTCACCAGGAAAGTAAAACTGAGTGCTCCGGAAGGGTAAAAATATCCTTTTAGGCTAGCTAAAACTGCCATACGTGTAATCAAAATTAGGAATTAAAGAACACGGAACTGTGGGTTGTTAAATAAATCCAGGATAATTTTGGATACAGAGATGGCATATCAATATTTATTCAATCAGCATTTGCGTTAAAATGCACGTAGACAGTGTTTTTTTTTATTTTCGTTTTATTTTATTTGAAATGCGACATTTCCATTTTCTTGCGCTTTTTTCGTCCAATCATTGACCTTACCTACATCTTAATCATTCTATGATTGTTATGTCTTTGCGTTTTGCTATCTCGAATTTACAAAAATCAAGAAAAAAGCGATCTTGCGTTTACTAAATGTTAATGTTAAGTGAATATATATAATGCCACTTTCTGTGCATATATTTTTACTAAGGTTCTCTTTAGCCTTAGCTCACACTTTTTATATTTAAAATCTTTTCAGTTTTATTACTGCTAAATACGCAATAAAGTGCAAACCAGTTTTAACAATTTATTCGGATCTATATAAGCTGGTTGTTGTCGAGTTGACTCAAACTACCTAACAGTTGGTCAGTATAAACAACACGTAATACAAAATACATGGAATAACAATTATTGAATTATATTAATTAACATAATATGTGAAACAACATTCCCTTAGATTGAGACAGAAATGTAAACAACTCATTTTCGGTTTTTTATCCACCGTGTCCACTAATGGATGACTTACTATAATCCGTCTGACTTGAGGTGTCACAGTCACTTAAATTTTAGTGTCCTTTAATCAGATTAAAAATTTAACACAACACTGGGATATTGTCGTCCAAAGATAAATTCATATTAAGAATAACTTCCCTTTTAAGATGAATTTCTTTTTCCTTTTTTTTTAAAAAATTATTTATTAATGTTTTAATTTATATTTGAAAAGTCAAATGATGAAAAAAGTCCAAAATTCTGCCAATTTCGCACCATAACATATATATACATGCCGATTGTGGAATTATTGTTTGGTGATAACTAACGTGATGGGTTCATTTTTTATTGTCAATTTAACGTTTCTGTGCAGCAATATACCTGCCTCTTCTGCTTATTGTTTAATTGTTTAAAACAAATATGCTATGATGGAGCTTGTTCCCACCAACGAGAGATTTATATACATATAATTACAAACTTCACGTTGTTACACAATTTAGAGCATTTTCATTGGTTGTCATCTTGCAAAAACACGGTGTTATTTTCCAATAACAACGTTTTCTACCGGAACTACTTTGGGCCTGTTTCGGGGATTACCCATCTCTGGACAGCCATTTTAAGATTGTAAACAAACGGGGAGGTCGTAAACGATTTCACACAGAAACATTAAAATGCTTCGATTTTTTTATAAATTCGAATTTTGAAAAATTAATTCAAACATGTTCTGATTATTTTCACCGATATTTTTAATAATTTACATTTAAGATTGTATATTTATGAAATATTTTTCAAAATCGACGTTTTATCGTCACCGAGCATTTTACGTGTCTATAGGCTACTAAGTATATAATTATATGACACGCACCATGGTATTCTCGGATGCCAACCCTCAGTGCGAGGTGTTTTGTTTGAAATTCATCACATACGCATCCTTTTGAAAGCAAAGACATTTTATTTCCCCAAGACAATGTATAAGCCGGGGATCAGGAATGCCAGTGTTCAGATAAGTCAGATGGTTGATTCTGAACTGGACCTTGATGATAATGACAGTGGTAGGTAGGCCTGTCAATAATAATTTAATAAAATTGATAACATACTATATTCCAGTCTAATGCTCACCCTTACCGCTTGTTTACCTTCTCAAAATGTCCCTGAGCAGCCTATACAGCTACCAACGGTGACAGAATCCCTCATCTCACACCCATTCCATAAGTGGTAAAACATTGATTCATCCAAGAAAACATTAATTCCATGTCAATAGTTGGTTTCAGGGTTTGTTTAACACACTGTTCATTCAACCAATACAGTTTTTCTCATGTTATGGGTAAAATCAAAATGTAAACACGCCTGTCCTTCAAACGTTTGGCCGTCACGTATGACGTTGTACAAAGTGTTGTTTGTTTTCATGATTGCGAGAAATAATATAATCCCTTTATGTTTACATTACAAATGCATTGCCTTATATGAATCTCTTTGGAACCATTGCGTTAACTTTTCGATGACAGCAGTGTGTCGCGCGCTCTGTGTAAAGCGATACGTCAGTTAATATCTTCAGCCAATCCGCTTTCGATTTACAGCGGAGGAATACATACCACCAAGGGACTACTTATTCATTCATAATTTCCTGCGGGTTCATTCATAAATCTATCCGGCGACAGCAGGGACGCTCTTCACGAGCGGTAACAAACGTAGAAATTTGTCATACTGCACCGATTTTAAAAATGATTTGAAAATAAAAAAGAATAATAAAAACCAATATTTGTTGTCTTTTTATATCAAAATAATTTTTTAATGATTAATGACCATTTCCCATGGCCTATAAAGATACGAAGTGAAAAAATTAGTGAGTCCGAGGACACCACATTTAAATTATGAACAACTGTTTGTTATTCGACTAAATAATTATACTCATAGTAATATCTTACCAAACAGATTATTGTTTAGTGAAAAAAGGAGAAATAGAATTTGATTTTCAAAACTGTTTTACGGAACTATATTTTACGATCGCCAAGCAACGAGACAAATCAACATGGCTGTTCTCTTTATATGGTTCTACAATAAGAGTTATCTCGCTTTAAGTGTTCCAACCACATTAATACACCGACTTTCGGAAAATTAATAATACCTTTTTGTGGGTAAAAATAATGTAAACATAAAGATTGAATGTCACTTTGAATGCTGTCATCGAGGTATGACTGCATCAGCTCACGTTCAAAGTTAACATGAATCGCTTCGCGATTCACTTACTTTGAACGTGAGCTGATGCAGTCATACCTCAATGACAGCATTCAAAGTGACATTCAATCCTTAATTGTCAATGAATTTAAATGTAACATAATTTATATGTTGACTGAAAAAAATTAAGAAACAAATAAAAAGATATAAATTCAAAAATATTTCAGCCTTTTATCGGATATTTTATTGTTTCATAAAGATGGCATTTATTGTATTAATACGCAGTTCAACCTTGTAACGTCGATTTTCTAAAAAACCAGCTGCTCAGTTCGGAAATGTAGGTCAGCTTAAAAACTTAAATTTCAAGGTTGGTTTGTAGTTATAAGAATTGAATTGCACTTTTTACGTTGTTATCGGAGTGTAACAACGTGAAAATTATCACAAATTATGCGTAAAACCACTGCGCTACGCTACGCGGTTTTACGCAATTTGTGATAATTTTTACGTTGTTACACCCCGATAACAACGTAAAAAGTGCAATTCAATTCTTAAGTAACAATGCAAACTAATTGTTGACCCAGGAATTGCAAGTTCATGCTTATCAGGGGTCTAAAAAGGTTTATGGCCGTCATCACAGTATTGTTAATTAGTATGATGTCTCTGTATCCAGATTTACCCTGGATGTATTTGACGTCCCATAGTTCCATATTCCTTTCAGCCTCGATTTCGATATCACACGTGGCGAATGAAGCGTGCTAATTGGGAGCTGCTTACAGTTCCGGAACACATGACCTCAGTTCCCTGGTTGTAAGTTCACGTGTTCAACCTAATTATAAGTTTTTACTTTTGATATGGGATTGTGATTTGAACATAAATTAGTTTGTTTTTTTAATTTGATTGACGAAACACATTAAAGAATAGCAGGGAATCACGTGTTTAATTCTACGCCAAAAATACACGAGGTTTCATTCTACATGTATACTCAACAAAAACATTAATTTTGTAGAACGTAAATCATATCATTTCATATTCACACTTCTCATAATTTCATGAAGGAGATTTTATTTCATACAAGAACAAATTACAGGTGGCTTTTACGTTTTTCAGTTTTTTTAATTTATATTT
Organism: Anadara kagoshimensis; assembly: GCA_021292105.1. Taxonomy (NCBI): domain Eukaryota; kingdom Metazoa; phylum Mollusca; class Bivalvia; order Arcoida; family Arcidae; genus Anadara; species Anadara kagoshimensis. The sequence goes on along the minus strand of CM037863.1, from coordinate 21,144,300 downwards.
CAAATTTACAAGGATACGTAACTTTTTTGTTGAGTATAGATTAAGTAAAATAAAAATTATTCGTTATCAAACATGTACACTCACAGGTCAAAAGTGTTTCTGCACAGTGGCCGCAATATCTTAAACGAAGTTAAACTGTTTCAACTTTGAACCTATAATTTGGAATTATGTGTTGAAAATAAAATAAATCTTACCTTAGTACTTTGTTATTGAACCATTTGCTCTCAATACCTGCTGAATTGGTTTTGGGATAGATGAATAAAGAGATCTTATATAGGTCAAAGTGATCGACTGCCAGATTTCTGATGCAATGTCAATAAGGTCTTGTCTGGATTTAATCGCGTGTGCTTCCCTCTGAATGCATATTTTCAAGTGTCTCCAAACATTTTCAATAACATTGACGTCTGGGCTTTTTGCAGGCCATAAACTAGTAGAGAAATTGTTCAATTGCTTCCAAGCCATGGTGTGCCGAGATTGATGAGGGGTGGAATTATCATCTTGAAAAATCCAGGGACGGCTACCAAAAACTTTCGTCACAACTAGCCAAATGTGCCCATCTAATATATCTGTGTATTTCTGTGAAATAATATTGCCATCAACAGCAACTAAGGTCCCAACTCCATCGTAGGTAATACACTCCCAAACCATGACACTTGCTACAACATTTGGTGTTCTACATGTCTCACCTAAACAGTATGACGACCACTGTTCACAGTCTTTCCGCCACACATGAACCTTGCTGCTTTTTCCCACCACAATGTGTGTCTTATCAGAAAATATTACTTTTTCCCAAAAGTTTTCAACTGTTAAATGCAGTTTCGATCTACACCATGCGGTGTAAACGGTTCACCCGAGATATTATAATCTTCTTCTTGATAATTCTTCTTTTTAAATTCATAGTACACCAATCGTCTTTTTACACTTGACTCACTTAACTTTACTGGTGTTCTGTCATTAAAATTATTTGTAATGTCACGCAAGTTCTTTCTTTGGTTACATTTTACAATACGTATCAGTTGTCTGTCAGATCTGGCGCTGTACTTCCTGGGTCTTCCACTCCGCGGATCATTCTCTACACAGCCTCTCAGTCCGTAGCGTTTCAAAAACTTATGCACGGTAGAACAATTAATTTTCAAATATTCTGCAATTTTCCTGCCACTCAATCCACCTTCTTGTAAGCTAACTATAGCTTCTTTCGTGGCCGGTTTCAATTCTTTCCTACGTTCAGTCCTTGTTGCTAGAACACGACTTATACACAAAAGAGAGATAACTCTAACAAAATTTTATAATCGGTGATCGCGGAAAAACCATCCGTTATATATCTGAAAATTTTGCACGCATCTGTTCGATATTTAAAAAGCATACTAGTGAAAAGTCAGATGTGAATCGGGTGCAGAATTTTTTTGGCGGTCATTGTGCGGAAACACTTTTTACCTGTGAGTGTAGTTTCATAGAAAATACATTTTGCATCTTGTGGATAAAATATAAATGGCAGACTCTCGATTCCTTGCTTGTTAAACTAAAGCTTGATTATAACCATTGTCTGTACAATAACAAGCTGCATAATTATGGATGGACTTTCTAATATCCACTTTTAGTTATTTCTAAGATATTTTCGTGCAATCTAATATAACAAAAAACCCGAAAACGAGTTTTCAGGATCAGACAGGACGTACCCGTTTCTAGCATATTGGATATTTCTAACCCATACATTGTCTCCTACATTCAACTGAATGACTGCCATAAGACTTGCTTGGGAAAATATGTACTTTGGACCATGTGCAAAATTGTAAGATATATCAATGCCGTTTTTAACAATTGCCGTGTGTAATTCCACCTCAGGATTTGCCACTGTACTTAAAAAGAACACATAAACACCGGGTATACTGCAAAAAAAAACTCCTAAAGACTCATGGTAGTCATTACCAATATTTGTGATGACGTTTTTAAAGATAATTGTTTGATGTAGTCCTAAATCTGATCTATCAACAACCTCCCGAGCAAAGAAAGCAACTTGCTGGATACCTGTGAAATAAAGATTGTAACATTTATGAAATATAAATGGTTAATAACCCTTTAATAATACCATGTTCGTATAACATGATTGATTACACACGTGACGGGTGTAGCTAGCTAAACAGGAGATGCTTACCCTTCTGGAGCACCCAGCCTCACTTCCCAGGTGTTGATGTGTCTAACCTAACTTGTCAGTTCCAAAGTTTTTACTTTGCTTCTGGATTGTGATTCGGAAATGGATTAGTATGTTTGTTTTTGATTTCTAAAGTGGCCGTCAAAATTAGTGGGGATTAAATCTGTGGTCCTAATAAGTATGCGTTTGCCTTTTCAGTTTAACAGAATAGTTTCACTCTCACTGATATTAAAATAAATATATTTGTTATAAAGGACAAGATATGTTAGACCATTTTGTTTAGTTAAATTGATACAGTTTTATTTAAATGAAGCATGTTAAAGAGAAGCTATATGTCATGGACCTAAACAGTTGGTGTCTTTGAATTTTGCCGGTTGGTTGGTTGGTTGAATGTTGCTTAACGTCGCATCAGCAATTTTTCAGCTATTCGCGACGAGAACTATTTTATTAATCTCTATGGATTAATCTATGAACAATTTTGTGTATGCATTTGAAGCGCGAGTGTGTTGTATGGTCTGCCTTGTACTAGCGCGCACTCAGGGCGACTTTAACGTGCTAGCTCACAGAGTCAGTACGCCGCAGACAAGCGTACCACTCCCCAGTCCATTATACTGATACCAGGTGAATCAGTAAAGGCCAAGGCCAAGGAATATTCACTTTCACAAGGAAATTCACTTTCCCCACATGTGGTCCGAGCGGGACTCGGAACTCACAGCGGTGAGGGACCCTGGATTTGAAGACTGACGTCTTATCCATTAGGCCACCGCAGCCTCTGAATTTTGCCGGTGCATCACTACATATTTTCATGTATCCTAATATAAACACATAGGAAATCAAAACATATATAAGGAATTTAGACATTAGCAGCACATAGGAAATGTTTAGGTTATGTAGAAAACAACAAAAAACCAGACAATGGATTTTCAGGATCTGAAAATGCTGTTTCATGTAAAGCATCGTGAACAACTCTTAACCAGGTACTGCCTCATTGATTCAACTGAATGACAGCCATCGTGCTCGCTTGATCAATAACCATATCGCCATGTGCAATATTATAAGCTATGTCTTCACCATTCTTGACAATAGCTGTATATGGACCTTTTTTATACAGCCACAGTACTATAAAAAGAAAACATATACTGCAATGACAGATATGACAGCTTTTAAAATATGTAACTGTTCGATGAAATCCTAATACTTCTTTCCAGTTACCTCTCGCTCAAACAACGCAACGTGCTGGGTACTTATATAAGAAAAAAGAACAAGTCATAACATGAAATGCCATTTCAAAAGTATGCCCAAACAAATCGCAACATAGGTATTTTAGTGTCATCCACGTGTAGGATCAAAATACGAATAACCAACAGAGTGGTCCCGTGAAGTTATATAAAGATCTGTTAAACAGTCTTTAAAAAAAGTGTCAGGCAAAAAAATAGGTCGGATTAAATGAAGTCAACATTATTTATCACTTGCTCTGTTTTTGGGACATTGAATATGAAAATGGGGTTAAGTAAATTCGTTTATTTATGAGTTTAAAAAATAACAAAAATCTTAGATAAGTAGAATAATCGATTTTTGTGATCAAATATGAAATCTTAAATAACTGTCATAGTACTTACCTGTCTCTCTACGGGGCAAACTTGAAATTGATCGTAGTCTGGATCCATCCGTTTTTGGTTTGCTTCTTTGAGAAAAACGGTCTCCTATGGTCTCACTTCTGTTTTTGTGGTCAGTGCTGTTGCGATGAAAACGCAGCTTTTGTCTCGCAATATCTTCTTGAAAAACTTTCGACTTCTTAACAATGTTTGAAGCTTCCGAAGTCTCTTGATCAGTGCTTTGTAATTGGAATTTGATTTCATCTAGTTCAAATAAGACGTCATGGAATTTTCCTTCCAAATGCTTATATTTTCTGTCCAGATCGTCATATTTTCTTTTCCCCTCATCAACCGTATTCTTTAAAAAATTAACTATCCTCTTTAACTCGTTAAATTCTTCCTTGCTTACAAAATCGCCATCGCCGAAACATAAATTAGAAGATATAAGCAAAAAGATCGGAATACCGATTATAGGTCCCATTTCAGCCATCAATGATCAGAAATGTGTCTATACATATAATTAAAGTATAAACAGGTGTTTTTCAAAATATTATTCACAGTTAGTTTAAATGCCGATAAAACATGTTAATATCGGTGTTTCTATAATAACACACGTCCATTCCGCAATTATAGGTCCATCCCAAATAATTGTAGGCTAGTAAATATTTTATCGAAAACGGAAATCGACATTACCACTAAAGGTTACCATGGCAAAACGTTAAAAAACAGCGTTATTTAAGATTCACACATGAACCCAAAGGCCGTAATTTTGTACGAGTTATGGTAAAAAAAGCTAAAAAGATACACTTTTTATCTGAGATAATGATCCTGTGCTCTAGAATAGGGGTATTTTAAATATTAAAATTTACCAAATCACGAAATGAAAACAATAAGAATACCTATCGCAGGAATTCTGTACACCATCAAAATCACGTTGAAATAGCCATTAGGGTCCATACCCCTTTAATGTAGTCAAGTGCAAGGCCAAATCCGTCTGACTCAAGGTGTCACAGTCACTTAAATTTTAGTGTCCTTTAATCAGATTAAAGATTTAGCACAACACTGGGATATTGTCGTCCAAAGATAAATTCATATTAAGAATAACTTCCCTTTTAAGATATTGAATTTCTTTTTCCTTTTTTAAAAATTATTTATTAATGTTTTAATTTATATTTGAAAAGTCAAATGATGAAAAAAGTCCAAAAAAGTCTGACAATTTCGCACCATAACATATATATACATGCCGATTGTGGAATTATTGTTTGGTGATAACTTACGTGATGGTTTCATTTTTTTGTCAATTTAACGTTTCTGTGCAGCAATATACCTGCCTCTTCTGCTTATTGTGTGATTGTTTAAAACAAATATACTATGATGGAGCTTGTTCCCACCAACGAGAGATTTATATACATGTAACAATGCAAATTAATTGTTGACCCAGGAATTGCAAGTTCATGCTGATCACGGCTCTAAAAAGGTTTATGGCCGTCATCACAGTATTGTTAATTAGTATGATGTCTCTGTATCCAGATTTACCCTGGATGTATTTGACGTCCCATAGTTCCATATTCCTTTCAGTCTCGATTTCGATATCACACGTGGCGAATGAAGCGTGCTAAACAGGAGGTGCTTACAGTTCCGGAACACATGACCTTAGTTCCCTGGTTGTAAGTTTACGTGTTTAACCTAATTATAAGTTTTTACTTTTGATATGGGATTGTGATTTGAACATAAATTAGTTTGTTTTTTTAATTTGATTGACGAAACACATTAAAGAATAGCAGGGAACCACGTGTTTAATTCTACGCCAAAAATACACGGGTGTCATTATACATGTAATTTTTTAGAACGTAAATCATATCATTTCATATTCACACTTCTCATAATTTCATGAAGGAGATTTTATTCCATACAAGAACAAATTACAGGTGGATTTTACGTTTTTTCAGTTTTTTAATTTATTTTTTAAATTTACAAGGATACGTAACTTGTTTTGTTGAGTATAGATTAAGTAAAATAAAAAACATTCATTATCAAACATATACACTCACAGGTCAAAAGTGTTTCTGCACAATGGCCGCAATATCTTAAACGAAGTTAAACTGTTTCAACTTTGAACCTATAATTTGGAATTATGTGTTGAAAATAAAATGAATCTTACCTTAGTACTTGGTTATTGAACCATTTGCTCTCAATACCTGCTGAATTGGTTTTGGGATAGATGAATAAAGAGATCTTATATAGGTCAAAGTGATCGACTGCCAGATTTCTGATGCAATGTCAATAAGGTCTTGTCTGGATTCAATCGCGTGTGCTCCCCTCTGAATGCGTATTTTCAAGTGTCTCCAAACATTTTCAATAACATTAATGTCTGGGCTTTGTGCAGGCTATACAATAGTAGAGAAATTGTTCAATTGCTTCCAAGCCATGGTGTGCCGAGATCAATGAGGGGTGGCATTATCATCTTGAAAAATCCAGGGACGGTTACCAAAAACTTTCGTCACAACGGGCCAAATGTGTCTATTTAATATATCTGTGTATTTCTGTGAATTAATATTGCCATCAACAGCAAATAAGGTCCCAACTCCATCGTAGGTAAGACACCCCCAAAACATGACACTGGCTACACATTTGGTGTTCTACATGTCTCACCTAAACAGTATGACGACCACTGCTCACAGTCTTTCCGCCACACATGAACCTTGCTGCTTTTTCCCACCACAATTTGTGTCTTATCAGAAAATATTACTTTTTTCAAAAGTTATAACTGTTAAATGCAGTTTAGATCTACACCATGCGGTGTATACGGTTCACCCGAGATATTATAATCTTCTTCTTGATAATTCTTCTTTTTAAATTCATAGTACACCAATCGTTTTTTACACTTGACTCACTTAACTTTACTGGTGTTCTGTCATTAAAATTATTTGTAATGTCACGCAAGTTCTTTCTTCGGTTACATTTTACAATACGTATCAGTTGTCTGTCAGATCTGGCGCTGTACTTCCTGGGTCTTCCACTCCGCGGATCATTTTCTACACAGACTCTCAGTCCGTAGCGTTTAAAAAACTTATGCACGGTAGAACAATTAATTTTCAAATATTCTGCAATTTTCCTGCCACTCAATCCACCTTCTTGTAAGCTAACTATAGCTTCTTTCGTGGCCGGTTTAAATTCTTTCCTACGTTCAGCCATTGTTGCTAGCAAACGACTTATAAACAAAAGAGAGATAACTCTAACAACCGGTGATCGCGGAAAAACCATCCGTTATATATCTGAAAGTTTTGCCCGCATCTGTTCGATATTCAAAAAGCATACTAGTGAAAAGTCAGATGTGAATCGGGTGCAGACTTTTTTTTGGCGGCCATTGTGCGGAAACACTTTTGACCTGTGAGTGTAGTTTCATAGAAAATACATTTTGTATCTTGTGGATACAATATTAATGGCAGACTCTTGATTCATTGCTTGTTAAACTAAAGCTTGATTATAACCATTGTCTGTACAATAATAAGCTGCATAATTATGGATGGACTTTCTAATATCCACTTTTAGATATTTCTAAGACATTTTCGTGCAATCTAATATAACAAAAAACATGAAAACGAGTTTCCAGGATCAGACAGGACGTTCCTGTTTCTAGGAAAATTGATTTTTCTAACCCATACATTGTCTCCTACATTCAACTGAATGACTGCCATAGTGCTTGCTTGGGAAAATACGTTCCCTCGACCATATGCATAATTGTAAGATATATATCAATGCCGTTTTTAACAATTGCCGTGTGTAGTGTCACATCAGGAGTTGCCACTGTACTTAAAAAGAACACATAAACAACAGGTTTACTTTACATAAAAAACTCTTAAAGTTGGTAGCCATTTCCAAAATATGTCATAACGTTTTTTTAATTTTTTTTTAATTGTTTGATGTATTTCTAAGTCTTATCTGAGAGGCCGCGGTGGCCTAATGGATAAGACGCCAGTCTTCAATCCAGAGTATCTCACCGATGTGAGTTCAAGTCCCGCTCAGAACACATGTGAATTTTCCTCGCCGTTGGCCTTTACTGGTTACCTGTAATGAACTGGGGGAGTGGTACGCTTGTTTGCGTCGTCCTGACTTTGTGAGCTAGCACCTTAAAGTTGCCTCGAGTGCGTGCTAGCACAAGGCAGACCATACAACACACTCGCTCTTAACATGCATACACTTGTTCATAGATTAATCCATAGAGATTTATAAATCGTCGCCAATAGCTGAAAAATTGCTGATGCGACATTAAGCATCATTCAACCAACCAACCAACCAACCATACCAACCAAACAATCTAAATCTTATATATCAACAACCTCCCGAGCAAAGAAAGCCACCTACTGAATCCTGTGAAATAAAAAGGTGTAACATTTGTAAAATGATTAATGAACATCTAATAATGATATAACAGCACAAAATTATATTTTCTCCAGTCGCCGCCGAAATGGGTGAGGTGATAAAATTCGCGGTCCGAATAAGTATGTGTTTGAGTTTTCTTTTTTTGTCTTTTCCAAGTTTTTTTTATCAACTATTATAGTGTATTTGAATAGATTGACTTTGGCAAGTACACATTATTATAACCAGCACACAGGACAAAATGACTAATTAACGATGGCGGATAGTTGACTAAAATTCAACGGAAATGAATTAAGTTTCGTATATCTACAAGCGAAGTGAGCTCGGGTGCTCCGGAAGGGTAAGGAAGCACCATTTGATTTGTTACACCCATCATATCAAAATTGAAAGAAAGAACATCAAAATTAAAAATGAATGGAACAAAAACGAGAATGCGGAAATTAAAGTTAATCAAATCTGCATTTAAAAGGAGATGTTATAGTTGGACAGGACAAAAAAGCAAACACCATCTTAAGTTGAGACAAAGAAAAAACTTTGAAAATAGAATATGAAGTTAAACATGTGAATTTCCACCAAGGAAGTTACACCGGGCGCTACGGAAGGGTTTGTACCTTCCATTGAACTAGCTACACCCACTGCGTGTGTAACTAGAGGCTTCCAGGAGCCTGTATTGCTCACCTAGGTAGAGTTGTTGCAGAATGAAAATCAACAGATTGTCTAATGTTTAAATAAATGCTTGAAATTTATTACACAATATTTATTTCTATCACAAAATTTCAATATTATTTCCTTTCAAAACTAAACCATATTTCAAAATTTTGAGACAGTACATACCAAGTATCATTGACTTTTCATGTATAATACCTGAGAAATTTTCCTTATCCAAAAACTGGTCAATAGATAATGAAATTAAGGTCTAGGACAAAAGCCATAAGGCAGTCTGACTGATGTACTATGTTGGCCACCTTGGATTACGTGCGAACATGTCGGACACAATATTTCAGGTAGACCACACAAGGACTACTGTCACAAAGTTTGGTTGCAATTGGCCAAGTGGTTTCACAGGAGTTAATTTTTAAATGCAAATGTTATTTAAAATACCTAATGTCAAGACCCAATGACTATTGTGGCCGAGTTTTGTTCCAATTGATTCGGTAGTTTCAGAGAAAAATATGTTTGAACGTATTTTCCATAGGGTCCAATGTTAAAATATGTTCTCCACTGACGGCCATCTTGGATTTTGTGTGGCCCTAAAAAACACCTTTGTTGTAGGGGGGCACCCAAAGACTATTGTGGCCAAGTTTGGTTCCAATTGGCTTAGGGGTTTTAGAGAAAAAGATCTTTGAAATTGTTCCCATAGGGTCCAATGTTAACCTATGTTTCCCGTTGGCAGCTATCTTAGATTAGGTGCAGACCATAAAAAAACACCCAAAGACTATTGTGGCCAAGTTTGGTTCCAATTGGCTTAGGGTTTTAGAGAAGAAGATCTTTGAAATTGTTCCCATAGGGTCCAATTTTAACCTATGTTCCCTGTTGGCGGCCATCTTGGATCAGGTGCAGACTAAAAAAACACCGGTTTCAGAAGGTACCATCTAAGGACTACTATGACCAAGTTTGATTTCAATACGTGATATCGCGATTACCCGGAGTTACAGAACTCTTTAGTGATGAAGACGCGAAAAGTATGTTGTCCCGTAAATCTCGCGAGATTTGCGGGACAACCGTAACCAGTGTAAACATGAATGTCAGCATGGCTTGACAAAATGCCGACTTTACATTACGTTTGCTGAAGGCTGTGCGGCCGATAGTAGAAGGGAAATGTCGATATTTCTTTTTTTTCACTTCCAAAGGTACGAAGTGTAAGAAAAAACTGGCTAAGATTAATCCGTAGAGATGGATTAGAGCAGCAGATAAATACCACCTTGTCAGGAAATCACCGCTACGATTTCCGCCATTTAGTTGTCTGCTCTTAACATTGTGAAGATGCAGAGCCCATACCACTTATCTATGCCCCTCACTGTTTAGGTATAACCACTTTTAACAACGGGGGAAAGGCAGGGAAACAAAAAAATCGTCGGACGTCGTAACGACAATGGGACGAATCTGGAAGGCCAAGAATGACGCCTGTATAGAAAATAATTAATAAAGGAATCTGGGTTAGATGAGTCATCTGTATGCTACCCATGGATATGTATTAGGTGAAATGAGACATCACATGAACCAGAGCTCTGGTAATTAATTGGTTTGACAGTAAAACAAATGATATCCAGCTCATTTGGTAAAGTGTGCTGCTACATGTTGATTTAAATTAATATTGGATGAGACCTTGATAGTGAAAGACCCCCTCCTCCATTGTCATTATACATGACATGCTACCCTGGCCTATCACCATATAATTTTAGTAAAATGCATAGTTATATTTTCTGCATTTAGCAGCACTTTCATGATCTTGATGTAAGTGAAATAATCTTGACTGGAGAGATATATTTTTTAATTCAATCAGACTAATAATAATGAATATATTGACTGAACCTAAATAAAGTAGTAATGTAATTTTTCACAGGAGGGATTAAAACACATCAGATGAAAGTTTTTTCAGCTGATTTTGTGTGAATTGACTGATTTACTTGCAAAGAGCCTGACTTGTGCTTCAGGCAACATTTTATGAATTTATTTTCTTGTCATGGTAGCTGAGATGTTAAATTGCTTGCTATGTATTTGGGAGATTGGGATTCAAACCAAGGAGACTTAAAATGGAAGTCCTGTGTGTGGCTAAATAATCCCCCTATTGTTTGAGCACACTGAAAAGATTTTAAAAAATCAGTCAATTCACCTGTATGACTATAGATGGTGAAGTCTCAATATAAGTGAAATATTCTTCACTAGGATGTAACACACCCTTCAATCAATCACATTTAATCAGCATCTTGTCATGTAAGAGGTGTAGTTACTGGCTTTAAAATTGAGGGCTGTGGGTTCAAACATGTAAGAATATTACAGATTTTCTGAAATGATTTTCATAATTTATTGTAAAATGTTACAAGACAGTGTTAGTGATGAGTCTTAAAATCATTGTGGATTCACCCAACTCTGTAGAGAATAGGCTGCATATTGCTTCTACATAAGACACCTACTATAAAGTGACTGGTACACATTTTGAAAAATTGTTTTGACTAAAAATATGAAATTCTTGAACATCTGTGGTTCTAACTAATGAAAAAATTCAACAAATAAATTATTTCATAAATCCATTAAAATTTATAAGGTACGAGTGATGTTGATATACAAGTGTTTAAAACACTTGGGAAGAACAAGGCACATTTTAAAAGTTAAAACAATCTCAGGCTGATCATGAAATGACATTCACCTCTCGTAAATAAATACAAATAAATGTAGATATGATATATGTACTGTAAACTACATATACAGATAACTATCTTGTCTGTCCATTTTGTAAATTTGAATATCTAAAAGAATTTTAAGTTTTCACAAGTACAACACATATGCATCCATCAGCTGATGAAATTTGATCAGATACACTAGATGTAATTTGATCTGATGAAATGAGGGCTCTCTAATTTGATCGCAATTTTTCAGTACAATATCATTACATTTAAATTTTTAAATACCTTCAGGGCTGTATACAATTACAACAGTTCTCATTTGGTTCATCATACTTGTTACTGCTCAATGAGTTGAGATAAGTAATAGTGTTTAATGCCCAGTCAAGAATATTTCACTTATATTGAGACATTGCCAGCTATAGACATGTTACTTACGGAGTTAGCACTCTGTTACTGCTCAACGATTTGAATGAAACGGGACAAATTTAACTTTTTTGAGTTGGGGACCCAGCTCACTTCAGAAAAGAAGTTGTGATAGTAAAATAGCTAAAACATGTAAACATTAAGGGGCCCAGATTGATTTTTAGTAGCCATTGACCCCTGGGCCCCTGCTAATCATCATTCCTGATGAAGAATGAATAAAACAGCTGAATAAATTCTTCATTAAATTAATTCATTTTTAAATAACTTTCTTACCTAAAAATTACAAAGCAGATAAGAGTGAAGATATAAACAATTCTGACAGAAAACTTTGAGTTTAGTTAATACAGAGTTCCATAAATTTGTACTGAATGGTACACATTCAATATAAATACCTTTCTGTGTATAAAGAATAAAGTCACAAAAAGGTGCACTACACACTGCATTTGTCCCAAAATCTGAATATAATATGGCAAGTTCTCACTCTGTTGGGTGAATTGTTTCTCCTATAATGTAAAGCACTATAAAACTGTGATTGTTAGTCTGCCCCTCCTTTGATAATTCCATAAATAATTATCTGATTGTCCAGTAGTACATTTGCTAACATTTTTATGTCATCTTCATCCATAAATTGGTTAATATTGTCATCTCCATATTTCTTAATTATGTCTATTATATACAGATTATGTTCATCAAAATCTAGACTTTCATTTGAATCTGAGTAGGATAGTACATAAAGTGCTACACTGGATGAATTTGACCGTTTTAATAATTTTGTGACATCTCTTTCTATTTCCTTCCTGTCCAGTGTCTCATAAGGTAGTGTCTGGTAGCCATCATTAGTGTGGGGCCAGGTTTCTTATAGACCGTAATATCACATCTGAAATATATAAGATATAAATTTATTTTTCAAAATGTTTAATACAAGTCTTATTTTACATAAAAATTAAGAGTTGCTGGTTACCGGATTTGCTTTAATTACTTACCGGTATGTATGATAATGTATGACTTGCTTACACCAGAGAAATAATGGAAGATCTTATGGTTTTATCCTTGCTATAAACCATGATCTCAATTTACAGTTAAACATTGACAAATCACCCCTATTGATTTTGTTTGGTCAAATATTAGCATAATAAAGGATTTTAGTGATACATTAAGGTTGACATGGAGAACAAAACATAAAAGTAATGGATTTGGAACTTCAAAATATTGTTTATTGGGAATAAAAATAACAATGTTTTACTGTATAAGTGTCTTAATCTTATTCCTGATACAGTGTTTAATTTAGGATTTTTCAGCGATGCCATTTTCAAAAACATTCCTCAACAACACCATAACATAATATTGTTGTATTCATGTAATGTTAAATATGGTCTACTAAGGCCTTAAAAATGGCTCATTTGGCAAAATATGGGCCCAACCAACACTTCTATAATGAACACTGACTGTTAGAAAAGAAATCTTTTAAAACCAACTATTTTGCCTATCTCAAATGAACATCTCCAATCAAACCAGAGGTGGTAAGCTATTTGGTTTACATTATTGTCTGTGGTTCTGGTTCAGCAAACATTTGTATTCTAATGGATTTAAACATTTTGTAAGGATGAGCTACAAAAGAGCAATTTCATACTGGTATATATACCTGCCCAGTATTTTCTAACAAAATCCATCATTTATAAGGTTCTGCAGATTGTCTTGACTCCGGTACACATTGTGCTAGATGATGTACACCATTACCACCTGAAATAATAATTATAACATGTAACACTACCTTTGAGATACTAGTATTTGCATAAAAGATAATGACTGATTACAAACTGTATCATGTCATATACATTATAATTAATAATTCCTATATACATTTGTTGCATGTACTAGTATACATTTCTGGTAATAATAAAACATGCTTTGACTGTGGTGTGGATTAATTTAAGCTGTGTGGATTCAGATCTGTTAAAAAAGGGGATAATTATTGAAAAGTCAGTGATCTTCAAATATGGGGTCTTTATAGGGACCCACACTATAGTTTATATGTATATTGAATAGTCCCCCAAATTATGTTATGGGACTGAATTTGGTTATTTGATTTCCTAATCAAGTTGACATTATAAAGAACCATTTTGGAATGTTTCTAAAGTGTTTCAAATGCATACATGTGACACCTTAAAACCATAAAATATTTACTGAAACCATCCTAAGTGTACCTGTTTAGACACAGGGCCCTGTAACAATTTAAAAAAAAGAAATTTGGTCAAAATAGTTATGTGATCATATTTGTTTTTATTATTATTATTATATTTTACAGTAGTTACTGTAATTTGACCATATATTTTTTATAATCTTTTTTACAGACCCTGGTGCTTCAGAGTGGTCTCAGGATCAGACCCTGGTCCATCTTAAGCATTTACAGGCACTTGTTTCTGATATTTAAAAAATTACACTATATACCCAAAATATAACAGTGTTATTTTTTAAATACCAGAAACAGGTGCTTATATGGAGTAAACACTAAATTCAGTTTTCTCAATAAACGATTTATAATATTAATTATAATACTAATTATTATTATTATACAACGACTGTACATACCTATATCTGCTCTCTGAACATCATGGGCATGGCCACTTGAATGCAGCTGATAGGCGTGCTGTCCTTCTTTCTATCATGGATTCTCTGCTTTGACCAACCACACTATGACAACAAGAACTAACCAACATCTAACATGGCAATTGTTGACAACCCCCGTAAATCGCTGGACCATTGTAAACTCGTTGACAGGTTCCAAAACTTCTCTGTCGCGCACTGTCCGTCGCCTGGTGTTCTGGATGCCACAATCGTCACCCTGTCTATAACAGGTGCGTTCAATCTCGCAGTATGTAAACAAAGGGCCAGCAACTTTTTTTTTTTCATTAGAATGAATAACATCGTGTTCTCCGACGTATTGACATAGTTCTTCTCTTTTTAACGACTCTAATAATTTTTTGATGATCAAATCTCGTCTGGGTTGTGACGGACGCCGATTTGTTGCCATGTTTGTCCCCAGACAACAACGCTTTTCTATCTTCCATCACTAGAGAGTTCCGACGAACGAGTAATCGCGATATCACGTATTGGCTCAGCAGTTTCAGAGAAAAATATCTTTGAACGTATTTTCCCATAAGGTACAATGTTAAAATATGGTCTCCGCTGGCGGCCATCTTGGATTTGATGTGGCCCTCAAAAACCATAATGTTGTAGGGGGCTATCCAAAAACTATTGTGGCCAAGTTTGGTTCCCATTGGCTAAAGGGTTTTAGAGAAAAAGATCTTTGATATTGTTCACATAGGGTCCAATGTTAACCTATGTTCCCCGCTGGCCGCCATCTTGGATTAGTGAAGACTTAAAAAAACACTGGTTTCAGAAGGTACCATCTAAGGATTACTGTGACCAAGTTTGGTTCCAATTGGAAGTTTCAAGTTTCAGAGAAAAATATCTTTGAACATATTTTCCCATAGGGTCCAATGTTAATCTATGGTCCCCGCTGGCGGCCATCTTGGATTAGGTGTGGACATGTCGGACACAATATTTAAAGTAGACCACCCAAGGACTGTTGTGACAAAGTTTGGTTGGAAATGGCCCAGCGGTTTCTGAGGAGTTGATCTTTAACGACGGACGAACGACGGACGACGACGACGGACGCCAAGTGATGGCAAAAGCTCACATGGCCTTTTAGGTCAGGTGAGCTAATAATATAGAGAATGAAAGGAACATGGAACTGTTGGACATCAAATATATCCAGGGTAATTTGGAATACAGGGACATCATACTTATCAACAATATTGTGATGACGGCTACAAAACTTTTTTGAAGGCTTTAAAAAGTCTAGGTTGCAACTTGCAACTTGCAAATTATTTGTAAGCAGTTTGTTATAAAGTTCCTTCAGTGGGAATAAGCTCCGTCATAGTGTGTTTTAAAATTGTGAAACAAGTACACCATTCGCAGTAGAAGCAGGAATATTGCTGTAGAAAAAAGGAACGTTGACAATAGAAAAATTGAAGTCATTATAGTTGTCATGCAGTTTCTATAGTAACCTTACGTGGGCGTCCCAAATGAGGTATAAGCGCAAAACAGAATTTGAAGAATCAGTTGCATCTTTTCTTTCTAGCTCACTTGAGAAAGGTGAAATCCACATAATGTCCAGGCCCCAGTTTCACAATCATTTCTTAGTTAAGATTTCCTTAACCTAAATTTAGCAAATTTTTGTAATCTCTTTTTAAAACTACTGGTTAATATTTTTGTCAAGTCTAAATGAAAATGTTTTAATCTAAAAGTAATCTTAAAAATGACACCTTAAATTCCTGAATATCTTGAAAATTAACACAATTATAAAGATTTGAACATTTGCAAGATCTAAGTTAAGGAAAATCTTAGCTAAGGAATGATTGTGAAACCGGGGACAGAATTAGGAAATATTAGTAGATATAACAAAATCTGTATATTCATATGTTGAGTTGAATGGTTTGGCGTAAACTTAACAAGGTTCTATATGCGAATGAAGAAACAAATCAGCAAGCAATAATGCTCAGTTTATACCCATTGGTATACCGATTGTTTGTGAGAATTATTTTTTATCAAACACATCCAATTTGTGGCACTGGAGCCAATGTACACAATTACTGCCCATTGATCAATTGCTTGTTGGAAAATTACATTACCGTCCATCAAAACAAAGAGTACATTGGCCTAGTTCATAAAGTATGGATAAATTATTTATTGAAAAATGTATAAAACCCGTATTCCGAGCATCCGATCAGAATGTTATGTATATTCCATGCTGCATCAGTATATATCGGAGAGTCACCAGCTACGTCCAATTTTGACTCATGAAAAACTCAAAATCTACAGCGATTATTAATACTTTAATAATTCACATAGAAAAGTACCATTTTATAACGGTTCATTCCCACTTAGCCAACATTTTGAAATTTTGTGAGATTTTAAATGTTGGCTGAGTGGGAATTGGTGTTCGTTGTAGGATTAGCAAAGACAATAGGTATTAATTACAGGTGAGGATAAAGTCTGTTTCAGAAAATCAATAACAAAATTTCAAAATCTGAATAAAAATATTTCTTTAGATTAGTTGTGGAATTATTTTACAGAATTACGAACTATATCAATAAAATTCCTTGTTAGAAATTCACACATGTTAAGGTTGTTTTTTTTAATTTTTTTTTTAAATTCAAAGTTGATTTTGTGTTTAAGGAGATGATATAAATTTATCATTTTTTTCACCATAAAACTAAAAATTCCTAAAAAAAAATGTGGCAAAAGGAAAAAATTTTATGTTGCATTGTATGATATTTCAAAAGTCCATTAGAGGATCAAATTTGATCATGTCTATGGAGTTTAAGTTTGATATCTTTAAAAATAGATTATCAAATAATTCCTCTGCTGATAAGTCATCTTAGACCCCCCCCCTCTCTCTCTCTCTCTTTTGTTAAGAAGTTATGAAGTTTTCGCAAATTCCTGATAAAATTCTCGCAAATATTCAGATTTTTCTCTCTCTGCCTTTCATACTGGAGCAGGAAGTCACTCAAATGTCCATCGTAAAATACAGTCAATGTTTAAAATATGTCCCTCAAATGTCCACTAAAGTCGTCGCTCAAATGTCCACTATGAGTTTTTAAATTTTCGCTCAAATGCCCTGTGCTCCCTTTCGGTGCATGAATTCAAGTTCACAACAAAGCTATTATAATATTTTAGAAAGAATAATAATGAAAAGATTTCATTATATCAATCGATTTTGAGAAAACACTTAGTTCTATTACTTTTTTATTGTTTAACTTATTGAAACAGGCAAATGTGCATATTTAAATTAATGAAAAAAATGAATTTAAAATGTTGCTTTAAAACTTGCAATATTTACACATTCATAAATGAATTAAAGGTTTCATACATTTACACGTATAATGTTTTTGTTCATTGATATTTTTGTAAGTTTATTTCTCCTTGGAGTATTATTAAAGAATTTTGAAACAAAGCGGGAAAAAAATTAGAAATCTTAAAATATAATGAGATGTCTAAATTGACAAAACCTCTACAGACAAATATATTTAATAAAAAACCATCAAAACATTTATTTATTTATTTATTTATTTATTAATTATTTGTAGTATTTATTTATTTGTAGTACTTATTTATTGTAGTATTTATTTATTTCAAATATTTATTTTTTATTTACTTCAAATATTTATTTTTCATTAATGTCAAATATTTCTTTCTTGCTTTCTTATTTTATTTATTTATTAGCATTGTTAACATTAACTTTATAAAACAAAATATTTAATTTTGAACTCATTGTAGAATAATATTAATTTATCTTTAAAAAGCGAAACATTACATCAAATAAAATCAGTGTTGGTGACTTTTCAAAAGATTTTGAGGAATTACTTCATGTCAATCGTAATGACGTAACTGGAGATAATTTTGAAGATAATAGGTATTATCCGGAATTAAATGAACATATTAAGGAAGAGGAAGTTCTTAGTGTAATTATATAATCCGCAAGCCTAAAAGTGACAAAAGTACAGGACCGGATAGGCTGCTAAATGAGCTTTTTATCAAATTCAATGCGACTCTTATTCCAATTTTGACGTTATTATTCAATAAAATTATAAATTCCGGTCACTTTCCTAATTCGTGGGCAGAGTAAAAAATTCTACCTGTAAACAAGAAGGGTTAGTTTAAACAATATTTTATTTGTGTTTCCATTACAATTTACAAATAAATTATATAAAGAGGATCCCGGAACAAGAGTAAACTCTTATATAAACCGGTTTCCTAGACAATTATAATATTACAATATTTTGCATGTCACAGAAAAAAAACATATATATTTTTATAACTAAATAGATGAATTAGTGAACAATTGGATAACTTAATTACTTTAATAAATAAATAATGGGTGGTTTATAAATAAATAAATAAGTAAATAAATAAATAAATAAATAAATAAATAAATAAATAAATAAATAAATAAATAAATAAATAAATAAAGTGTGTAGGTTATAAAAGAAAAATGAAAATTTCAGAATACAATAATTTATGACATATACTAGTATGTAAAGTTTCATAATGTAAAAATAATCATTGTTTTAAACGGAAAATCTCTTTGATAAAAGAATGTACTTTTGAACTTTGATGAAATATCATTGTTTTCGGCAGGGTCAGATTGTGATTTCCAAATAACAATATGTCAAGATCATAAGAGACGTTTATGGTATGAATAGTAGTATTTCTTATATGAGTGTACAAGTTACAGTGTAAAAGAAAATGTTTTGTAGTTTCAACTTGACCGCATGCGCAATTGGGATTATCAACGAGGTTTTTATTATATAAATGGTGATTTAGTGAACTACAGTTTAACCTAAGTCTGGTGTGATGTGTTTGTCCTATGCGACTACCTGAAGGGTTTAAAGGATGATGTTAATAGTTTTAGAGGGACCCCCTTGTCAGCTGCTTAGCCAAGATATTTACATCTATATTGAATAAAAGATTGTTAGATTGGAGTAGAAATCATAATATTATATCCGATGCGCAAATGGGTTTTAAGCCTTGATTTGGGACCAAGGACGCTATCTTTGCATTGCATGGAATTATATCCAAGACACTTTCTCAGAATAAACGTCTGTACTGCTGTTTTATTGATTATAAAAAGGCGTTTGACTCCATTGACAGTGTATCCCTTTGGAGCAAACTGTTGAAAATTGGTATTTCGGGGAAAATACTTAACCTCATACAAGGGCTTTATACAAATTTTAAAGCATCAGTTAAAGTCAATGGTCAGTTGGGCGATAAGTTCTTAGTTACCCCGGGACTGTTACAAGGAGAGCCGTTATCTCCGTTCTTATTTTCAATTTATATCAACGACTTCGGGGATTACTTGGTTGAACATAATTGTAAAGCCTTGGAGTTAGGACCCTTACAACCATTTCTGCTATTGTATGCTGACGACACGGTTATTTTTTCCGAGTCCATTGGGGGGGGGGGGGGGGGCTTCAAAGTCAGATTGATTGTCTGTCTGGTTATTGTTCAGATTGGAACTTGTGTGTTAATATATTCAAAAGACTAAAATTATGGTGTTTCGAAAAAGGGGCAATCTAAAAACTAATGAGAAATTGTATTTTCAGAATCAAGAAATTGAAGTCGTGGAAAGCTTCAATTATCTAGATTTATTGTTTAATTATAATGGGAAATTCAGTGTAACGCTAAATCATTTGTATAATCAGGGTAATAAGGCATTGTTCTGTCTTAAGAAATCATCCAAAGGTATGTGTTTAAATGTTGAAACGGAATTTTATTTATTTGACTGTTATATATTACCAGTTCTAAGTTATTGTAGTGAACTATGGGGTTACAGTAATGTTAAAGATTTAAAAAAGTTGCATTTAAGGTACTTAAAACAATACAAATTTTATTTCATACTTGTTTGTCCGTTCTACTCAGATCTCAGATCAGCTCATAAAAAAATATTATTGGTCTAAACCTTCTAGTTATAAATTAGTACAGTTATTAAGCCTAAATGAACAGAAAGATCAGTTATCAGAGATGATGCTCGATATGCAGGCTAGATCAATGAGAGAAAACCTCTTATTCTTTGGTATTCCAGAAACACAAAATGAAGATTGTAAAAAGTTAGTGCTCGAGTTCTGTAATGATAAGCTCAAAGTTGAAAATGTTGAGGACATTGAATTGGACAGGGCACACAGAATTGGTAAACATCAACAAGGAAAACACAGACCAATAGTCGTGAAATTTAATAAATACAACCAAAGAGAGTACATAAGAAAAAGAGGTCCTGAACTTCAAGGAACACAATATGCTGTTGGTCAACAGTTTCCAAAAATTATACAGGAGAGGCGAAAAGTTCTTCTTCCTCATCTAAAACAAGCTAGGAAAGATGGCAAGGATGCATACTTAAACATGGACAAATTATACATTGAGGGTCAACTGTTTAAAGAAAGTGATGTTTCACAGCAACAACCTCTAAATAGGAGATACTCACAGAAAAATCACCAGGCTGGACGTGGACACAGTGGATTGAGAGGTACACGAGGAGCAATCAGAGGACGAGGATCACACAATGGAGGTAAAGTGGAAACAAAGGATAGATTCGCAGCATTGAGATCAGATAATAGTGAGGACATGGATACTACATTTGTGAAAGAGAGTGACAATAACATTATACATAACGAAAAGTCAAAAACAAAGTCTACAGGCAGAAAAAACAGTGTTAGTGGTACTACAGGATCACCTGCATAGAATGGACAGGAGAGTGTTCAGCATGGTGCCTTAGCTACAGATTGCTTCAAAATCTTATCATGGAATGTCAATGGTGGTTTCCATGAAAAAATTAAAAATAACTCATTAGTAAATTACTTATGTACATATGATTTGGTTTTTATTTCAGAATGTTGGTTAGATAAGGAGTGTGATATTGAAATAAGTGACTATAAGTGTAAATGTTTCCCCTTAACTCGTTCCTAGCATACCAAAGGTGGAGGTATGTTTGTTATGTACAATAATGCTTTTTCTAATTTCATTAGTGTTGAACAAGTTCTATTTGACACTATTGTTGTATTACTTACTTACTTATGCCTATATTTATTCCTTTCCGGAACATAGGCCACTGACAAATCTTCGCCATTCTATTCTGTCCTGTGCAGTTTTCTCCACTGTTTTCCAATTGTGCCCGGTCAGTTCTTTTTCCAGCTCTCTTCGCCAGGTGTTCTTAGGCCTACCATGTTTCCTTTTTCCTTGTGGATTCCATGAAATGGCTTGCCTAGTGATGGTTTGTGTGGGTTTTCGCAGGGTATGTCCGATCCATTTCCATTTTCTTCTTTTAATTTGAATTTCTATTGGTTCTTGTTTTGTTTTTATCCATAGATCCTCATTGCTAATGTGTTTGGCCAGTAGATGTTGAGAATTCTTCGGAGGCATCTATTTATGAAGGTCTGGATTTTGTTTATAGTTGTTTGGTTTAACCTCCATGTTTCAGATCCATATAGCAGAACAGATTTTACATTAGAGTTGAAAATTCTAAGTTTTGTTTTTGATGTTATTTCTCTTGACTTCCAGATGTTACGCAGTTGATGGAATGCTGACCTGGCCTTTCCGATCCTACATTTTACATCTTCTTCTGTTCCTCCCGTGGTGTTAACAATGCTGCCTAGGTATGTGAAAGATGTTACTTCCTCTAGGTCTTTCTGATTCACAGTGACTGGTTGATTGCTCTTGCTGTTAATTTTCATCAGCTTTGTTTTTTCTAAGTTGATGTTTAGACCAACAATATTTGATGTTTCTGCTAGCCGGGTGGTTTTCTCTTGCATTTGGTTTTGTGTGTGAGACAGAAGGGCTAAATCATCTGCAAAATCAAGGTCCTCTAGATGTTCTGTGAGGGTCCATTGAATTCCCTGTTGTGTTCCTGATATTGTTTGTCTCATTATCCAGTCAATTGGAAGCAAGAATAAAAATGGAGATAACAGGCACCCTTGACGAACTCCAGTCTGTATGCTGAATTTCTCAGACACTAATCCATCATGAAGCACTATTGTTGTATTACGTGTAGATAAATCATTGTTTGATAATAATGATGATTTATATATAATATGTGTTTATATCCCACAGGCAAAGTCAAAATTCTACAAATACTATGATTGTGACATCTTTTATGAACTTCAAAATATTATCGAAAATCTCCAGTCTAAAGGACAAATCATGATTATTGGTGACTTAAACAGTAGAACCGGTAATAAACCAGATTACATTGCTTCAGATAGTTTACATGGCAGTCTACAACAACACGTGTCAAGTTTGTTTACATATGTAAATGATGTTCCACTGAGTGAGAGAAGAAATCCGGACAAAGTTATTAACCCGTATGGAAATAAACTATTAAATTTGTGCAAATTCTCCGGTTTACGTATTTTAAACGGTCGACATTCGGACGGAATGGATAATGACTATACAAACAACGGTCCAAGAGGTTGTAGTGTTATTGACTATTTAATAACAAATCAAGAAATGTTTAGTTTGGTAAAACAGTTTATTGTTGGCGACTTCCTTACATTCAGTGCCCACGCCCCGTTACACATGGTTCTCTGCTGTCGATTGGACAAACAACGAGTTCACGGCCTTGACTCTAGCGATTCAGGTGAACCTCATTATAATATCCGATGGACAGAAGAAAATATTGACATTTGTCGCGTCTCGTTAATGAACGCACTCAATGATCTCACCGACAACGATGAAAGCTTCGATTTCTCTACTCAGTCTAAAATGGATTCAAGTGTTAAAAAGTTTTGTGATATTTTACAAAATACTCTAGAGCCATCTTGCATAAAACTAAATGTACCCAGGCAGTCACGCTCTAATAAACGGATAGAAGACGATAAACCATGGTTTAATGACCAGTGTATACAGCTATATCGGCGATATAAATCTTCATTGTATGCATTCAACCGTAACAAATGTGCGGAGAATCACGAACAATTACTTTCTGATAAAAATGCGTACAAATCTCTTGAAAATAAACTGAAACGTTCTTACCTCCGTCAAGAAGGAAACATGCTAGACAGTCTTCGCTACTCCAATCCTAAACAATTCTTCTCCAAATTTTCGAAGAAAAAAAGTCATAAAAACTTAGATATTTCACTTGACACGTTTACACAACATTTCCATCAGGTTTATAGTGACAATAATGAAAACCGAAGCGACGCGGATACAATTTCGAACCCGGATTTGAAACCTGTTTTTGATGAACTAGACGTGGATATCACATCAGAAGAAGTAGATTCGGCAATATCATCATTAAAACGTAATAAATCACATGGTAGTGATTACATTTTAAATGAATTTTTCATAGTGTTTAAAGATATCTTGATGCCTTATATTTTATTATTATTCAATAACATCTTGAAGTCGGGTTTTTTCCCCAAATCTTGGTCCTCTGCTATTATTATCCCAATTTTTAAAAAAGGATCAACTGACGATCCAAACAATTATCGTGGTATTAGTCTTGTAAGTAATTTTTGTAAACTTTTTACTGCTGTGTTAAATAATAGGTTACTTCACTGGTGTGAAGATAATAATATTTTAACAGATTCCCAGTTTGGTTTTCGCCCTGGATTGGGTACTAGAGACGCAATATTTGCTCTTCACTCAATCATTGTTAAATCTTTAACAAATAAAAAAAGGTTGTATTGTTGTTTTGTCGACTTTACCAAGGCGTTTGACAGTGTCGACAGAAAATATTTATTTTTTAAACTTGCAAAATGTGGTATAACTGGCAAACTTTTAAGTATTATTAGATCAATGTATGACGAAGTTAAAGTATGTGTCTCACTTAACGGATTTAATTCCGAGTACTTCTGTAGTAACTTGGGTTTGATGCAGGGTGAAGTACTTTTACCATTACTATTTTCATTTTATTTAAACGATTGTGAAATGGATTTTATATCCAAAAATGTAGATCATTATGAATTGTACGAACTTACATTGTTTTTATTAATGTATGCTGACGACATGGTTTTATTCTCAGAGTCTGTCGAAGGTCTACAGAATTTGTTACATGCTTTGCATGATTAATTCAACACATGGCATCTTAACGTTAACATAAATAAAACAAAAATTGTGGTTTTCAGAAATGGTGTTAAAGTGAACAACTCTGAAAGTTGGACATATTTTAATAACATAATAGAAATTGTTGATCGTTTTAATTATCTTGGTTTTGTTTTAAACTTTAATGGTAAATTTAATGTTTCACAACAACAACTAGCTACACAGGGTAGAAAAGCAATGTATAATTTAAAGTACAAAACTAAATCATTATTTTTAAATACTCATACTTTATTGTCTTTATTTGATACCTATGTGTCTAGTATATTATTATATGCATGTGAAGTGTGGGGCTCTCATAGTGCCTATGATATTGAAAAAGTTCATCTGGATTTTTGTAAATCCATACTGGGTGTTAAATCAACTACAAAAAATTCTGTTATTTATTTTGAACTTGGTAGATACCCACTAGTTTTAGTTCGTAAAATAAGAATGTTTGCATATTGGTTTAAACTGTTACAGACAAATAATTGTATTTTGAAATCTGCTTATATTTATTTATTACAATTGTGTGACAAATACCCAAACAATAAGTCAATTTTTACAAATGTTATCAAACATGAGCTGGACTCTTTAGGTTTAAGTTTTTTATGGTTTAATCAACACAGCATTAGTGCAGATATGTATATGTCTGTCATCAGACAACGTTTACAAGACTGCTGTAAGCAGTCTCTCCTAGCTGAAATAAATAATTCGTCCAAATGCATTATATATAACATTTAATTGATCATTTTACTCTACAGTACTACTTAACCAAACCAATTATTACTCGTTTTAAAAAATATATCAGCAAAATCAGATTGTCTTCGCACTGGCTTAGCAATTGAAACAGGTCGTTATAATAATGTATCAAGAAGTAACAGGTGTTGTCCTTTTTGTATTGATGAAGTTGAAGATGAATTTCACTTTGTATTAATATGTCAAAAATATGTATGTCTTAGAAATAAGTTTATCAAACCATACTACTGGCGTAGGCCTTCCATGTTTAAATTTTTAGAATTATTACGTGTTAACAACGTCAAACAACTGTCAAATTTAGGAAAATATTTGTCTCATGCATTCAAGTTAAGAGCTGTTATATGATGTCTCATTTAATTTATCTCTTAGACATCTCTCCGTATATTTCTACAGTCATGTTCTATTTTTCTACTTGCGTATTAATCATTCGGTATTATTATTGTACCACTGTATTATTATTATTATTATATTTATTATTGTACCACTGCCTATCTGTATGTACTCATGTATTTCATTATTATTATTATTTATATATCCTATAAGTTGTAAAACTTTCGGAATAAAGTTTATTATTATTATTATTATTATAAGTGTACAGAATATTAAGTTATTACGTAATCTAGGCTTATATCTAGCCACAGCAAATAAAAGATGTTAATATTGTTTCATATTGGTTTGTTCATCCACCGCCGCATTACATTACATATATTGCATTGTGTTTAATGTTAGTATTATATTTATTGTCACACACTTATATCATTATGCCGCCATACAATTGATTTTGTCGTAAAGTTAAACCTATAAGTGTATACTTTTGGTTAATAAAGAATTGAATCTTTAATAAATATAGCACCACAAAACAATTTTGCTAAAAAAGACTATAGCAAAAACTTTCCAGGTGAAATCATGTGAGTGAGTGATTAATGGTGTTTAACGTCCCAGTCAAGAATATTTCACTTATATCGAGACGTCGCCAGTTATAGGCGAAAGTGCAGAAATTTTGCCTGTGCGCTGCGCTTATGGCATTATACAGCAGGGTTCTTTAGCGTGCCAAGCCCACCGTGACACGGGACCTCGTTTATTTTAAGTTCCCATCCGAAAGAACCGTGACTTTCATTTCGTAATGCCGAGTGCTTGGCGAAAGAACAGTCACTACCCACTTTCAAGTCTTGGGTCAGACCCGGTCGGGGTTCGAACCCACGAACTCCCACTTACGGAGCGAGCACTCTACCAACTGAGCTACCGTGATGTACTTTTAAATTAAGGCAACACACATACATTTATTTCATAATACACACATGTACTTTTATTGAACAAGTTTATCCACATAACTTAATTCTAAAAGAAGCTGAGAAAATTTCCGAAAAACACCGAAAATTCGAAAATTTATACTTGTAAAATTTCAAGTTTATTGAATTTATCTCAATTAAGAAATCGATATTTAAGTTTAAAACACGCCATCAGAATATTATTATACATGTAAAATTTCAAGTTTATTGAATTTATCTCAATTAAGAAATCGATATTTAAGTTTAAAACACGCCATCAGAATAGATAGTTCCCATAAACTAAGGGTGTGTAGTTTATAATTACAGTGTACTTTTAGTATTAGTTAAATAAGATCTTTCTCATATTTCATAATCTCATTTTCCTGTTAATTTATCCGATTCATGACAATAAATATTGTTGATATTAAGTAGCAAATACACATTGACCTGTCTGCTTGACCTTTTATTAGGAATATTCATATATATATATATATATATATATATATATATATATATATATTAATATATATAATATATATATATATATATATATATATATAAATAAACCAAAATATTACCTCTTGTATTAGCTGCAGAATTTTAGCGCCTCCTTAATAAATTTGCATAAGTTAATGATATCTTCCTGGAATTAAGACATAAACAATGCATGTTTCCTGTTATATAGACGGAAATAGTACCTGTATTACCTATAAATCATAAATTTTAGATAAGAGGTCAAGTGGAGAGGTCAATGTTGTTTGCCTCTACTTTCTTAGAGCACAGATTTAAACATGGGCCTAGACATCCGGCATATCCTGAAATAATTTATTGACACAAGTGTTAGCAATATCCGCAATACTTAAGTAGCTATAAAGTTATGAACTCCCTTGTCACTAGCTCAGACAAGGATTTGATTTTTATGTTGATAATTCGACATTATTAAAAAACTTAATATCGGTTTGATAGGTTTTTGGTCCTGGTATCGACTGTTCATGGAGCTGCGAATATACTTTACCGTTTTGTTACTTTGGTTGACGACTGGAACTGTTATATGTTTAGATAGTAAGTACATGTAATATTATATTGATTTATTGTAAGGGTTTTAACGTCCCTGTCGAGAATATTTCACTTAAATCGAGATGTCACCAGCTGTGGGTGAAGTAGCAGTAATTTTGATCTTTGCTGTTTACTCAGGGCAGTGTACAGTGAGTGTTCTTTAACGTGCGCCGTCTGTCGTGACAACGGACATCGGTATTTTAGATCTCTTCCGAAGATCTGCGACATTCATTTTTAAATGCCGAGTGTTTGGCGAAAGAACAAGTAATACAATTAGCATAATGAACATGAAATCATGGAGAATCTTGTAACTAACATATACATATAAAACAAATGCATATTTGGCAAATATTCTCCAGAATATCTGTTGGTGACTGTTGCCTCGAGAATATCACAAACTCAGAAGGCAATAAGTCTGTATTATTATTGTCAGCTTAAATTTACTGCTTGTTAAAATTAAAATGAAATTCCTCAAAAACTGATTTAGATATACTCTCTCATGCAAAGTATTTCCTTAGCTAAATGTGGTTAAATGTATTTTGGTCTTTTGGATATCTTTTAAATATTTTTTTTGGAAACACACTTTGGTTTCATAATTTTTGTCCAAGCACAACTGATGAGGAATTGTATTCCGAAACGGATGTCTAGTGCTGTAAAAAAAATCTGGTATAATATGTAATGTAATGTAATGTAATGTAATGTAGTACTGCAAGGTACTTCAAGAAACTTGGTATGTATTGTGTTGATTTATTTTTGAGGTGCTGATTTTGAAAATCTTAAACCGGAAATCGGTGGTGAATATCGTCGATCGGTGGCAGACGACACAGAAATTAAGGCGCCATGGCAGGTGAGTGATTATTATGATCCATCGCCTTTCGAAGGAATAGGGGAATATTTAATTCGAGTTTTCGTCCGTCCGTCCGTTCTTCCTTCCGACAGCCCTCCCGTCCTTCCGTCCGAAATTCTTTTCTGTGCAAATTGTCCAAAACTATGTAGCACTATTTCACGAAACTTTGTGTATAGCGTCAACATTGTTAGGAGATGCACATATCGTTAACTTTAAATAGTTTCTCATTTTTAGCTCACCTGACCGAAGGTCATGTGAGCTTATGGCATAGCGCAGCGTGTGTATATGTGCGTGTGTGCGTGTGTGCGTGCGTGTGTGCGTGCGTGCGTGCGTCGTTAACACCTATTTTCGACTTCTCCTCTGAAACTACCAGACAGTTTTTAATGAAACTTTGTCAGAAGTATATATGGGCCGGTGCAATTCAGATTTGTTCGTGGCGTAGCCATGGCTACTATAACTAGGTCAAGGTGACCTAGGGGTGCAAAAATCTTAAAAAATCTTCTTCTCCGAAAGTACTGATTGGAGAAAAATTCTGATGTGATATTTGGCTTCTCTATGGTCTTAAGCCTATAATTTGTTCATTTTGTGAAATTGGGATAAAAAATAGGTAACGCGTTTTTGCGTTTAATTTTGAAAAAATCGTAAAATAGCTTCAAATTGTTATAACTTGACTATTTGACCAGATAATGCCATGGGGTTTTCAGTTTTGACATTTACATGTTAGTATCTTCAAAATGAGGTCAAGGTCAATTGTGAAGGTCGTGACCTAATTCTTTTTACCTCTGATTATAATTATTATCTCGAAAACTATAAACTTTTTGTATAGGCATATATATTAGAATGTTGTAGGTATTGATACAACGATCATTTTGATGTATAGAAAAAGGTCATGGGTTCAACGGTCAAGGTCACAGATGCGAAACAATACCCAAATGGTTAATTATCTCAAAAACTATAAACATTTTGTGTAGGCATGTATATTAGAATGTTGTAGGTATTGATACAACGATCATTTTGATGTATAGAAAAAGGTCATGGGTTCAACGGTCAAGGTCACAGATGCGAAACAATACCCAAATGGTTAATTATCTCAAAAACTATAAACATTTTGTGTAGGCATGTATATTAGAATGTTGTAGGTATTGATACAACGATCATTTTGATGTATAGAAAAAGGTCATGGGTTCAAAGGTCAAGGTCACAGGTGCGAAACAATACCGAAATGGTTAATTATCTCAAAAACTATAAACTTTTTGTATAGGCATATATATTAGAATGTTGTAGGTATTGATACAACGATCATTTTGATGTATAGAAAAAGGTCATGGGTTCAAAGGTCAAGGTCACAGATGCGAAACAATACCCAAATGGTTATTTATCTTGAAAACTATAAACATTTTGTATAGGCATGTATATTAGAATGTTGTAGGTATTGATACAACGATCATTTTGATGTATAGAAAAAAGTCATGGGTTCAAAGGTCAAGGTCACAGATGCAAAACAATACCGAAATGGTTAATTATCTCGAAAACTATAAACATTTTGTATTGGCATGTATATAAGAATGTTGTAGGCATTGATACAACGATCATTTTGATGTATAGAAAAAGGTCATGGGTTCAAAGGTCAAGGTCACAGATGTGAAACAATACCGAAATGGTTAATTATCTCCAAAACTATAAACTTTTTGTATAGGCATGTATATTAGAATGTTGTAGGTATTGATACAACGATCATTTTGATGTATAGAAAAAGGTCATGTTATCAAAAGTTATCATGATGTAAAGAAAAAAGTCATTGGGGTTTAGTATTTATGTTGTCTTTAAATCTATCAGCTAGCCATTAGTTATCAGGTGAGCGTATCAGCCCCATGGGCCTCTTGTCGTGGAAGTTATGGCCCTTTGAGTGACTGTGGTATATATAGAGTTAAGCCAAATATAACCTTTTTTTCCAATTATTTTCATCAAAAAATTATCTGTTATTAATAATATATTAAGGTTTATCAAAATAATAATGAGAGACAGACCTCCAGACTAAATTAAAAAAAGAATATATGTTCTTCTGTTTGTATATACATGTATTCACACATGTATGTTATTTTTGTATTTATATGTGCAAGCATATATGTTCTTATTGTAATCTTAAATAAGAGAACTAAAGAAACTTGATACTTAAAACTTAATTAAAAAGAACCTACTGGCAGGGGATCCGAATTCACGGAATTTGCTTGTTTCTACCTGAATTTGTATTGATGTCCATGGCAGATGAAAGGTCGACATATTTGTATTTCATGTTTGTATTGATATCTAGGCAACATGAAAGGGCGATAATAATAGCTTGTCAAGGGACTTTGGTGACCAAGTGGTTAAAGCACTTGCTTACGGATCATAGCGCCTAAGTTCAAGTAACGTTCGGGACCGTTCCTACTGTGAGAAATTTGGCCAGTTTCCTTGCCAAGGTCTATGGTTTTCTCTTTGCAATCTGGTTTCTTACAAAATACCAGAACTAAAAGTCTTGATATAAGAGAAATCTCTACTCGACTGAGAAGTTTGAAGTAAAACACCATTACTTCACTCCAATACCCTCCACGGACGTTTTCTTCAATAATCCAGAACATGAAAAAATAAAGTTGATTAATACATGTATACAAACATTAAACCCATTAGACCCGGGTATGACATGTTTTGAACAATAATTTGTAGCTATGAATTATGGAAACCCATGAGGATCAAATGTAACGAAAGGTTTCAATATCCAAACCATTGCACACCTTGCAAGTGTAACTAGCTATACGGGAGAGTTGCTTACCCCTACGGGGCATCTGGTATTACTTTCCTGTTATGAAAATAGTTTGTACTTTGCTACTGATTGTAACTTGGACATGGACCAGGATGTTTGTGTTTGATTGAAATAACGGAATACATAAAAAAATTAAAAGGGATGCATGTCTCTTCCCATTCTTCGTTCAGCAATTAAGAAGAGAATTTATTACTCTCCGAGTTTCTCCACCATTCCAGAACTGACTGCCTTGAAATGAGTAAAATTATATTGACTTGGGAGTAAAAATATATTGACTGGAAAGTTAAAAAATATTGACTGGAGAGTTAAACAATATTGACTGGAGAGTTAAACAATATTGACTGGTGAGTTGAACAATATAGACGGGGGGGGGGGGGGGGGGTAAAAAATATTGACTGACTGAGGGGTACAACTATATTGACTGGGGAGTACCACACTATTAAATTACTCCCTCCATACGTTATATTCCATATTCTAGAACTTGAACAAATTAAGTTAGTGTGTCTTGGGCTCCATCGTATGGGCTTCATACTTCTTTCAGTAAAAATATATTAATTAATTATGATTGTCGCAGTGTATATTATTTTTAATTTTGAAAGGTTTGTGTAAATTTTCTTGGAGAAGACTCTCTGATTCCTCAGAAATGTTACTGTGGAGGTGTCCTCGTCAGTCCAAAATGGGTTATATCTAGTGCGCATTGTTTCCGGTCGTAAGTATAAACTTTCATCATCATCATCATCATCATCATCATCATCATCATCATTGTCGCCATAAGCATCATTGTTGTCATCATCATCAACATCGTGATTTAGTTCCTTTTAGTGGCCTTTATGGACAAGTTTGACTGTATCTACTTTAAATTTAAAGCCAGTATTCACCAGGTAAGGGTATCGAACCCCTAGCGCTTTCTGTTAATGAAATTTTTAAATATGGTAGGTGTCTTTGACCTAGAGATTTGCTATTATGGACATCACTATGAGGTATTCTACCGTAAAAAAATCAGTCAAAAGACTATCTATATACAAATCTATATGCAACGTTAAACTTATCAAAATATATTTTAAAAAGTATTCAAATATTTTTTTTCCAGAAATGATGCATCTAGCTCTTGGCGCAAAAGCCAGTTTCAGTTCGTCCTTGGAATGTCGACAGGAAGTAAGCGACAAATATTCAGGGCCAAAAATATCATACTACACGACGGATATCAACCGAGTAAAAAGCCATGTGTTCCGGGTGAAAATGATATTGCCCTGATCGAACTTGATCAGAACGCTAAAATTGACGCACAAAATGTGAAGGTACTTCAGCTTCCGAACAGCAATACAAACTTTGATGGAATGGAATGTTTGATTGGAGACTGGGATGGTACGTAAAGAAAGTATAGTTCTTAAATCCATGTTCTTGACCTAATGCGTGTGATTGAATTTGATTGATAAATTAAAAATATGATTTTAGGTCGAGTCAAGAATGTGTCACTTATATAGAATTGTCACCATCCATAGGCGGCAGGAATTTTTAACCTTGAATGCACATAGCAAACGTACAGACAGGGTTCATTAACAGTTCATCCCTTACCATAACATGGAGGGGATGGGGTGGGGGTGGGGGTATTCCAGTATAATATTACTAGTGTACCATTTTTTAATGTATTTTATGATTCATTTTAAACAGTTGGTTGAATGTTGCTTGACGTCGCATCAGCAACTTTTCAGCTATCTAGTTTATTAATCTCTATGGATTATTTTATGAGCAATTTCGTGTGTGCATGTAAAGTGCAAGTGTGTTGTATGGTCTGCTTTGTACAAACGTACCACTACCCCAGTCCATTATACTGATACCAGGTGCACCAGTGAAGGCCAACGGCAAGGAAAATTCACTTTCCCGCATGTGTTCTGAGCGGGAGTCAAACTTACAGCGGCGAAAGACCCTGGATTGGTAGACTAACGTCTTATCCATTAGGCTACCGCAGCCTCATTTTAAACAGTGGTATATGACACCAGTATAACATGAACATATAAGATGGTCGTATCCCAATGTTTGACCAAAATTATATATTTAACCAGAAATATAAATATATAGTACAAACTTGTCGAAAATTTATCACTGAGTTAAAGAAAAGTCGTCGTATCTCTACTGGTCGTGGATTCAAATCGCGACCGGGTCTGACCCAAGCTTTGAAAGTAGGTAGTGACTGTTCTATCGCAAAGCACTGGCATTACGAAATAAAAGTCACGATTCTTTCGGATGCGAACTTAAAATAATGAGGTCCCAAGTCACGGTGGATTTGGCCCGATAAAGATTCCTGCTGTATAATGCCATAAGCGTTACACATGCTATTTCTGCACTTAAGCCTATAGCTGACGACGTATCAGTATAAGAGACATGACGATATAAGTGATATATTTTTGACTGGGACATTAAACACCATTACTCAACTCAACTCGAAGCTCGGCTGGCGAGTGACCAAAATGAGGATAGCAAGTGACCAAAAAAGCTGTAGAGAGATATAGACATGAGCTACCGAAACGAGGTATAACTTACACCTTTGCCTAGCCAGCACCAATTCATGGGTGTAGTGTTTAAATTCTGACAGGTCTGTACAGGTACCTTTAATCATAAAATATAGGTTACTATGACAATAAGTTAGTAGACATAAAACACATTAAATCTCAAACAAACATACTAATCCATGTTTTATTCACAATTCAGAAGCAAAGTTAAAACTTATAAAACTTACAAGTTAGTATTTTGTTTTGTTAAACACGGACCTTTGACCAGAAAAATGAGGCCGGAAGGATAAGCACCTCCTGTTTAGATAGCTCCATCCGCCACGTGTGTGATCAAAATTAAGTGAAAGTAACGTGGGACTATGGGGCGTCAGATAAGAATTAGTGTGTTTAAGTGTGTATATTGCAGTCACTTGGTACTTGTGTAAACGTAAATGGACAACGTTTGAGATTTACTTTTTATTTTTCACATTTCAATCTGTACAATTTGCTACACATAATACTGATTTAACCATTTAATTGCAGATACGCGAAACTACGTCATTTTGATTTTCGGACTGTTAGTTGTACTATACTCGGCGTCAAAAGGTTATTTGTGAAAGATTTATAAAATTTGGTACCCTAATAAACTGAGAAAGTTCGCTTAAAATGGTTCTTTCTGGTTTTCTTGATATAATATTATGTCGTTTCTCAATGTTTTCCAGGAAGAACTGGAACAGACGCATCTTATGAAACAGTGTCCATACCTACTGATCCTGATGTTTGCCAGATAAATAACAACACAAGGAAATCTAAAGTTCTAGAGGTTTGTATGTTTGCACGCTAAAGGTTATAATGCCGTCACAAAATTTTGTGGTCATCACAATATTGTTCGATCAACACGATGTTTTTCTCTCCAAATTTATCCTGGATACATATGACGCCACAGTTCCATGTTTCTTTAATTCTCAATTTTGATTACACACATCGCGGGTGTGACTAGCTATGCATTTACCTTTCCAGATCACACTTCACACTTCCAAGGAGACAGTTTAATTCGATTCGTCAGTTTGTTTTTTTGTGATTGAATATGTTTGTGTTAAATTAATTTATTCATCGCAAATCCATTAAATCCTACTATATCAATACGCTAAACTTCGGATATGGAACTCCGTCACATACATGTACATGTGTGTGATACAACATTCCGTAGTAATTTCTTTTTAAGAGAATCTCCTTTACCCGTACGTTAGACACAAATAAACTGAATTTTTTGAGCTCGACACAAGAAGAAGGAAGAAGAGATGGAAACACCGTAAACGTATTAATTCATGGTGTACTAATTTCCGCTTTTTCCACGGTCGTTTATTTTTCGCAAAAATTAACTCCAAGCGAAAATTTAATTATGCTTATTGTGTTATAGTGTATATTTTTAAAAAATGCGAAACTACGATGATATATATCTATTTTTTTACATTGCGAAAATAAATACACGCAAAATTAAATAACGTTTACAGAATTTAATCCTACTATACCTGTACAGTATTATTTCTAGCTATGTGATACGGAACTCCGTATCATACACGTATGTGATACAACAATCCGTATCACCATAGTAGCCGAAACTACTTTTTATTGAAATCCCATCCCCTTTCCCCGTATCTTATACAAAAATAAACATTTCGAGATCATCACAAGAACGAATTAAAAGATGGAAATACCGTTAACGTATTTCGATTAGTTTGCGGTTATGTATTTCGTGCGAATATAATAAATACACGAGAAATTAAATAATTTTACAGTAATACTAACATGAGATTTTTTTTCAGTAAATAGCGGTTTTCTTGTCCAGTTGTTCAATTGAAGCTTATAACATGAATTGTATCCACCGACATATGAACATTGTCCGACAGAAATTAAAACACTGCTTCACACTGACATTGCTCCTAATACGGCAAACTTATACAATTTTCAGGTCATAAAAGGCAAATATTGCAAATAATAATGCAGGTAAACAAAAATAAATTCGTCATCACCTGTTGTTTTATGATAAGTTTTCCTGTTTGTCATGAATGAGCATATTTCACGCTTCAATTTGTTGAGTGTGAATCGCCGAGATGGTTTAAAATGAATCTTTAATTGCAATGTTTTCTGGAGCAAATGTGAATAGTAAAACAATAAATGTGTACATCAAAACATCTTTTGTGCCATTCATTTCTAAGCTTGCCGTAAATAATCCAGATTCTGTCAAATATCTGACTGGTGATCATTGTTTAATAAAGACGTGTTGACAACTTTAGAGTGACCTAACGAAATGTACACTTGACGGGGGGGGAGGGGGTCAGTTGGGAAACATGCTTCGATGATTTTATACTTCATGTAATGTTTTTAAATTTGGTACTGCTGTTATTGAACTAAATGTTTACATATGTAATAATGCTATGTAATACTACCGAAAACTGTTTGAATACATAAATCCTGTTTGTTAACCTTTTTCCGACGTGTGTAATTTTGCTGTTAACGTCATTGTGTTTTTTGTTGACTAAAAGAACGTTCTATCATATTTAGGGTGGATCTGGTGGTGCTATAGCATGTGGACAGGAAAATAAAATCCTCGCTGGAGTGGTACAAAACGGAAAAAGATGTGGACAATCTGGAACTTACCTGCAAATAAGCGAATATTTAAATTGGATAGGTCAAAATACAGGTACTAATAATAAACCGGAGCACCTGGCCTTATTTCCCTGGTGAAGTTCACGTGTTTAACCTTATTAAATGCCAATTTCCAAAGAGTTCTAACTTGCTATAGGGTTATGATTTGGACATGGATTTTTGTATTAGTTTTTGATGATAGGTAATAATTAAAATATGAGACAAGTTTTTGTAAATAAAAAAATGCACTTGGCGATATCAAATGCCCTGCCAAACATGTGTTATTTTTAAATGCATTATTTTGTAATAATCAAAAATTGTACATAACACCCGCGAACAAGAAACAACACTATTGATACATTCTGTTTCATGAAATTACACGTATTTGATTTAGGCAATTCACACAGTATGTTTATTAAAAATATAAAAACAATTTTGTGTGTGAAACAAAACTTTTTTTGCATGCTATGTTAGTGAATGTTACAATACAAAATAAATTGGTTGGTTGGTCAGCAATTTTTCAGCTATTTGCGACGAGGACTACTTTACTACTTTATAGATTAATCTATGAACAAGTTCCTGTATGCATGTGAAGTGCGATTGTGTTTTATGATCTGCCTTGTACCAGCGCGCACACAGGGCGACATTAAGGTGCTAGCACATCAAAGTCAGTACGACGCAGACAAGCGTATCACACCCCAAGCCACATTATACTGACACTGGGTAAAGTAGTAAAGATAAACGGCAAGGAAAATTCCTTTTTATCACATGTGGTCTGAGCGGGACTCGATCTCACAACGGTGAGATACCCTGGATTTGTAGATTAACGTGTTACCCATTTGGTCATCGCGGGCTCCGTAAGACAAATAAAATATTCTAGATATGATTTTAGAAATCATATGATTGTCTGAATGAGGTTTGACGTCCCAGTCAAGAATGTTTCACTAATATTCAGACGACACCAGCTATAAATGAAGTAACAGTAGTTTTTACCTTTGAATTAGCGCCCATAGAATAGACAGGGAAGGTTAATTAATGCCAACCGTAATACGGGATATCGGTTTTAAAGAGTTCCACTGAAGTACTTTGATTTTTAAATGCAGAGTGTTTGGCGAAAAACCAGTTATGTTTGATTTGACATGGTTGGGGTTAGAGAACTCAGCCCAATTTGCTTGGTGGGATTTTACTTTGCTCTGGGGTTATAATTTCCACATAAACTGATATATATTTGTATATTTAATTTAGGTTTATTTTCTGCAAATAGAGGACATACTAGAAAGAAGCGTATGCTTGCAGCGTCGTCTTGCTACACCAGTTATTACGGTAATGTTGATGTAAATGATCTCAAGTCTATGACGTATAAGTCTTGGCGGGTGGGTAGGCTTTTTACGCTACAATAACGCATTGTTTTATGTCAACCGAAACTTTTTTTAGTCCGAGGAAAAATACTTGAAAACACAACCGACCAAAACCATTTTGGTTTTTATTACTATTAGCTGAACCTGAGCATTGAAGAAAAAAATCAATTGAAAATGCAGTTTTATTTATTTTCACATAAAAAATGAAAATCTTGAGATAACTATGTTACATTTGAAGAGTTCCGACCGTAAATCGTGGATTTAACTGTCGCAAAATGAGTTCTACCTGGCGATGTTTGCGGAGTCTTTCTGTCTTTCATCACGTGGTTTTGTTGTCTTTCATCACGTGATTTTCAGTAACGTAACAATCAAAGGACAATTGAATGACAACATTTTATGGGGAGATGACGTTGTCTTGCGGGAAAATCTTATCCGATTATCAGAAATTTAGAAATTTTCGTTGCGTTTGAAATGTTTATTCTGAAAGATAAGAATAAATAGCTTTGTTTTCTAGTTTTTACCTTTTGTATGAACCATATTCAGGTACATTCTGGCCAATGGTCATATTAATTTTTATGTAAAACTTTAAATAACAACGTAAGATTTTCAAAGATGGCGTCGATGTCGATGTAATTTCTTTTTGAAGCCAAGAAATGTAATCAAAATGGGAGAAAAAGAATCAATTATGGGTTTTTCCATGTAGGATAGGGAAATCTCACCCTCGCCATTCCTCGTCTCCGACTGAAATATTCATACCCTCGGGTGAGATTTCCCTATCCTACATGGATACTCATAATAGATTCTATTAATCTCCATTCTAATGCAAATCATTTACTCTGACCGTAAAACGTAGCGTTCCATTAACCATCTTTACATTTAGAGGAAAATGTTAATACAAAGCCGAAGTACAAGGGCAAAAATGACACAGAGGCCAATTAACTGACAATATGAAAAATACAATGTATTGGATTAATTATGATGTTATTTATGTCACACACATTTATACATACTATCGACAAAGAAACGCCTACTCAAGTCAATTGCAACGTGTGTTAAAAAATGTATAGCTTAATATCCAAAAATACCCTGTATCTCTAAATAGGAGGCGCTTACCCTTCTGGAGAAATCGGCCTCACTCCCTTACAGAAATCCAGTGTTTAAATTTGCCAGTTTCTACGTTTTTACTTTGATTTGCAATTGTAATTTGGACATGGATCGGTTTGTTTGCTTTTGATTATATCGGAAACCGGACTGCCCGGAAAAACCATCGACCGTCGGCAAACGAACTGAAAAACTTTCGATAATAAAGAACTTTAGTCTTTTCTTGTTTCAGAGAATTTTGCTAAACTAATTGAGGCATCTAACGGCTTTATGGATGACTGTTTTGGTAATGGTTCTGATCCTGAAATCATAGACAACATTCCCCCAATGGAGATGCAGACAATAACCGAATTTGTCAATAAGTTCTCGGACAAAAATAATGCAAGAAGAATATTTTACAGCACAACAAGCTTTGGAGATGTTTTAAGCCTTATTTACCATTTAGGAAAAGATGGCTTACAAAGTATGAACGGAATACTTCAGAATGACATAATTATCCGACAATTTAGAGATGAAGAACTGAGAAATGGTTTTTTACTTACTAAAGGTAATTTTTATTGTTTCCCATACATGGTGAATGGGCAATATATACAGGTAGGAGATTTATCGGATGGCTCATATGGTGAGATAATGAATAGAATAGGCAAAAATAATTTTAGCCCAGGTGACCAGCTCCCATGTTTTGCAGGGATGGAAGATTACAATGGAAATAAGGCCGTGCATTTAGCGCATTTTACTTTTGCTAACCTATTTTCCGAGTCTGTTAGAAATTGGAATTCGTTGACAATAGGGGTGGCGGCAATCAAAAAATTATCTACATCGACGATTAAAATGTTCAGAGAAAACATTTGGCCAATGATTGGAGGATCCTGGAAAAATCACGCAACTTGGGGTAAAGATACAGAGAACACGCCGCCTGCTACAAAAGACAAATTTAAAGAGCTAGTAGAGCTACTTGGCGTCAAGAAGTATAATGTACCTAAACTGAAAGAAGGAATGATTCGAGGATTTTGCAAAATTTATGACGAAATGGGAGAGTCAAGACCCACCTGTTGTCCATAGCTGCTACAAAAGTCACTGTGTTTGTTACAATACATTATGCTTTATTTTTAGGAAAATTTCGGATAAAGTTTAAAAATCTTACTTGAACCTAGATGTAACTGAAACTCACAATGGGCATTGCTTTCAAATATATCTGCAAACAGACACGTCAAAAATAATTTCTTATTCATTTCTAGCAAACAAAACAATTTTCAATCTTGCTTACTGAAATGAAATATTTTTTATTCAATATCATCTTATCTTTACTAACTAGTGTTCATATTTGCTGTAAGTATTAATGATTTGTAAACTTTTGACGCCATAGATCAAGGTAAACAATTCTAAACCCGACTATATATGGTATGACCCCGAGCAAATATTGAGTAATAGGTAACTAAGTTACCCATATTGTCGAATATTAGATTTATAGAACTAGTTAGACGTTAGGGTGTTATGCTTTAGACTGTCATCCATAAATAATCAAATAAATTATGTAATTGCATCCATTATACACAAATAAAGTTTAAACGTATTAAAAAGTGTGATCTTTCATAATCTAGAAGGTATTTAACAAAGTTGTTTTTCTTAATTTTTTTTTAATTTGGTAAATATATAAAATATGATGCTCAAATGTTTCTAAATAGAAATTTTAGGAGATCATGACCTAGAAATTAAACAGTAGACCAGCAAAAAACTAAATCCTGCCTATTTTTCAGTTTTGCGTAAATCATGTAAGTCGAAGTGACTATAAAAACAATAAAGGTTATCAATCAGGGACAATGATTAATGCAAACTTTATTTCAACTTCTTACAAAAATATTGTTATTATTTATCCTCAGCTGAAAATTTTTCGAACAATATTGTGTTTGTATGACAAAACTGTATTCCCATGTAAAAAAGATAGATCTACTGGGGAAGAATTCCAAAATTGAAATCTTAAACGGTGATAAAGGTTGGGTTAAACGAGATTTTTCACACATTGTTCAACGTAGGAATTATATGTTTTTAAAAATTTCCATTACGTTTGAGTATTGTGCTTATTGTAACAGCTCATTTCAGCTTAATTTATAACATATTATATAGAAGTTTATTGCATCAGTATTAGGTACTTGCTATAGTATACAAAACAATATAATGTTACAGCAGTGACAGAGAATGGAATTTATTACTATCAATTCAAAGTAAATTTCAGTAACTTGAAAATACACGGAAAAACTTTTATATGATTTATAGTTTTTATATGAAATAAATAACTCCCTATAATAACAAGTGTTTTTGTTTAGAATGTATTTGACAGAAAGGCAATTAAATACTTGTATGCATACAATAACAGTTGACGTATCACCTCCCCTGCCTATTGTGTTCCGACCGTACCGTACCAAAGCAGCGTCAAGGGAACTAATTACTTACTAGTGGCAGTAAAAGGCACAATCCAGACAGAGTTTTTAGTCTATTTGCTGTAATTCACGTTTACCGGGCCTTTGTCGGAACATTGTGAGCGTGGACGGGGATCTCTGAATTGTATTCCGGTATTGCAAGATTACTAATATATGAAGAAGAAATAGAGGAAGGAGAGCGGCCGAGAAGGATCTAATTTAAATAACATAATAATGGCATAAACACTGGAAGAGGAAAGGAGAAAGAGAGGGGATGAACTGAAGTACAAAAAGATTTACGGTATAACAAAACGAAACAATTGTATTAGCAATGCAAGCCAGTAACGATTAAATAAATACAGATAATAATGTTCAGTAAATTTCAAAGCGAGTATTATAAGTAACAAGTAATCTAGTATCAAGATACCAATAAGATTGGTCTGTAAATTGTACAAATGAATGTCAAAATCCACCTACAGATAAACTCATCTAATACCAATGTATATTTCGAAATGATGTCAAAGCTGAGAGTCAAATTATATACAAATAAAGTTTTGATTCAAGTATAATGCAAGCCTAACAAAGCCCTCAAAATTCTTCTGGTCATTATGACAATACTGATAGGTGCCGGTCTCTGTATCCCAAATTTCCCTGTATATATTTGACATCTAAGCTCCATGTTCCTTTCAGTTCCAACGTGGATACGTCCATCAGGTTACAATTGAAGCTAGCTAAACATGAGTCATTTACCCTTCCCGTTCACCCGGTCTCAGTTTCCTAGTGGAAGTTCATGTGTTTTAAAAAATATGCCTGCTTTAAAGTTTTACTTTGCTTTGGAATTGTGGTTTGCACATGGATTGGTATGTTTTTTTTTTTAATTCTAATCTTTTGTTATCGTGTGGTTGGTCAGTTACTTTGAGTATACCGTGATGTAGATCTCATTCACGAAAGCATGACGTAGTAGTTTTATGCCATGCTTATTTGGTCATCAATTTTTGATTCGGATTTCAATATTGTGATACTAAAAAGGTATTTTACACAGCTATGGAATAATTTTTTTTGTTACACGTGCTCTTTAAGTATGCCATGATTTTGGGCCCATTTGTGAAAGTATTACATCTTCAAGTATGCCTTGATGTTGAGCTCATTTATGAAAGCATAACATATTTTAATATGCCTAATTTTTAAAAGTTTTACATCAGGTGGAGAATTCAAATTTACCATTGATATGTTTGACATTCCATTGTTCCATGTTTCTTTTTTACTGAATTTTGATTACACCCTGGGTTGAGCTTGCTTTACAGGATGAGCACCTTACTTTGCCAGTTTTCAAAACTATAACTCGGCTTTGGGGTTGTGTTTGGACATGAACTGGTATGTATGGGTTTGATCGACATCATCATTCCTTTATGGCTTTTGAGTCAAACACAATGAAGTTTAGATATTAAATCATGATTATTAAAACTGTGATATAAAAATGGATATTTGATGTCAAGATTAAAATCCTTTTGGGTTATATTATTGGTTTAGCACTTGACTACATTTATGTATTAACCCCATAACATTTTAACTTTATTAAAATGCCAGGTTTTGGTAAGATTTCAGTTGCGGTTAAATAAATGTAAAATACAAGATGGTTAAAAGGAACAGTGCTATGGTGTGTGGTACCATTGTAGTGCATATATGTCGGACAAGATTTTAAAATGTTTGCCGATTCTAAAAATAGAAAATAGGTCACGTGATCTGGGGTCGAAGGTCAATTTAAATCACGATTTTTAGCCAAAAATTATCTTTCTTCGTAACAAATATCTCAATTCTGTCAACCCTTTGTACAAATAGGGTGAAGTGACTCTTGATTCTAAAAGAATATTTAGTCCTTAAAACAGTACATATGAAATTTTGAAAATAAAACATTACCCATAGCAATTAGAGGGTCGAAGGTCACGTGTTCTTTTTACCAAATTTCATGTTTTAAAGGTGTTATAATCAACGGAAAGTTACCTGATAACTAAAACCAAATCGATCCCTCATTAGCGAATGCTGGACAACTCGTGTCCAAGACAACTCGCACGCAGGACAACTCGAACTCATAATGAGAAAACAAGAACCCAAGACATCCTGTACCCAAGCCGAGACAAGAAAACAATTTAAGAAAACTTACATCCGTTTTTGTTATTGTCTTCCTATCTATAAGGGTTTATAAGATTTATTTAGAAAAACAGTTGTGTAGCAATACCTAATTATTTTGAACTAATAGCATAAAATTAATTTAGAGGTATCAAAATATCTAAGTTTAAGATTTCTAAAAATGTGTTAATTTTCTTGCTTTTTGGATACAAGTTGTCTAAGGTTGGGTGCGGGTTGTCATGATGTGGAAACACATGGTTACGAGTTGTCTTAATACCCTTGATGGCTATGTACATCTCGACGGCTTTTCGCAACCACTGCTGTAGATAAGTTCGTAGATTGCTCGCTTCGTAAGTGGAAGGTCGTTGGTTTAATCTCCGGCCGGGTCCGACACAAGATTTGAAAGTGGGTGGTGACTGTTCTTTCGCCAAACACTCAGCATTTCGAAATGAAAGTCACGATTCTTTCGGATTGGAACTTAAAATAAACGAGATATTGTGTCACGTTGGGCTTGGTCTGGTGTAATGCCATCAGCGCAACACACAGGCAAAATATCTGCACCTTCGTCTGTTGCTGGCGACGTCTCGATATTATAAGTGAAATATTCTTGATTTGGACGTTAAACGCCATGACTCAACTTAACTCGAAAGCTTTTCGACACGGCTATTATCTATGTCTTGTCCACTAGCTATCTTCTAGTATATCTTTGCTACTCGAAGCCGAGCGTCGACCTTTTTCGTTAGCTCAGTGTTAAACTTTAGACAGGCCTGTACTGCACTTTTATACATGAATTACATTTACATAATTCTTGTTAGTTGTTACAGTTACTACTCTTGTTAACATTGTGTCTCTCGATTCATCATACACTAGAGATATACGACAAGGGTAAATTTCTTTTAAAGCACTTGTTTGGACCATCGAAACCACGGCAGTGAGATGCCTTGAGTTTGAAGGCTAACGCCATGACCACCTCGATCGCAACACCATAAGCATATTCATGTGTGTGTGTGTGTGTGTGTGTGTGTGTGGTTTTTTTTCTTCTACCGTTCAAATTACTCTAACTTATGGTGACTTTTGACTTTATATGACAGTTTGATTGATATTTTATTGTCGTGAATAGTGAACACAAAATTTTTTCAAACAACTGTCTAATATTTGACCCCTATTTTTTTTATTTATAAA
The DNA here is from genome assembly GCA_021292105.1 of Anadara kagoshimensis. NCBI lineage: Eukaryota > Metazoa > Mollusca > Bivalvia > Arcoida > Arcidae > Anadara > Anadara kagoshimensis. Next base: position 21,099,723 of record CM037863.1, on the reverse strand, counting down.
TATGTTACGGACGTAGTAGAAGATATGTGATCGACATACTGAATACTTTGACCGTACAGTGGCGGTATGCACAGAGTTTCCATCGTTTTTTCACATAGTGCCATCAAAACAACATTAAATTCTTATTAATATTTAAGGTTTTTTATCATGTTTTTGTTATTGGATTGTATTTATTTAACAATAGTTAAATAGTTTCATAGTCGATATGAACGCAATTGATATGCAAGGAAACTGAATAACGCGCGTTACCGCATTTCTAAACAGTTCAATTGTTATATTTACGTTTAAAACTATTTTCTTTTCTTTTTCTTGGTTCAAAATCATTTTAGAAAATTTTAATTCCGCGCTTTGTCAACAACGATTTTTGATTAACGGAACAGCTGATGGAACAGCAGATCCAACTAATCAGCTGTGCAGTTTGGCGCCAGAATTTTTAGGACAAAATAGTGCGTGGAAAAACAACAAATTGCATACAAAATTTCTACTAAATACAATTATTTCGGTAATAAATAATCACAATTATGTAAACAATCAATAAAATGTAAACAAACTTCATTTTTATGTCAATTTAGTTCCGGTTTTGTGTATTTCATATTGTGTATTCATACGCCGATTGTTGTTAATGGAATTCCCGTGACGTCACCAAGGTAGATCTTGCAGTTCATAGCCGATATAAACGTAATTGCTCTGAAACCTTGTGTAGAAGAAAGGAAATAGACAAAATGTAAATATATTTTATTTTCATCCCATGACACACGACTAGTATCCGTTCCTTAGACAAATACCGATGTGTACTCAGCAAATTCTATACTGAAATTATGGTTCTTTTTCTTTCAAATGAACTGTCTCAAAAGTGATCGGAAATCGACATATTCTTTACATAAAATGATACTGTAATATTTTTTTGGTAATTTTGGTGTGAATCTTTTAAAGATTTATGGAATATTTACTGAATTGTGATAATCTTAAAGTAACGCTATAAGCCGCATGTACAAGAAACTTGCGTACGGTAAATGGGTCATCTTTTGCCATATTTTCTAATAATATAGCGCCAGGGTCGCAACTTCACACAGTGATTCAAATGTGATGAAGACGATTAAACATATTATATTCAAAATTATATCAAATGAAAGAGAAAATGATGAAGTTTCTGTAACTGGATTTCGTTTTCACTTTTTAAGGTTTGAGTTTTAAGAAAAATTTAACAGAAGAATTTTTTTCCATTTATCGACCGTGTGACCTAAAAAATATGACCGTTCTATAATTTCGGTTGTTTTGAACCGGCTGATGAATTTTTTTACAATAAAAATTATATTCTTTAAATTCGTAAATTCTTGTGATCACCTTGATATACAAGTTTTTGATATCTGTCACTTATTTTTGGTATAATGGCGAAGTGAGTAATCTGTTTCTAAATCTATGTAAAATTACGGCTCTCTCGAAAGAAAATATTTCTTTGTCGGCGTTTTGAACTGAAGATATTTTATTAAAAATGAAATTGCTTCAATTTGAAATTACACCATTGTTTTCTGTATGTTTTGCCGTTTCAAATGAGACATTGCGCAAGAAAATCGCTTCAGAAATATCAAAATTATCGCAGTTTTTCAATGACGCATAGGCTAAAAATATGCTTACCGGTAGGAACGGGAAGGGGTTAAGTTGAAATGGACCCAAATGGCTATTAGAACGTCATTTTTACGGTATACAGAACTCCTGCAATGGGTATTCTTTATTCTTTTCATTTCGTGATTTGGTAAATTTTAATATTTGAAATACCTCTAATCTAGAGGAAAGGAGTATTTTCTCAGATAAAAACGTTTTTTTCAGCTTTTTATACCGTACCTCGGACAAAATGACGGCCTTTGAGTTCATGTGAATCTTAAATAGCATTGTTATTTTTAACGTTTTGCTATGGTAACCTTTAGCGGTAATGTCTGTTTCAATTTACTAGCCTACAATTATTTGGGATGGACCTATAATTGCAAAAGGGGCTTAGGTTATCACAGAAATACTGACTTAAACATGTTTTATCGGCATTTAAACTAACTGTGAATAATATTTCAAAAGACACCTGTATATACTTTTAGTATATGCATAGACATATTTCTGATCATTGTCGATTGAAATGGGACTTATAATTGGTATCTCCATCTTCTTGCTATGTTTGGGCGATGGCGATTTTGTAAGCAAGGGAGAATTTGACGAGTTAAAGAGGATGGTTAATATTTTAAAGAATACTGTTAATGAGGGGAAAAGAAAATATGACGATCTGGACAGAAAAAATAAGCATTTGGAGGGGCAATTGCACGACGTCTTATTTGAACTAGATAAAATCAAATTCCGATTACAAAGCACTGATCAAAGGATTCCGGAAGCTTCAAACATTTTTGAGAAGTCGAAACTTTTTCGAGACAATAAAGCGAGGCAAAAGCGGCATTTTCATCGCAACAGCACTGACCGCAAAACCAGAAATGAGATCATAGCAGGCCTATTCTCTCAAAGAACCAACCCCAAAACAAAAGGACCTAAACAGCGGTCGATATCAAGTTTACCCCGTAGAGATTCAGGTAAGCGTTTCTGATTTGATTACAAAAGCGTAGTTATTCACTGAATGTGCGATATTTGTTACTTTCTTGGTAAATTTCATTTGCATCCGTTTATATAATTCCTCAATCTACCTCTGTAAATTCTGTTTCTATGCCCACTTTTTAGCTTAACATTTAAAAACTAGTTAACGCAAAATATAATATGTAATCAAAAACAAATATAAAGCCCCATGTCTAAATTAGATAGGTTCTATCTTTTAATAATCCAAATTAATATTCTTAGTTTATTTGAATGCCGTCTTTCCTAGTGAGTTTGAAATAAAAGATGCGTCTGATTCTTAAGCTCTGTTTCTGACTTATACCTCAATAAAGGCTATATTTAAAGCTGTATGGCAAAAGTAATGACTTCAATTTTTCAATTATCGACGTTCCGTTTCTATGCAGCAATATGCCTGCTTTCCCTGCGTATGGTGAATTTGTTTCCAATTTAATAACCTATAGTAGAAACTTACAACTACAAATGTGGTCAAAGGATATTAAAACCCTGGGCGTATTAAGGCCCTCAAAGAGTTTTATGGTCGTTATCATAATATTGTTTATAAAAATAAGATCTCTACGTCAAAACTTACCAATCCTAAATTTTACATCCCATAGTTCTATGTTCCGTTTATTTTCCAATTCTAATACAAACTTGTATAGCTAGCAAAATAGGAAGTGCTTATCGGTGCACTTGGTATCACTTCCGTAGTGTAAGTTAACGGGCTAAACTTAAATTTTTACCTTGCTTTTTGATTGTGGTTTTGACATAGTGTAGCCTGAGAGCCTCTAGCTCCATATGTTTTTGGTATTTGCTATGCACGTCCTCGTGTTCCGGGGGGGTTGTTCACGTTTTACTTTGTTTACATTAAGATAATTGTTACAAGTATGTTTAAATGCATTTTTCATAGTTACCATGTTGTTGTAAGAGTATTTAATACGTTCTTCTACTGTTAATGTTATTATTTCCATGTACATTTAGTACTTTTGTGACCACACGGTTCACAGTTGCCGTCATTTGCCGCCATTTTCCGGTCGAGGTCGTGTAACAGTTTTTAAGGTCATGACCTTACGTTATCCAATCACGTTGCATTTTGGGAACCTATTCCAGGTTACTAGGTCGGGTTGGTTCCCGTATCTATGGGTGGGTTCCATTGGTTCCCCTGGTATAAATACCACACCCAGCGTCCTTTTGGTTCAGTCGTGGTTCCATCTTTATTGTCAGACGACTCCCTGGTCTATTGAATTTGGATTTCTAAGGTGTGTATTCCCCAATGTGTTTACATCCCAGTTATTGACCCATAACAAATACCGTAATAGTTATCCCCAAACTAGTATGTTTACGTCGTTTGTACGTACGTTTTATTGGCGGCACATTCAAATATAGCCTGTTAGGTAGTTACTGCCTACCCATTATGCATTTTTAAGTACAAGTGTACTTATTATACCCCTGGGAGTTATATGTTTAGTGATCTATATTACCAGTATTTATGATGCATATTTTGTTAAATTGTTAATATAAATTATTAATATTATTATTATTTATTACATAAACGTTATATATTTTTACTTCTGTCTTCTAGTGATTCTTTAATTATAAGGAATAGTCCCTAATATTCATCCTACACCCTCTGTAGTCGTGTATATGAGATAGAGAATTATACTTCCCCTTAGTGAATTATATTCTAGTGGATATTAATAGCTTTATGCTATCCCAGTGCATGTGAGCAAGTGGCTCAAGAGAGGTACACGTAGTTGTACGTACTGATTCCATCAGTACCGATTCAGAAGTCCATTCCCAAATATATATAATTCTTATCTCATATATTCTGCTCGATCCCATACATGTGTATATATATAGTGGATTTAGTATCACAATATTATATTTTGCACTCCTCCTAGACATCTAGTCTCACATGGAATAGAATGTACTTAGACACGGTTACAGCTCAACTGAGTAACTTTATTTAACTGACTCGGATACCACATACTGTGTTTGATCTTAAGTGGTTTACCTCATTTTTGTACGATTAATGGTACAAAGTCCCTCGGTGAGATATTTGTACATGTCATGAGGGTATAAGTACCCCCTCACACGCTACAGTAGAAAAAGTTGGTGGCAGCGGTAAAGGATAATAATTTTTTTTAGTTTATTTTGTTTGTGGTGATCCGTGGAATTTATATTGTTCATTTTATGATATAAAATTGTCATGACCCATGTATGTTAGTGCATATTGAACCCATGTGAGATTTAGCGTCACTGCCAGTGGTATTTAGTTTTCTGAAATAAAAACTCAGACCCAGATTAAGTGCATATAATTTTTATTTTAAATTTTGCAATTCAGTATGGAAACTGAATCCCAATTAGTAAATTCGCATTCTATAGACCAGGATAATACTAATGTGAACACAACCAATATAAATACATGTGCAATTGATACAGTTACTACACCCATAACCTCAAATGGTACATTCCATTGCAATAATGATAGTCAAAGTGCAACCCAGTACACATCTCAGAATTATAGAAGTGTATCCCCAAGTGGTGAAGTTATGTTTAGACTTGATAATGAATATGGTAGTGGTGATTTTGAAATGAGAGATAATTTTGTTTGTAAAGAAGTGTTTGAAGGAGAAATAAATGCCCTTAAGGAAAACATTACTGAATTAGTAACCCTGATAAAGGAAGGTTTTATTGGAAATAATAATAATTCGAATCAATGTGTAAATGATCATGATAGGAGTCAAGATAGACCCAAAGGATGTGAGTCCTCTAGCAATATTGAAAGAGCGAATAATTCATTTTCAGGGGTTGGGAAAATGAATCCCAATTCTAGTAACAATCCAGTTAGTTTTTATATGGATACAAGTGTTGGTGGCTCGGCACAGACCATAGGTGAAAATGGAGCTAGTGTTGATGAGCCTGGGGAAAATGGTTCCCGGAGGGAAAATACACCCTCATATGGTATTCCACAATGTGCACTAGGTGGATCAAAATACCGTCCTTATCTCAAATCAGACGCGCAGTCAAAAATGAAAGGGGCTGGCGGGCATGATGCTGGGGGGACAAATATTCCTTACACACATAGGCAAACTGTGTGTAACGGAAATAACACTTGTAGTGATGATTTAAATACTGGAAGTAAATTAAGTGATTCTATAATACCCAATCAAGAGTTCAATGTGAATGTTCCAAATTTTAGGATTAATGGTTCAGTAAATAGTGAAATGTGGCATAGGGGAGGTAACTCTCACAGTTTTGAAGGGAACCAAATTGGACATAAGAAAGTACCCATCTTTGATGGCAAAACAAGTTGGAATGAATATTTTATTCAATTTGAAATGATAAGTGATATGAACAATTGGTCAATGGATAAGAGAGCATATGAGTTAGCAACTAGTTTAAAAGGGGAAGCCCTTGGGATTTTATCAGATTTAAATCCACAACATAGGAGAAATTATAATCAGTTGGTGATAGCACTTCAAAATAGATTCGAACCTACAAATCAAAGTGAATTGTATAGAACCCAGATGAAAAGTAGGATTCGAGGGAGAAATGAACAACTCCATGAGTTGGCCCAAGATATAAAGAGACTTGCTAGATTAGCTTACCCCCAGTTTAACATAGAAATGAGAGAAAGGTTAGCAAGAGAGTGTTTCACAGATGCTTTATGTGACCCTGACTTGGAATGGTCAATTTATCAAGGAAAACCCAACACCCTTGATGATGCCTTACAATTGGCTATGCAATATGAAACATTTCAATTAAGCCATAGACGTAGGTCAAACCCAAAACCTTCTGTTAGAATGCAGAAACAAGTTAATTTTAGTGTTCAGAATCAGAATAAAGATACTGAAAGTGACAGAGTCATGTCAGATGTATTAGGAAGGCTAGCTAGAATTGAAAATAGTGTAAAAAGTAGAAAAGCTACTGAGACCCGGTCAAGAGGCCCTATTGTCTGTTATTATTGTGGTAAATCTGGTCACTTTTCCAGGGATTGTTACCAGAAAAATAAGGATAGGAACAGTACTAATAGTACATGTAAAAATGGTGAAAATCCATTCCAAACAGTGAAAATAATAGTGTTCAAAGTCAGACTGTACCTTTAAACCAAAATTAGCTGAATGTGAGGGTCAAGATTCAGCTGTTAAAAATTTTGGACCCAACAAAATATATGAAATGGTTGGGAAAAGTAATCAAGATGCATTATTTCTTAAAGTGTGTGTATGTGGTGTTGAAGTTAATTGTTTAGTTGACACTGGTTCAACTTTAACTGTTTTGAACCCAAAACATTATTACGACATACCCAAAGAGAGTCGTCCCATGTTAGATAGGGAATGTGGTCAGATACGTGTGGCAGATGGTACTTTAGTGGAACCATTGGGTATAGCTGAGTTCCCTTTACTAATAGACGGAATTGAATTTTACAAAAATTATTAGTAGCTGATGTGGAAGTACCAGCAGTGTTAGGTTATGATTTCTTACATAAATATAAATGTAAAGTGGACCTTGAAACAGGTTCCATAATAATTAATGGGAAAGTGATAAAGTGTCAGTTAGAAAGTCAAATGGCTTCCATTTTTAAAGTTACATTAATGGAAAATGTAGTTGTACCACCCAAGAGTGAAATAATGTTACAGGGAAAAATAGCAGACTGTGTTAGGGAAGGAACAGATATTTTAATTGAATCTGTCAGCCAAAAATTGTGTGATAGAGGAATGTTAGTGGCTAGAGCAGTAGTAAAACCTAATGAAAATATGGTGCCAGTGAAACTTATTAATGTGTCATATAAACCCCAAACTATTTATAAAAATACCCTAATGGCTCAGGGAGAGGAGATTAAATGTTTGTGTGTAAATGAGGAACCAACAGTTAATAGAATTGCTTCAATCTCTTCTGATACCCAAGAAGAAAGTAAGCTACCTGATCATTTAGTAGGACTCTTTGAGTCCACTAAGCAAAATTTAAGTGCTGAACAACAAGCGGAAGTTAAAAGTTTACTTACTGAGTTTTCTAGTATTTTTGCAAAGTCCAAAACAGATTTGGGTCGTACCAACATTGTTCAACATAAAATTAACACAGGGGATACCCAACCCATTAAATTACACCCAAGGAGATTGCCATTATCTCAACACGAAATTGTTGACAAGGAAATTAAACGCATGTTGGAAAGTGATGTCATTGAACCGTCAAATTCACCCTGGTCTGCTCCAGTTACATTAGTGCGTAAGAAAGATAATTCTATAAGATTTTGTTTAGATTTTAGAGTTATAAATAAACATACTGTGAAAGATTCATATCCATTACCCCGGATTGATGATTCATTAGATGCACTTCGTGGATCTAAGTGGTTTTCTACTTGTGACCTTCAAAGTGGATATTGGCAGGTTGAAATGGACCCCAAAGATGCAGAGAAAACTGCTTTTGTAACTAAAGGGGGGCTCTATCAGTTTAAAACTTTACCGTTTGGACTGTGTAATGCTAGTGCTACATTTGAGCGTTTAATGGAACAAGTTTTAGTTGGCTTGCAGTGGGAATCTTGTTTAGTATATGTGGATGATGTGATTACTTTGCTGACGATTTTGAAACACATTTAATAAGACTAAGACAAGTGTTTGAAAGGCTTAAGAAAGCTGGTCTTAAAATAGCTCCCAAAAAGTGTCATTTGTTTAAACATAAAGTGATATTCTTAGGACATGAAGTATCCGATAAGGGGATTTCCCCAGATGAAGCTAAAATTGAGGCAATTAAGCTTTGGCCTCAACCCAAGAGTGTTAAGGATGTAAGATCATTTCTTGGCACATGTTCTTATTATAGGAAGTTTATTAAGAATTTCTCTGAAATAGCTAGACCCATGAATAAGTTATTAGAGAAACAAAATACATTTAAATGGACCCAGGAATGTCAAGATTCTTTTCAAACATTGAAGAATATTATGATGTCCAATGTAATATTAAGATACCCAGATATGAGTAAAGATTTCATCTTGGACACTGATGCCAGTGGTTATGGTCTAGGTGCTGTGTTATCGCAAATTCAAGATGGGAGGGAGGTTGTTATCAGTTTTTATAGTCGAAGTTTGACTAAAGCTGAACGACAATATTGTATTACCAGAAAAGAGTTATTAGCGGTAGTTGACTCAGTGAAACACTACCATCATTATTTATATGGTACTAAGTTCTTAGTAAGAACTGACCATGGTGCTTTAAATTGGTTAATGAGTTTTAAAAACCCCGAAGGTCAAGTTGCAAGGTGGATTGAAGTCTTATCAACTTATGATTTTCAAATCCAGCACCGTGCTGGGAGAATACATACAAATGCAGATGGTCTATCTAGACGCCCATGTGAACCGTGTATTTATTGTGAAAAATGTGAAATTCGTGAATTAAATTCCAATTTAAGAGAAAATGAATGTAGCGAACATAGGATTAATGTTTTAAATGCCCAAAGTGGACCCAGCACGGATTCACAAACACCTGAACCCATTCTTGAATCAAACTGGTTAAGTGAAAAATCAGGTGATGAGATTAGGCAAAGTCAAATGAATGACCCCATATTAAGAGAACTTATGCAGTGGAAAATGAATGGAGAGAGACCTAAATGGGAAGAAATTTCATCTCTTAATAGTAGTATTAAAACCTACTGGGCAAAATGGGACAGTATTGAGTTAATAAATGGTGTTTTATATAAAAACTATATAGATGAAGCTACTGAACTGGAGCTTAAACAATTGATTGTTCCCAAAGTTTATCAAAATGAAATATTACAAATGTTACATGATGACCCTTTAGCAGGACATTTAGGTATAAACCGTACAAAGGAGCGGTTATGTAGGAGATTTTATTGGGTAGGATATAATGATTTTATAAGAAGATATATTGACAAATGTAAACTTTGTCAATCCCGTAAGCGACCTAGTAAATCACTTAGGAGTCGTATGAAACAATATATTGTGGGGGCACCCATGGAAAGAGTAGCATTGGATATCATGGGACCATTACCTATGACCCATAAAGGCAATAAATACATATTAGTTGTGTCAGATTACTTTACTAGGTGGGCTGAAAGCTATGCTTTACCAAATCAGAAAGCGGAAACCGTAACCGATATTTTAGTAAAAGAGTTCATATGTCGTTATGGCATACCCAAACAAATCCATTCAGATCAAGGGAGACAATTTGAGTCTGAAATTTTTCAGTGTTTATGTAAAAAGTTTAAAATATATAAAACCAGAACTTCTCCTGGTAGACCCCAGAGTGATGGCTTAGTAGAGAGATTAAATAGGACTATTCAGGATATGTTGAGTAAATATGTTTGTAAAGATCAAAAAGATTGGGATGAATATTTGCCATATGTTATGTTTGCTTATAGATCATCAGTACAGGAAAGTTTGAGTGAAACTCCTGCGAGAATGATGTTGGGTAGAGAAGTTACTTTACCAATTGATATTGTATATGGGGAGCCCAATGTAAAATCACACGAAGTAGGGGGAGATAATCAACCAGAATATATTGAGGTCTTAGAAGAGAGAATGTGGCAAATTCATGATAAAGCTAGAGAACATATGATAAAAGCTAGTGATAGGCAAAAACGTAATTATGATATAAAAGCGAATGCACCAGATTTCAGGGTTGGTGATGTTGTGTTGTCAGTGAATAGTACAAATAGAAGAAATCTTTCCAAAAAGTTAAGATTGAGATGGGAAGGACCCTTTACTATTGTGAAAAAGTTATCTGATCTTGTGTTCAAAATACAGGCTAACTCAAAAGCTAAACCCAGAATAACCCATGCTGATAAACTGAAACCCTATTTTGGAAAGTGTAAGAGGTGGTTCAATACTGGTTTAAATGTTACTACTCGGTTCACTAAGTCGCCAAATTGAAGTAAACTAGTCGATAGTGGAAATGTATAACATGATGTTTAAAGATTATTTATTATTTTCAGAATATTTTTTTGTTATATACCTATATATATTTTCAATATATATATATATATTTATATACCAAATCCCATACGGACAACGATGTTACCATATTATTAAAACTTCGTCACCATGGACAAGAAAGACCCACCATACCAGTGTAATGACTGTGGCAGGAGATTTTTCACAAAGAAGCAACTGTCTAGACATATCCGTGACCATCATGGACCAACTTTATCGTGTTCTCTGTGTTCTTATTCCGTAGCTGCAAGTAGGGCATACCTGTATAAAAGACACTTGGAAAATGCACATGGCTATCCCTTGAAACCAACTAAATATACCGTCCCTATTTCTGAAACCACTTTGTCTACAAATGCTCATCAGGAAGACTCCAGGAAAGTTAAAGTGTTTACACCTGTGCAGTCACCAGACTTCTCCATTGAGTTGTTACTTGAACCTATATCTCCTCAGCCATTGTCTGACTCTGTTTTAAATACACCTAAGAAGCCTGTACCAATATTGTCTACTGAACCTAACTTTGACGCCATTGACTTTACCTCGTGCTTGGACGTACAAGTGAATCATTATAGTCCAATTTCTATGGATTCATCTGATGTTTTAGATTATGTATCCAGTGCATCTACTGTGTCTAACGTTTCATCTATAGTGACTGCTACTGTTTCTAAGTGCAATGACTCCACCACGTGTGTTCCAGTGTGTTTACCTTCTGTTCAGCCTACTGTTTTGCCATGTTCATCGTTGTCCAACATTCCGTCTATTGGACGTTTTAATATGCCAGTTCCTTCTTTTGTCGGCACACCGTTTATTCCACCAGCACATTCTGGACATTTACTTACTCCTGCTTATGGAAACTTTAATAATAATTTTGGATTTAGTTATAATGCATCTGAAGAACAGCCTCTGGATTTATCTTTAGCTTTGACACCAGAACCAATCATTCCATCTTCAGCTATACCCACAGAGACTACAAATGAAGTCATTGATGCTTGTTCATCAGTTGACCCTGCTCGTGTTTTCTTAGGAGCACCCAGCAGATATATTCCTGGACCAGTTTCTGAGGTTATATCTCGTACTCGCTTGAACTCAGAACAACGTCATGATTTATATAACTGTCATTTTATTCCCAATGGATTTGAAAGTGTGACCAAAGTGGAATCTTGTTCTTTGCCCGATGGCACCACTTATACTCTAAGAGACACCTGGACCGTGAAGCCATCATCATCTATCTCGCGTGATGCGTCTACACAAACCTATTAAAATAAAAATATACAAACTAATTTATTTACCCATGTGGATTTATATATCTATATAATTTGTGTGTTGAACTTATAAGAATAACTGTTTATCCTATGTAAGGATTAATAATATTATCGTAATATTTGCAATTTGCAAATAACCCATAATAGTATGAACATTCAGTGGATTAATATTTTATTGTGTAATATAGTGCACATGTTTGACATATTCATCATTGGATTTATTTGGAATGTTAAAAGTGTATAAACACTTGCTTTTATGAATATGTACCAAGTGTTCTACATGGATTTATACCATATGGATTTGTACCGAGTGTTCTACATGGATTTATATATGGATTTGTACCGAGTGTTCTACATGGATTTATACCATATGGATTTATACCAAGTGTTCTACATGGATTTATGTTCCATAAGGATTTATACCAAGTGTTCAATACGGATTTATACCAAGTGTTCAATACAGATTTATAACAAGTGTTCAATATGGATTTATACCAAGTGTTCAATATGGATTTATACCAAGTGTTCAATATGGATTTATATCAAGTGTTCAATATGGATTTATACCAAGTGTTATACATGGATTTAAAGCAAGTGTATTTAGTGTATTTACACCATTATTAGCCATAAATGGATCATATCTTGGAATTTATGGATTATTACCTAGACTGAGACGATTCCATCCAAACAACTTTATCATTGGAGGATCAAGTGCCTGAAAGAGACATAAACATTATTTTAAAATGAATATTATTCATTTATTATTATTACATAAATGTATAAGTGACATTAGTACCGAAAGTGACATTTTGATTATTCATAAAGACAATAGTCAGTATTTACTGATAAAATTATTGAAATGAACTCTAAATTATTTTGCATGTTTGATAAATATTGATACTTATATGCTATGCACATTATTAACATGTGATGAATGTAATGTTTATTTATTTTAGAATCTTCAAGATTGGTGAAACTATTGTTGTCCTGAATTCTGCTCAATTTTTAAGAGTTCCAATGTATTCTTAGAATATATCATATATTTTTGCTATGTTTCATAATCTTGAATATAAGCGAAAGTTCCTTTAAGTTCGAGGACGAACTTACATGGGAAGGGGGGTGTTGTAGCCTGAGAGCCTCTAGCTCCATATGTTTTTGGTATTTGCTATGCACGTCCTCGTGTTCCGGGGGGGTTGTTCACGTTTTACTTTGTTTACATTAAGATAATTGTTACAAGTATGTTTAAATGCATTTTTCATAGTTACCATGTTGTTGTAAGAGTATTTAATACGTTCTTCTACTGTTAATGTTATTATTTCCATGTACATTTAGTACTTTTGTGACCACACGGTTCACAGTTGCCGTCATTTGCCGCCATTTTCCGGTCGAGGTCGTGTAACAGTTTTTCAGGTCATGACCTTACGTTATCCAATCACGTTGCATTTGGGAACCTATTCCAGGTTACTAGGTCGGGTTGGTTCCCGTATCTATGGGTGGGTTCCATTGGTTCCCCTGGTATAAATACCACACCCAGCGTCCTTTTGGTTCAGTCGTGGTTCCATCTTTATTGTCAGACGACTCCCTGGTCTATTGAATTTGGATTTCTAAGGTGTGTATTCCCCAATGTGTTTACATCCCAGTTATTGACCCATAACAAATACCGTAATAGTTATCCCCAAACTAGTATGTTTACGTCGTTTGTACGTACGTTTTATTGGCGGCACATTCAAATATAGCCTGTTAGGTAGTTACTGCCTACCCATTATGCATTTTTAAGTACAAGTGTACTTATTATACCCCTGGGAGTTGTATGTTTAGTGATCTATATTACCAGTATTTATGATGCATATTTTGTTAAATTGTTAATATAAATTATTAATATTATTATTATTTATTACATAAACGTTATATATTTTTACTTCTGTCTTCTAGTGATTCTTTAATTATAAGGAATAGTCCCTAATATTCATCCTACACCCTCTGTAGTCGTGTATATGAGATAGAGAATTATACTTCCCCTTAGTGAATTATATTCTAGTGGATATTAATAGCTTTATGCTATCCCAGTGCATGTGAGCAAGTGGCTCAAGAGAGGTACACGTAGTTGTACGTACTGATTCCATCAGTACCGATTCAGAAGTCCATTCCCAAATATATATAATTCTTATCTCATATATTCTGCTCGATCCCATACATGTGTATATATATAGTGGATTTAGTATCACAATATTATATTTTGCACTCCTCCTAGACATCTAGTCTCACACGGAATAGAATGTACTTAGACACGGTTACAGCTCGACTGAGTAACTTTATTTAACTGACTCGGATACCACATACTGTGTTTGTTCTTAAGTGGTTTACCTCATTTTTGTACGATTAATGGTACAAAGTCCCTCGGTGAGATATTTGTACATGTCATGAGGGTATAAGTACCCCCTCACACGCTACAATAGATTAGTATGTTTTTTATATTTATTTGATAGCATAGCTGTTATTTTAATTCATATGTACTTTAGCATTCAGTTTTGGAAATTTCTTGTCAAAAGTTATGAAATGTAAAAAAAACATCACAATGTAACAAATTGTAACAATCATTTAGTTATTTTAAACTTTTTAAACACTTGCGTTTTCTAGGTTATCAACAAGTGGCCTTTTTCGCTCGGGGAATTGTTGATAAAAACAACTTAGGATATCATCAAACAGTTGTCTTTAAGGACACGATTACAAACTTAGGATACGACTACCAAGAATCTTCAGGGGTGTTTATTTGCAGTAAAGCTGGGGTGTATGCTTTTTTCCTAAGTACGGTAACAGTTTCTGGTGGTGACATACATACAGCTATTGTCAAGAACGGCGTAGATGCATCAAGGATCTATGTGAGTGACCCAGATAGATATAGTCAAGCCAGTACCATGGCGGTTTTATGGTGTAATCCAGGAGATAATGTGTGGGTCAGAATAACCCATCATGCTTTTGCGTCCGGAACAGCTTTTTCTGACTATGAAAATGTGTTTTCAGGATTTTTGTTATAACTAAAATAAATAAAATAACGTACGAGCACAGCATTATTTTCTCAATAATTCATAAATACTTGAAATAAGAAGCATGTGGTTGAAAATAAAAGCAACTATGAGCGCATCATAAACTAGAGGTCCATGGGCCTTAGCACTCAACTGAAGATATGTCCCATATTTCTTACAGAAGTCCAATAGTCAGTAACATTAAGCATATAGACCATCAAAATTGTCTCTAGTTTGAGTCTCAATGCAAAGACATTTTGCATATAAATATTGCTTGTCCTAGGAATACTACATTGTAAATATCTAAGGAGGTAAAGTCTAGCTACAGTAGATTTAATAACAGATAAAACAGGTAATAACAGGTAATAGCAAAAGTATAAAGTAAAAATAATTCGCATATAAATGGTTTTAGATAATCGTTATATCAATACCTACAACATTCTTATATTGTTATACGTGATGACTTCAATTTTTCTAATGTCAACTTTCCTTTCTATGCAGCAATATACCTGCTTCTCCTGCTTATGAGGTATTTGTTTCCCAATTAAAACACTATGAAGAGCTTGTTCTCACTACGGGGACTTTATACAAAAAAGCAGGCTGATTACAAATAAATTGTTGACTCAAAAATATTGCAAACCTAAGCTTATCAAGGTCATCCAAAAGTTTTATGGCCGTCATCACATCATTAGTAAGTTTTGATGTCTCATGTGGCGGGTTTAGCTAGCTAAACAGGAGGTGCTTACCCTTCCGGAGCACCTGGCCTCACTGCCCTGGTTGAAGCCTGACTTGTCAGTTTAAAAGTTTTTACTTTCCTTCTGGGTTGTGATTTGGACATGGATAAGTATGTTTGTTTTTGATTGATAAATTACTAATAGTTTTCAAATACGTATTTCAGTTTTCTTATGAACCTGTGGTCTTTACTTTTGAATCCATGGACATATATCGAAATGATTGTTAAATTATAACCTACAAAATTCTGATATACATACCTATACAAAAGAATAATAGTTTTACAGATATATTGACAATATACTATTTTCAGGAAATCCCCATTCTTAAACATGAAATATCTACAAAGGCTAATTGATATGTTATGAGGCACATATATCTAAGAGTTTTAATTTTGGGCTAAATATTGCATTATTTTTCATCATAATCACCTTCTGTATCCAATAGTGTACACTTTTGCCAGCAATGTAAACTCCACGCGTATCGCATGACGTTATCATTTGAAATTTCGCGGCGAAAGGGTTAAGGGCCACAATGTTACTTTGAAAGTAGTCCATTGAATAGTCCTCCTGAATGTATGAAGTCATCATCTGACTGACAGTGGTTTCCAAGATAACAGCTTTCAGTTTTCAAAATGGATGGAAGTCTGATCAACCGAGATCAGACAGGTTATGTGGATGCTCAATTATATTAAAGCCACAAAGGTTAATGACAGTCGTAACAAGGGCCTGTTAGCTGGGTTATTGTCTTGGTGGAACAACGTCTTTACTGTGGTTTTTGCGACATCCAAGCTCGAGCTGTAACGGCCTCAGAAATGATGCATTGTATGTGTCATTAATTGTTTGTCTGTTCTGTTTAATCTATCATAAGACTTCCATCAGCATCATAGAAAACGATGTCATAACAGGCGTCAGCTTCTTCAGAGAATGTGAACCAGGTTGCGTCAATGGAGTTCGACGCTGTAACACGTGATGCCCTTTGTGTGGAACACTTATTCCTAATGGACATAGAATCGCTTTAGTGACGTCAAAAAGACGTCATTCCGGAAACCTGCGCTAACGTTAAGAGTTATAGATTACGTGGTACAGCGGCGAACCCCATTTTTAAGACTGGCCCCTGGGTAAAATGATGGACCAACGTTTCATCTATAGTTACAAGGTAGCAGGATCTACCTCTAAAATGTTTAGACAAACACTTGAGAAAGTATGCATAGTGTACTTCTGATCAACTGTAAACAGATTTGGAACCCAATAGGCCGAAAAAGTCTCATTACAAGACAAGATCCTCTGTCCAAATGAGATTTACATTTTCCTGTGCACTGCCTATACGGTGTATTTATAATATAATTTATATGATTATTTATAAATAACAGTCTATGACAAAACACACTACGTTTAACCAGTTCTGTAAATCTAATTTTCAACAATACAGAAAACTTAGTTACCTATTAGTCATTATTGGTTCGGGGTCATTTTATATGTAGTCAGGATAAGAGTTGTTTCCCTTGATCAATGGCGGTAGCTTGATACGTCAAAATTATATCAATTATAAACAATTATGGTAAATATGAACACTAGTTACTGAAGATAAGGTGATATTGAAACAAAATATATATCATTTTAATGAGCAAGATTGAAAATTGCTTTGTTTGACGGAATTAATAAGAAATCAAGTTATCTTTGAAGTATCTGTCTGCAGAAATATTTGAAAGCAATACTCATGGCGAATTTTAAACTTTATCCGAATTTTTTTCATGAAAATAAAGCATAATTCATTGTAACAAACGCAGTAACTGTTATTGTAGGTCGTTATTCGTCTGTACAACAGGTGGGTCTTGACTCTTCCATTTCGTCATATAATTTGCAAAATACCCGAATCATTCCTCTTCTCAGTCTAGTTACATTATACTTCTTGGCGCCAAGTAGCTCTACTAGCTCGTTAAATTTGTCTTTTGTAGCAGGCGGCGTGTTCTCTGTATCTTTACCCCAAGTTGCGTGATTTTTCCAGGATCCTCCAATCATTGGCCAAATGTTTTCTCTGAACATTTTAATCGTCGATGTAAATTTTGTTTTGATTACCGCCACCCCTATTGTCAACGAATTCCAGTTTCTAACAGACTCGGCAAATAGGTTAGCAAATGTAAAATGCGCTAAATGTACGGCCTTATCTCCATAGTAATCTCTGATCCCTGCAAAACATGGGAGCTGGTCACCTGGACCAAAATTACTTTTGCCTATTCTATTCATTATCTCACCATATGAGCCATCCGATAAATCTCTCACCTGTATCAATTGTCCATTCACCATGTATGGAAAACAATAAAAATTACCTTTAGTAACTAAAAAACCATTTATTATTTCTTCACCTCTAAATTGTCGGATAATTATGTGATTTTCAAGTATTCCTTTCATAGTTTGCAAACCACCTTTTCCTAAATGGTAAATCAGGTTTAAAACATCTCCAAAGTTTTTTGTGTTGTAAATTATTCTTCTTGCATTTTTTTCGCCTGAGAACTTACTGACAAATTCGTTTATCCTCTCCTTTTCATCTTCGGGAAGGTTGTCTATGATTTCAGGTTCAAGACCATTACCAAAACAGTCGTTCATAAAGCTGTTAGATGCTTCAATTAGTTTAGCAAAATCCTCTGAAACAAGAAAACACAAAAGTTTTTTATGTTTGAAAGTTTTTCAGTTCGTTTGCCGATGGTCGGTTGGTTTTTTCGGGCATTCCGGTTTCCGATATAATCAAAAGCAAACACACCGATCCATGTCCAAATTACAATTCCAAAGCAAAGTAAACACGTAGAAACTGGCAAATTTAAACACTGAATTTCTTTAAGTGAGTGAGGCCGATTGCTCCGGAAGGGTAAGCGCCTCCTATTTAGGGATACAGGGTAATTTTGGATACATTGACTTTTTTAACACAATTTTGGACTTGACTTGATTAGGCGTTTTTTTGTCGATAGTATGTTTAAATGATAAATATGTGTCCAATCTTTGACATTAATTAAATGATTATTAATCAGATACATTGTATTTTCATATTGTCAGTTATTTAGCCTCTGTGTGTCATTTTTGTCTTTGGACTTCGGGTTTGTATTAACACTTTCTCCTAAATATAAAGACGGTTAATGAAACGCTATTATTGTTTTCTCAAATGCAAACTGTCGGCGATTTTTAATAATAGGAACAAGTTTCAGAAAATTAGTTTTCTGGTTTTTTTACGATACGACGTGTACCATGAACAAAGTTATATAAATTTGTATGTGTCATCAAAGCGCATTGAACTACTCGACAATGTTGATTCTAATGCAAAGATTTTGTAAACAGGAATTTGAAAGGACCCCGACAGCAGTAAAATCTACTTTTTACGGTTGGAGTCGTGACATTGTATTTAATTAATTGCATTATTTTTTGTATCTGCATTAAAATGGAGATAACTATGTATGCTACAACCGTGAAACTTGGATTTTACTGTCGTAAATACCGTTTACCCGGCTCCGCAAACGTCGCCAGGTAG
Source organism: Anadara kagoshimensis (assembly GCA_021292105.1). NCBI lineage: Eukaryota > Metazoa > Mollusca > Bivalvia > Arcoida > Arcidae > Anadara > Anadara kagoshimensis. The sequence goes on along the minus strand of CM037863.1, from coordinate 21,080,665 downwards.
AACTCATATTGTAACAGTCAAATAAACGTTTTATGGTCGCAACTCTTTAAATGTAACATAGTTATCTCCAAATTTTCATTTTTCTGTGAAATTAAATAAAACTGCATTTTCAATTGATTTCTTCCTTCAGTACTGAGATTCACCTAATAGTAATAAAAATCAAAATGGTTTTTGTCGGTAGTTTTTCGGATATTTTCCTCCGACTTAATAAAATTTCGGTTGACATGATAACAATGTGTTATATTAGGTAGAAAGCCAACCCCCAAGACTTATACGTCATAGACTTGAGATAATTAACATCAACATTACCGTCATTACTGGTAGTGTAGCAAGACGACGTTCCAAGCATACGCTTCTTTCTTGTATGTCCTTTATTTGCAGAAAATAAACCTAGAATTTAATATATAAATATAAATCAATCTATGGTGAAATTATAACCCCAGAACAAAGTAAAATTCCACCAAGGAAAGAAGGCCGAGTAACTGATTTTTGCCAAGCACTCGACATTTAAAAATCAGAGTTACTTCAGTGGAGACTCTATAAGACGGATGTCCCGTATTACGGTTGGCATTAAATAACCTGCCCTGTCTAATTTCCAGACGCTACACAAAGGTCAAAACTACTGCTTCTTCACTTAAAGCTGGTGTCGTCTGAATATTAGTAAAGCATTCTTGACTGGGACGTAAAACCTCATTCAGACAATCAAATGATTTCTAAAATCAGTTCTAGAATATTTTATTTTGTCTTTCGGAGGCCGCGGTGACATAATGGATAAGACGTTAGTCTAAAAATCAAGGGTATCTCACTTCGAGTCCCGCTCAGACCACATGTGAGAAGTGACTTTTCCTTGCCGTTGGCCTTTACTGCGGCGTACTGACTTCGATGTGCTAGCAACCTAATGTCGCCCTGGTACAAAGCAGACCATAAAACGCAATGACACTTCACATGCATACACGAACTTGTTCATAGATTTATCTATAAAGTTTAAAAAAGTAGTCCTCGTTGCAAATAGCTGAGAAATTGCTGACCAACAAACCAATCTTATTTTGTCTTGTTACATTTACTAACATAGCATGCGAAAAAGGTTTTAGTTTCACACACAAAATTGTTTTTATATTTTTGATAAATATACTGAATCAAATACGTGTAATTTCATGAAACAGAAATGTGTTAATGGTGTTGTTTCTTGTTCGTGGGAGTGTTATGTACTATTTTTGATTATTACAAAATAATGCATTCAAAAATTACAAATGTTTGACAGGGCATTTAATATCACCAAGTGCATTTCGTAATAACAACAACTTAACTCATATTTTAATTGTTACCGGTCATAAATATCGAATATAAAAATCCATGTCCAAATCATAACCCTATAGCAAGTTAGAACTCTTTGAAAACTGGCAATTAATTAGGTTAAACACGTGAACTTCACCAGGGAAATAAGGCCAGATGCTCCGGTTTATTATTGATACCTGTATTTTGACCTATCCAATTTAAATATTCGGTTATTTGCAGGTAAGTTCCAGATTGTCCACATCTTTTTCCGTTTTGTACCACTCCAGCGAGGATTTTATTTTCCTGTCCACATGCTATAGCACCACCAGATCCACCCTAAATATGATAGAACGTTCGTTTAGTCAACAAAATCACGCAATGCCGTTAACGGCCAAATTACACACGTCGGAAAAAAGTGAACAGACAGGATTCACGTATTCAAACAGTTTTGGTAGTAGAACATAGCATTATTACATGTGTAAATATTCAGTTCAATAATAGCAGTATCAAATTTAAAAAACATTACATGAAGTACAAAATTATCGAAGCAGGTTTCCCAACTGGCACGCCGTCAAGTGTACATTTCGTTAGGTCACTCTAAAGATGTCAACACGTATTTATTCAAATCAATGGTCACCAGTCAGACATTTAAGATTCTTTTGAATATTTACGGCAAGGTTAGAAATGAAATGGCAGAAAAGATGTTTTGAAGTACACTTTTATTGTTTTAGTATTCGCATTATTGCAATTAAAGATTCATTCTACATAATCTCGACGATTCACATATCGACAACTTGAAGCGTGAAACAGTTTCATTCATTACAAACATGAAGACATCATAAATCAACATTAAATGATGACGAATTTATTTTTGTTTATCTAAGTTATTATTTACAATATTTGCCATTATGTGACCTGAAAATTGGTTTGCTGTAGTAGGAGCAATGATAGTGTGAAGCAGTGTTTTAATTTCTGTCGGAGAATGTTCAGACGTTGGTAGATACAATTCAAGATATGAGCTTCAATTGAACAACTGTACTTATTTTTTTACAATATTTGCCTTTTTTACCTAAAAGTTGGATAAGTTTGCCGTAGTAGGAGCAATGTCAGTGTGAAGCAATGTTTTAATATCTGTCGGACAATATTCAGATGTTGGTGGATACAATTTAGATTAAATTGAACAACTGGATAAGAAAACCGCTATTTATTGAAGAAAAAAACCTCATGTGAGTATTACTGTAAACTTATTTAATTTCGCGTGTATTTATTTTCGTGATTTAGGATATTGAGACATATATCAGTGTAGTTTAGGGATTTTGAAATATGCATTATAACACAATAAGGATAATTTAATTATTTTCGCTTTGTAGTCTTTTCGCTTGGTATTATTTTCGCGCAAAAAGACGAGCGCAAAGTTATCGAAAATTAGTAAACCGCGAAAATAAATACGTTTACGGTATTTCCATCTCTTTATCGTTCTGGTGTTTATTTATGTATGACGTACGGGAAAAGGGATTCCCCTGAAAAGTAGTTTCGGCTATTATGGTGATACTGATTGTTGTGTCACACAGGTGTATGATACGGAGTTTCGTATCATAATACTGTTCAAGTAAAGAAGGATTAAATACTGTAAACGTATTTATTTTGCGTGTTATTTTTTTCGCGATGTAGGAAATTTAGACATGTATCGGCATAGTTTCGCGTTTTTGGAATATACACCATAACACATTAAGCATAATTAAATTTTTGTTTGGTATCAATTTTCGCGAAAAATAAGCGACAGTAAAACTGAGCGGAAATTAGTACACCGTGAACAAAATGTCAAATTGGAAGTGTGCAGTGTGATCTGGAAGGAAAAATGCATAGCTAGCTATGCCCGCCATGTGTGTAATCAAATTTGAGAATAAAGGAACATGGAACTATGGGGCGTCATATGTATCCAGGATAAATCTAGAAAGAAAACCATCATGTTGATCAAACAATATTGTGATGACGACCACAAAATTTTGTGACGGGATTATAACTTTTAGCGTGCAAACCTTACAAACTTACAAACCTCTAGCACTTTAGATTTCCTTGTGTTGTTATTTATCTGGCAAAGATCAGGATCTGTAGGTATGGACACTGTTTCAAAAGATGCGTCTGTTCCAGTTCTTCCTGGAAAACATTATTGTTAAACGACATAATATTATATCAAGAAAACAGAAAAAAACAGTTTTGAGCAAAATATCTCAGGTTTAATAGGGTACCAATTTTTTTTATCCCTTCACAAAACATTTTGACTCCGCGTATAGTACGACTAAAAGTCCGAAAATCAAAATGACGTAGTTACATGTATCTGCAAATTAAAGGGCTAAAACAGTATCACAGAGAAGAGTAGCAAAATGTACAGTGTGAAAAATAAAAGGAGAAAAGTTGTCCATTTACGTTTAAACATACCAAGTTTCGGTATTAAACACACTCCTTCATATGTTTGTGTTACGCTGATGCATTATACAGCAGGAATCTTTATCGGGCCAAGTCCACATTGACACAGGACCTCATTATTTTATGTTCACATCCGAAACTTGTGACTTTAAATTTGTAATGCCAATGCTTTGCAATAGACTTTCAAGGCTTGGGTCAGATCCGGTTTGGGGTTGAATCCACGATCAGTGGAGATACGACGTCTTTTCTTTAATTCAGTAATTTTCGACAAGTTTTTACTGTATATTTATATTTCTGAGAAAACATATAATTTTGGTCAAACATCGGGATACGACCATCTTAGGTTCATGTTATACTTGTGTCATATACCACTGTTTAAAAAGAATTATAAAATACATTAAAAATGGTACACAAGTAATATTATACTGGAATACCCCCATGTTATGGTAGGTTGAACCGTCAAAGAACTCTGTCTGTACGTGTGCTATGCGCACTCAATGTTAAAATTCTCTGCCACCTATGGATAGTGACGATTCTATATAATCAAAAATAAACATACTAATGAATTTTCAAAACATTCTTGACTCTTGAACCCATTTTTTCAATTAATCAATAAAATCAAACCACACGCATTATGTCAAGCACAAGGATTTAAGAACCATTCTTTCTTTACGTACCATCCCAGTCTCCAATCAAACATTCCATTCCATCGAAGTTTGTATTGCTGTTCGGAAGCTGTAGGACCTTCACATTTTGTGCCTCAGTTTTAGCGTTCTGATCAAGTTCGATCAGGGCGATATCATTTTCACCCGGAACACATGGCTTTTTACTCGGTCGATACCCGTCGTGTAGTATGATATTTTTGGCCCTGAACATTTGTCGCTTACTTCCTGTCGACATTCCGAGGACAAACTGAAACTGGCTTTTACGCCAAGAGCTAGATGCATCATTTCTAGAAAAAAATGAATACTATTTTTAAATATACTTCAATACAGTTTTACGTTGCATATAGATTTCTGACCGATTTTTTATTTACGGTAGCATACCTCATAGAGATGACCATCATAGAACATCTCTAGGTCAAGGAAAAAAAACAAACACGCGTACGTACTTTATTTAAAAATTTTATTAACAGAAAGGGCTATAGGCCCGATAACCTTACTTGATGAATTATGGCTTCTTAATTTAATTAGGTACAGTCACTTTTGTCTTTAAAGACCACCAAAAGGAACTAGATCACGATGTTGATGATGACAACAACAATGATGCAAATGGCGACAATGATGATGATGATGATGATGATGATGATGATAAAAGTTTATACTTACGACCGGAAACAATGCGCACTAGATATAACCCATTTTGGACTGACGAGGACACCTCCACAGTAACATTTCTGAGGAATCAGGGAGTCTTTTCCAAGAAAGTTTACACAAACCTTTCAAAATTAAAAATAATATACACTGAGACAATCATAATTAATTAATGTATATTTTTACTGAAAGAAGTATGAAGCCCATACGATGTATCCCAGGACAAACTAATTTTTAATTTTTTTCATGTTCTAGAATATGGAAAAAAACGTATGTAGTGAGTGATGTAATAGTGATTAACTCTTCAGTCAATATAGTTAATTTCCCATTCAATATAGTTTTATTCCCAAGTCAATATTGTTTTACCCGCAAGTCTATATTGTTTAACTCACCAGTCAATATTTTTAACTCCCAAGTTTATATTGTTTAACTCCCCAGTCAATATTGTTTAACTCCCCAGTCAATATTGTTTTACTTACCAGTCAATATTTTTTAACTCTGCAGTCAATATTGTTTTACTCCCCAGTCAATATAATTTACTCATTTCAAGGCAGTCAGACAGTTGTGGAATGGTGGAAAATCTCGGAGACAGATAAATTCTCTAAATTGCTAGTCCAAGAGACATGCATCTCTAAGTAATTTTTTATGTATTATTTTTTTCAATCAAACACAAACATACTGGTTCATGTCCAAATTACAATCAGTAGCAAAGTACAAACTACTTTTATAACAGGAAAGTAATACCAGATGCCCCGTAGGGGTAAGCAACTCTCCCGTATAGCTAGTTACACATGCAAGGTGTGAAATGGTTTGGATATTGAAACCTTTCGTTACTATTGACCCTCATGGGTTTCCATAACTCAAAGCTACAAATGATTGTTTTGGTTTCAACATGTTATACCCATGGCGAAATGCTAGACCGGTTAAATGTTTGTATACATGTATCAATCAACCTTATATTTTTTCATGTTCTGAAATATTGGAGAAAACTTGTGTGGAGTGACGTAATGGTGTTTTACTCCCCATCTTCTCAGTTGAGCCGAAATTTCCCTCATACCAAGACTTTTAGTTCTGGAATTGTGTAAGAGACCAGATTGCACAGAGAAAATAACCGACCTTTGGCAAGAACCCTGGCCAAATTTCCCACAGTAGGAACTGTCCCGAACGTTACTTGAACTTACTTTAGAAAAACACTCTGTATGTGACAGTGAAATACTCTGTATATCCATAGAAAATCAATAAAATTGAATAAAGATTGTTATTTTTCCCTTACTTGTACTTAGTCCTAACAGGTAATCTGTATGCGCATCCGCGTTTATCATAAAGTATGTCTGTAGAAAAAAATGTTGGCGTTATGGTGATTTTACATGGCGAAAATGACGATGTGTACACCGGAAATGATGTCCTTGGTGACGTTTTACGTCATATGCGCAACAGAATCCGCCATTTGCCTGGTTTTTCAACAGAGAAAAGCATAGACCTTTGGCAAGGAAACTGGCCAAATTTTTCACAGAAGGAACGGTCTCGAACGTTACTTAAACTTAGGCGCTATGATCCGTGAGCAAGCGCTTTAACCACTTGGTCACCAAAGTCCCTTGACAAGCTATTATTATCGCCCTTTTATGTTGCCTAGATATCAATACAAACATGGAATACAAATATGTCCACCTTTCATCTGCCATGGATATCAATACAAACTTGGAATACAAATATGTCCACCTCTCATCTGTCATGGGTATCAATACAAACATGGAATACAAATATGTCCACCTTTCATCTGCCATGGATATCAATACAAACATGGAATTCAAATATGTCCACCTTTCATCTGACATGGATATCAATACAAACATGGAATACAAATACGTCGCCCTTTCATCTGCCATGGACATCAATACAAACATGGAATACAAATATGTCCACCTTTCATCTGCCATGGATATCAATACAAACATGGAATACAAATACGTCGCCCTTTCATCTGCCATGGTCATCAATACAAACATGGAATACAAATATGTCGACCTTTCATCTGCCATGGACATCAATACAAACATGGAATACAAATATGTCCACCTTTCATCTGCCATGGACATCAATACAAACATGGAATACAAATATGTCCACCTTTCATCTGCCATGGACATCAATACAAATACAGGTATAAACAAGAAAATTCAGTGAATTAGGATCCCTGTCAGTAGGTTCTTTTTTAGTTTTAAGTATCAAGTTGTTTTATTACTCTAATTGAAGATTACAATAATAAGAACATATATACTTGCACTTATAAATACACAGAAAATAACATACATGTGTAAATATATACAAACAGAAGAACATATAATTCATTTAAATTTAGTCCGGAGGTCTGTCTCTCATTATTATTTTTATAAACCTTAATATATTGTTAATAACAGATAATTTTTTGATGAAAATATTTGGAAAAAAAGAATATTTTGCTTAACTCTAAATATACCCTTTGGTGAGGAGTTACATTCACCCAAAGGGCCATAAGTTCCACAAATATGAGAAACCAGTTAAAGTAAACGATGTGTGCATCTCCAAACAATTTTGACGCTATACACAAAGTTTCGTGAAATAGTGCTATAAATGTATAGACAATTTGCACAGAGAAAAATTTCGGACGAACGGACGGAAGGACGGGAGGGCTGTCGGAAACTCGAATTAAATACTCCCCTCTTCCTTCGAAAGGCGATGGATCATAATTATCACTCACCTGCCATGGCGCCTTGATTTCCGTGTCGTCTGCCACCGATCGACGATATTCACCACCGATTTCCGTTTCATCATTCTCAAAATCTGCACCTTAAAGAATAAATCCGCATAATACATACCAAATATCCCCAAGTACCTTGCAGTATTACATTACATATATACCATATTTAATTATTTAGTTTTACAGCGCTAGACGTCCGTTTCGGAATATAATTCCTGGACAAGAATTATGAAACCAAAATTGTTTCCAAGATCAATGTTTAAAAGATATCCAAAAGACCAAAATACATTTCACCACATTTAGCTAAGGAAATATTTTGTATGAGGGAGTATACCTTAATTAGTTTTTGAGGAAGTTAAAATTTGAACTTGCAGTAAATTTAAACAGTAGTATATTTCACGAGGCTGAAGTGAGCCGACAATAACGGCCGACAATAAACATGAGCCGACAATAAATAGGATGCGTTCGGAAATCAGAATTTATGTACGTTATATTCGTTATATGTGTATATTTATAATTTATTGAAATTCTACCTTATGATCTCTTAACATCTATCAGGTGTATATAGCGCATTCAGTCAACAATTGTTAGAGGGATCGAACCCGGGACTGCAAATTATCAGTGGTAGAAATAACACAGTCCATCCTGCCTAAAAAACAACTCTATACAATGGTCACCTGCTTATAAAGGCCAGTAGAAATGTATCCCAATCATATTATTTGAATTTGTATATAAAGACCACCTGCCGACAAAGGCCACTTTTACTGATTACCTTGGGTGACCTTTATACACAGGTTTGACTGTTCAAGAAATGAACAATGAAAATGCGGATTTTTGAATGTGAATGTCTCGAAATTCTACGTTATGATCTCGTAGCAAATTATTTGTGTATAGACAGTGTTAAGGGTCATCTATCATGTGTATATAGTCCAGACCTGGCAGTAATTGTTAGAGGGGTCGAACCGGGGACTGCAAATTATCAGAGGTAGGGATAATACATGAAATGAACTATGAAAATACGGATTTTTGAATGTAAATTTCTCGAAATTCAACGTTATAATCTCTTAGCAAATTTGCATAGGCAATGCCATTACCAGGTAAAGTTACTCCCAGTGTCTCGGAGGAACACATTGGCGTAAAGCTTCATTGTAACCACATGCCATTATACAGTATAATTCATATAAACGGAAAGTAAAGTGAACTATTCTGGGGCATCAAACATACGGTCGAAATCTTCATTTAGTTTCGTATTTATTGAAAACTGATAGTCCAATTTTCAGTTTTACCAAGATTTAAGATATTTTTAATTGTATATAATAATTATAACTTTGAAATACAAAATGATGATAGCGCTAGGTACATGTATATTGCCATAGAAATTTTTGTGGTTAGACCGTGGACAAAACTACGAATCTGTGGACAAAATACGAGAAGGTAGTATTACAAAATCATTCGCATTCTTGACTTAATGGAACCATCAATTTACTGTGTCACTTTCTTTGTTGTTTTGTGAAAATATCGTTTTTTGATATACAGTATAAACCTATTTGATCACTTTCAGAAAAATTGTATCGATGGTCTACAGGTATTGATTCTCCGTTTGTAGTGTTATTCAAAAATATACAATTATAGCACCAATTTGAGGTCAATATATGTTTATTGGTCACTGGAAAGCAATATTGACAGAGGGTTTGAATCCTAAAAAGATAAACTATCTCCAGTCAATAACACTTTTTCAATCAACTTTTCTTGCGCGTGTCAGGTCATTACAATTTTTAATTTGAGCACGTGACGACTTAGTGCATGAAAATATCAATAATACCGGTGATAAAGAATGCAAAAAATAAGGATTGCGGGCATTGATACTCAGCTTTGACACTGTTCTTAACTTTTAAATTTAGTCGGTACTTTTAAAGTTATATGAAAATACCGCATTCTTATATACATATTTTGTTGAGTTTTTCGAAATGTCTCCTCTAGGTCTGTTGATATTTCTTTTCGATGGTGACAATGCCCATATGAAGTGTTACAATATGTCATACTTCGAAATTTTCAGCTTCACTTTGCTCAGGCACTTTACTTTTCGTCTATAGGAAATATACTATATGATGGTATGTGCTTACATTGAAGCTTAAAGTCAATGTGTTCCGATGCACTGGGGGTAACTAACTTGGTAGTGACATTGTCTATGCATAGTGTTTTAAAATGATATTTTTAAAATGTTTAGCGCAGCGAAAACTTTACTTTGCTCAGGCACTTTACTTTCTTTCTATCATAATGGTATGTGATTACATTGAAGCTTTAAGCCAATGTGTTCCGATGCACTGGGGGTAACTAACTTGGTAGTGACATTGTCTATGCATAGTGTTTTAAAATGATATTTTTAAAATGTTTAGCGCAGTGAAAGCTTTACTTTGCTCAGGCACTTTACTTTCTGTCTATCATAATGGTATGTGATTACATTAAAGCTTTAGGGCAATATGTTTCGAGGCACTAGGAGTAACCATACTTGGTAGTGACATTGCCTAAGCATAGTAATATAAAGTGATACTAAGTACTTCGAATTCTTAATCACCGTCAAAGCTTTATTTTGCTTTCCGACTATATGAACTATACTGTATAATGACATGTGATTACATTACCAAATTTAGCAGTGACATTGCCTATGCATTTTCTTACAAAATGATATTTCGGAATATTATCACAGTGAAAGCTTTTCTTTGCTCTGATACTTTACTTGCCGTCTATATGGAATGTACTGTATCATGATTTGTGCTTATAATGATGCTTTAAGCCAATGGGTACCGAGGTACTTGGGGTAACCATACTTTGTAGTGACATTGCCAGACGATATTTGTATAAACAATAGCTAATTTATTTGTAAAATGTGATTTTGTGGATGTATAACAAATGAAACGAAAATGTCATCGAATGTTAACAAGTAAAGGTTACTAATCCAATGTTGAACAATGCAGTGTTGAATACGTTGTATGGGCGTACAATCCACTAAACCGGATGTTGCGAACTGTATGGCGAGTGAAATAATTATTGTAGGGCGGGTTAGCCTAAGCGGAGCGAGTAAATGCATCTGTTGTGTTTAAACCAGCTATCGTGAGATTTTAACACTATTCGGAGGTAAGAACATACATATGATGCTATATAAAAATCATATCTGTTACGACCCAATTGATTTAAGTTTAATTTGATGTTGGCGACAAAAATCATCGCAGCAATCACTGAGTCCTGCATGATTTCCACATGGGTTGACGTCGTATCTTAATGATTTTTCTCCGTTTTAAACAAGAACTGACTGAAACCTAAATGTAAACATGTTTGAAATTCATTTTCCTATCCAATTAAGGTCCCATTTTTCTTAAATACACCCGATTCTGCATACGAAAACGTTTTCGTCAAGCTGTGTAGGTTGACCGCCTGTCCGGATTTTTGCAATGCGAGATGTCCTTGCTATACGAGTTATTGACTCTGTGTGCGCGCGATTGGTTTTAGTGATTCACGTGCATTTCTCCATGAATCTTTGATCTAACAGACCCACGGAATTGTTTATTATCCCCCTGCCTTCAGGGGTGAGGGGAGTTTAGTGATACCGCTGTACGTGGTGTGTGTGTGTGTGTGTGTGTGTGTGTGTGTGTGTGTGTGTGTGGATAATTTGGAAAAATACGTACATCCTACTGAGTTGAAACTTGTTAAGTTGGTTTATTGTGGTGGCGAGTGGTATGCGATTGCTCGACAGCCTTATAGCATATCTAAGATTGCTGCCGTTACTATAAATTGCAAAAACATATTAATGGTCATTTCAGCCCTATATATGTACCGATTTTGTTGAAATTGTATATAAAGAGAATACAACTCAGGGTAAACAAATTTAACAGGTTTTTTTCTGAAAAGATTTAGTTTACGAAACATAGTGTATCTAAACTTCACGATGTTACTTTAAATAGCAAAAAGCTATAGATGGCCATATCAGCCTTATCTGTGTAGATTTCATTTCAAGTTTAAACATAAAAAAAAAACTCGGGGTATTAATTACTTGTATTTTTAATTTGTCTAATATTTATGCAGTATGCAAATAAAGTGTATTTATAACCTATAACTTCTTTAAAAATGTTCTTGTTGTGGAAGATCCTTGAGTGGTAAAAGTTCACAATTGTGAACAGACATATCTGAGACAAATGTGGAACACTTCACTATAATTTTTCTAATTTTAGACAGACAGATAGATAAATGTCAATTGGCGTGGTGTATGGTCTATTCAGTAATGGCCAAACAACTTACTTTACAAAGCATATTTTACTGTGTATAGAAAATTCTCTGATGTTTAACATTGTGGGGGTACAGCATTTGAACGAATAACACGGCAAATCCACAGAGTATTCCCTATAAATTTGACTATTCTGGTAATCCACTGTAATCGTCGTCGGAGAACAAGGGAGAGGACGTTGTAGAGGTCAAATAACCTATTTAATATAAAAAAATATTCACTAAAACATTTAAAGTTCTTTTACAGAATATTTTGACCATGTTTATCAGTCAGCTAGCTTTTATATAGGTTTTTAAGATCAAGCGTTTTACTTGTCAACTAAAAAAATGCGTTATCAGATTCTAAAGCCTCTCGTGTTCAAAAACACTGATAACTATAAGAATAACGAGGCTATTATGTTCTTTATCAAATACTTTTTAGTAAATACGTAGTTTCTGCACGCTAAGATACGGCTAAAATGACGTCATCTATATCACCGACCGCACGCGCCCGGTCGAAAAAGCCGTATCACCGGTCTAATATCGATATCAGAACGGCTACTCAGAACAATAGATCTAATCATTATACATGTATCAATTAGAAAATTCTTCGATGGCATCCTTACGCCTCATAAATAAGGAATATTATGCTAATGAGATTATTTGTAGGAAAGCATTTAAACTAGTCTATATAGACTTATTGCCGCCAAGTTGAATTTTGTGTTTTATCCTTGATAAATGTCTGTATTTAATGTATTTGTTTTAAATGGTAAAAAATTAAGTTTATGATAAACAGAATAAAACATGGTGTAATCCATATCATATGCCATACCAGACCTCGATCAATATCAAACCTCGGGCTAAAGCCCTCGTCTGATAGGGGGGGGGGTCTCGGTCAGAATGGATTTCACTATGTATTATTCTATATATAACAATAAAAGCGAGTACTTTTGCTATAAACAACAGTGAACAAGGTAAAACTAATTTTGTAAAACAATGTAGGGTCAAAAGAGATATAAATGGGGTATTTCTTATCTGCTCTTGGTTCGCGGATGGCCTTAGAATATGAAGTATCACGCCTGGTTAACGCATTTTTGAGTTGACAAGTAAAACGTAGTAGAGATATAAAGCTAGTTGACTGATATTTCCCCAATAATTATATTTAGAATTACTTATCTGGGGTACTCCCATTCTAATTTCTTGAATTTATTAAAACTTCCATAGTTTGTCAGTGCATACCACATATACAACATGTACATGAACGAAAAGCCACAGATCTATACTACAAGATATCAAAAAGACTTCACATTACTGTGATGAACATCACTGCCCAATGGTCCGTGTTGGGCTCAATTCAATTCAATTTATTTATCTAAGCATCTCAGCCACTCACAGATTGGTAAATCAATGTAATTACATATGTCTTGAGCAATAAATTGAATTTGAATTTGAATTCCCGGTGGCGGATTTAAAATTTGTTTATTTAAATAAGGGGGTTTCAGAGGAAAATTGGGTTCTTGTAGTAGGAAGTGGGATTTTTAGAACCGGAGGGGATGTTGATGGTTCTTTGCTATGAAGTACTGGTACGCATCAAACGCGCATTTATTACTGGGAGATTAGGGCAATTCTGGCTGGACCCAGAAAATTTTCAAATCTCCATTTCATGCGTGTTCCAGATAGTCTTAGACGAAGGTTTTTACGACTAAATGACTACACTTTGTACGATGCATCCAGGATTTATGTAATGAATCGCCGGTATGCACAAAAGATATTAAACTACTGTATATCCTCAAATTTAGTGCATATGGAAAATGGAAGAATAAAGTCATAATTTCCAACACTCACACATTTTAAAAACTTGATACAAAATATATTGACCTTATAGGTAAAACTATTTCCATTCATTCAAAAGTGAATTTAATGATATAACTATGTCAAAAGTGTGATATAGTTCACTGAAAAGTAAACAAAATCGGGGAGGGTGGGGGTGGGGGGGGGTGTGTGGTTACCAATGATTCGAGATATGGAAGGCTATTGTTAAAATCTATATTTGCACAGCTCTGACATATTTTTAAATAATTAATTAAACAACTGTCCGAGGACATTTGATAAATCACTTACAAGTTAATATAACTGTTTTAATATTAAAGTTCAGTCAGGTTAATAAAGTTGTTGTGTTTAGCATTTCCCAAGTTTTTGTTTAACTTGGCATTTTATGTATTTGGTTGGTGCCGCGGTATCACGCCACAGGCTTATGACAAGTTAGGTTTGTCATTTAATTTGTGCAGAATGATTGTATTAACTGAAACTACAATATATTCTTAGAACGTTTTTCTCTTTATTTTATATAGAGTGGTCAATAGTTATGAATGTTGTCGTCCCAAGGCAATAAATCTTTCTAAGATAGCCACAAAAGACATATAATAAAGCAGTATTTTGAATTCAAAAGAAAGTCACTTATAGTTTGAATTTAAGTTCTGTTCTTAATAGAATTGAAAATGTGCACTCCCGAATTTACCATTACTTAATAATTATCAATTTTAGTTTAAAATTTTGACAAACGACTCGTACAAATCACTACTTTCATTTCAAGAGCATTTTTGATGTCATCATGGTCCTTGAATTTTATAAGATCATTAAGGAAATAGTCTTCAATTATTTTTCAATATAATTTCATTCCTTTGGAAACGCTGATACAGAAAAACACGGATTTTAAATAACGGTAAAATAACAGATGTAATGATCCTGGAATAAAATATTATTTGTGAATTCTGTCTGATGCACTATTCTATAGATTAATACCAAGTGTAACATGTGCTAATATTTTAGATTCATCACAGCTGTACTTGTCATTGCAGGACCGCTTATATATATAATATATACATGTATATGTTTTGTCAGACTTCTGCGTTTGGCACGGTTTTTGTAGTCAAAGATATGATTTCTGAAATACAAAATTGAAAAGTATAACATACCACACAACATATTTGAGTTTTTGTGTTTAATTTCCATGTCTATTTATTATTCTTTGATTCCCATAGTAAAATCGAATTCATTCTCCATTGTGGTCATTTGTGAATTTTTTTGCTAAGTAATTGACGTATCGCCGGCCACGCCAACAATGTTCCGACTCTGACCGCCATCACGGTACCAAAGCAGCGTCACGGCAACTAATGACGTACTAGTGTCAGTGACGTCATTAAATGACGCAATTCAGGTCGAGTTTTCATTCTTTTTGTATGTTATTAAAACATGCCGGGCCTTTGACGGAACATTGTGGGCATGGCCGGCGATTCGTCAATTGCACGCTATACTTGACCAATATTTTAATGCTGGTTCAATGATCATAATTATACAACTTCTTATAAAAATAACATTTCAATAATCCGAACAATAACTTTTTGCTCTTCAACAATAATTTATACTGTACATGTTCAATAATCCAGACAGTCGATGAACATACACAGCATGACGAAAAGTTCTCGTATACAGAATCTGGGGTATTGACCTAAATTTGGTAGGAAAATAAATTTTAAAGATATTTAAATATAAGTTTCATTCAGTTATTGTTTAAAACGGAGAAAAATCAAATAGTGATGAAATCTCGCGACCACAGGTTTAAACACAACAGATGCATTTACTCGCTCGGCTTAGGCTTACCTGCCCTACAATAATTATTTCGCTCGCCGTTCAGTTCGCAACATCAGGTTTAGTGAACTATACGCCCATACACTGTACATGTGTACCTAAGGTATCCATTTATTTGAACATTCTTTTACATACTACCTGACGTACAGCGGTAGATCGAAATAGCTGATCTGGCTCATTTTCACAATTATTCCTTGCAACTTTTAGCAATATTTTATGGCATGTTATATACAATTTTTGATGTATTTTATAACATTAATTTTGTAAAAATGATATATGATATTTTTATTATAAATTATATAAAAGTAGTGAAAACTATGTATACAGATCAGATATAAATATTTATTACTTAATGACAGAAACAGTTCAAAAACTACAATGTACATTTCGCATACATGTATATGTAAACTGCCAAAAATAGATCACATATACATGTATGTGACACCTTACATTCATGAATATTTAGAAAACTAGCCCCACAACATAGTGTCAATGTCTGCTACTTATGTGACTCGATATATAGTGACCTACTGGAACACATCTCATCTTAAGCACATGTTTATCTCTGAATGCGATTCAAAATTTGTTTCTCGAAAAATTAACAGACGACTTTCCAATTTATATATCAGCTTTTCTTCTAAGCTGTAGTGAAACTGATTTTACGTTGGTACTGTTGGGAAATAGCGAAGGACTAAATTTAGAGCAACCCCATCTTCATCGATTTACCACTGCCTGCTACTGCTTTGTGAAACAGATGTCAGCCACATATATCTCCACCCTAAATGCAAAGGGGTAGATGGTCACAGGTGTTACTCAGACATAATATATATCATGCGTAAATATGTAAATATGTACCATTTATTTATTTAGTTGTTCTTGTGTTAAACTTTTGACATTTAGTATTATACATGTATATATGTTAACACATATGTTATAATGTAATATCTCTTTTATAGAGGAAATAAATAATGAATGAATGAAAGATTTAACATTTGCCAGATTAATTTAAGGAGAGACCATGGCTATTACTGACACGTCCAAAAATTAAATTTCTCTCAGGTTGAGAAATCCCTGTTATCTAACTTAAAGTGTATTAAATTACATTAATGTCTCGAGATCTAGCCCACGCTTTCAGTGACTAAATGTATTGCTTTTCTTCACGCCTAAATGATTGTCAAAATAAACTTCCAGATAAGGACAAACAATACAGTATTATAGTATAGCACTCTACATTTTTATTAAATCATTCCTCTGTATGCCTTAAAGATTAATTTAAATGTTTCTTTTTCAAGTTTTAAATATGAAATTCATTTAATTAATTGTCAAAACTTTTTTACATTCGTTTGTATGATGAAAATCAAACCTTTTTTTACCAGATTTTAATCGCCGACACCGAGATATTATTAACAACACACACTCCCATATGCATGCCATTTGAATATAAAGTGAGTGGTGGACATGATTACATTATCAAAATACCCGACAACTACGAATTCGATCTCATAACGATTTTTGCCAAGACCGGACTAACAGACCGCCTAAAATACATGCACCCATTGGTAATTAATTTTCTATATAACAGATCCGAACGCATCCTATTTATTGTCGGCTCATGCTCACACCAGCCTAGTATATAAACAGTAGTATATTTCTGCCTAAAATATTACACAATTATTGCCTACTGAGTTAGTGATATTCTCGAGGCAACAGTAACCAAAAAATATTCCGGGGAATATTTGCCAAATATTTAGTTGTTATATATACATGTATGTACATGTATTTGTTAGTTACAAGTTCCTCCATGATTTCATGTTCATTATGTTAATTTTATTACTTGTTCTTTCGCCAAACACTCAGCATTAAAGAATGAAAGTCGCAGATCTTCGGAAGAGATCTTAAAAACAGATGCCCCTTGTCACTGCAGACGGTGCACTTTATAGAACCCTCTCTGCACATTGGCCTGAGTAAACAGCAAAGGTACAAATAACTGCTACTTCACCTACAGCTGGTGACATCTCGATTTAAGTGAAATATTCTCGACAGGGACGTTAAAACCCATATAATAAATCAATATATCTATTTTACGTTGTATAATATTGCATGTACTTACTATCTAAACATATAACAGTTCCAATCGTCACCCAAAGTAACAAAACGGTAAAGTATATTCGCAGCTCCATATACAGTCGATACTAGGACAAAAAAAAACTGTCTAAACCGATATTAATTTTCAATCATGTCGAATTATCAACATAAAAAATAAAATCCTTGTCTGGGATAGTGACAAGAGAGTTCATAACTTTAAAGGTACCCAAGTATTACTTGTGTCAATAAATATTTAAAGGCCTTATAACGCAGGTATAGGTAAACAACTTTGACCTGTCCGCTTGACCTTTCATTTAAATATTTATCACGGACAAAGTACATCTGTGTATAGGGAGCACAGGTGTTTATTTTGTTTACATCATGAGATATACTCACCTCACAGAGTAAACATTTGCACTGTGTATATATTAACTTTGACCTTAACACTACCCAGTTATTAGTTGGACCCTCCTATATGAATATTCCTAATGGAAGGTCAAACGGACAGGCCATAGTAGGCTGGCGTTATTTACACTACTATAACTAATGCCATCTGTATGCATCAGAAGTATGGGGGTATTTAATGATTGTGTAAATATAGAAAAAGTACATTTAAATTTTTGTAAAACTATTCTAAATGTTATCAAAGACTATATAAAGTTAAATTCCTATAAATTATACAAATGTCTTTTTGAATTTGTAAATTACCTGTCAGTTATTAAGGATTCAAAATATCGTACAACACTCACACGTCTCCGACTTTGTTCTCACAATTTAGCTATTGAAATGGGTAGATATACTGGTCTATGTAAAACAAGTAGAATATGTAAATGTTGTTGTATGAATTCTATTGAAGATGAGTATCACTTGTATGTCCCGCATATAGAAATTTGAGATTCAAATATTTAAATAAGTAACGTTACTGTTGTCATTGGCCAAATATATGTAAATTCACCTTACTTATATCATGTCGTCTCAGTAACAAAATATTATAAATCTGTTAAAATTCATATATTTTTGATTTAAACATTGGGAAAAATTATTAAAAAAATTATAAATTTTTAAATGTTCATTATGCCATGTGCTGTTTTTGAATGCATTATTTTAATAGAAATTCAAAACAGCACATGACAATTAATATAATGATATACTTGTATAATATATTATATATATATATATATATATATATATATATATATATATATATATATATATATAAATTTATTAGTATGTGCTATATGATTACTGTAAACAATTGTAATAACAGTATTTACTCATAATACTGTTACATGAATATGATATTGTACTACTACTATGTAACAACTTTTCGGTCCTTCCGACCAAATTATTATTCATGTTATTTAGACTATTATAATGTCTTGCCATGTTACATATGCATGCATTTGTTTATGTGCTATACGTAATATTTGTATACTTTATGCAAATAAAGTTTATTATTATTATGATTCCCCACCATCGAAGGTGGAGAATCATATTGTTTTCGTTCTTCTTCTTCTTCTTCTTCTTTTATTATTATTATTATTTTTCTTCTTCTCAAGACCATATGCTGATGCATATCTCGGGAACGGCTTGATGGATTTAGATGAAATGTGCTACCAATAATCTGTTGTCTGTGTAGATAATCAAGACGTGTTCATTTTTGTTATCTTGAAGGTGGGTGGGTTGGGGTAAATTGTGTAATTAAATACGTAGTTAAATACCCGGGGAAACCAATTCTGAATGGACGTAAGCTAGTTACGACACCTTAATTATACCAAGCCAATGCTTTCACCTATGAGTTAATCCGATTAGTGACCGTCACAAACTTGGCGATTTTTAAAACCACAGCTTGTCACGTCACACGCCTGTAGCTGGCTCTATCCTATAGATACCAGACCGTAACTCTCGATACCTGCAGGTATTGTGGATTATAAATCAGCTATCTATGGGATAGCTGTCTGCTATCCTATAGATAGCTGAAAACATTCCCATAGATAGCTGGTAGCTATCCCATAGATACCCGAATTAAAGCCCTAATACCCCCTGATATTCTGAGATAGAAAAAAGTATTTCATTGATAGCTGAGGTTTGACTTCAAACCCCGTTTTGCACCAGCTATCGGGAGTTGTAACTTTCTGTCATCCCATAGATCATGACAACATGTGCTACTTTTGAATCATATTATTTCATAAAAATTCAAAAGTAGCACATGACAGATCTATAATCGATAACCAATCAGAATCGTCCTTGTATCGTGATGTGTTTGTCAACACTGAAGCAGAAGTATCGAAAATCAAACAAGTTACACTGTGGAATTTGGATATTTCAAGACATTACAACTAATGCCATGTATCAGTCACTTGTATGAAGGTTTGAACGACTGGACAGCCTAGTAGCACGGTTCAGGCAAATTATTTTCGAGTCATGCGAGTGAGATTGTGTTGCTTGACATCGCATCTTGGCGAATTTTCAGAATATTCAATTGGAATTTAATAAAATTTGGTAATTTGAACTATTTTCAACTGAGTATATATGTTCAAAACGCAATACTGAAGTTTGATTGTTTACTTTGAACCTCGATGTCTCTGCCCCCTCCCCGCTTAAGGCATCGGACACAGGCACTAGTTTTTATCGATGAAATAATAAAATCACACATGCCTGATTTGATATCTGATATGGGTAACACTTTCTTTTGTACCCTTCGCTGATTAAACCGTGTAAAAATTGTGAAAATTTTTTTTTGGCCGACGTTCACAGACATGTTCAAAATGGCTTGATTTTGTCATTTTAGGCCTTTTAAGTCAAAATTAAAATATTAGTGGAGGGTACAAATGGAAGTTCCTCTTACCTAAGACAACTCGTACCCAACCTGAAACAGTAATAATCTTATACCTATGCAATTTTTTTTACATCAAGACAACTCGTACCCAACCTGAGATAACTCATACACAGATAAACAATTTAAGAAAATTCAGTTTTATTGTGTTTTTTATAGTTCAACACTTAGTATTAGATCTATAAGTATTAATTTTGCCATTTAAGCACGAAAATATAAGTTTACAGTTGTCCTACAAGAATTCAGTTGACAAACTTGTGTGAGAAGTATTAGCAGTAAGTATTTTTGATTGATGAAAGAAATGGGCGGGGAAAGAGGGGGATGTCTTGCGTACGAGTTAATCTGGTATTGGTACGAGCTGTCTTGGGTACAAGTTGTCTTGGTATGGATACAAGTTGACCTGAGTACGAGTTGTCTTGATACCACTGGTCCCAATCCTCTAAAATTTTTGGTCTCGGTTGTTACACCGATTTGGAGTTACCAAAATCGTCCAACTAATAAAACCAACTCATTCAACTTTTAAATAAAAACTTGTCCCAGTTTTTCCCCAACACTTCCCATTTTTAAAGCAGTATTTAGAGTTCTACATGACTCAAGTTTGTCAAGTTCCCTTGCCGAAGATGGTTTGCTCCAGGTACTTCAGTTTCCTATGCCATGCTCCAACTGGCTACATTGATATAAGTGAAAGAATCTTTACTGGGATATTATACTCCATCACTTATCTTATCTTACTCTTAGTAGTAAGGACATGAAATGAAAATCATCTCAGAAAATTTCAAAGTTCAGAGTGAGTAGTGATGTGCCAATGATGGGTTTAATCATTGATCGAATTTGCCTAGATTTTAAGTGCTTGATTAAATTATTGAATAATTGATGATCGGTCCCCCTCTTAATAGGAAGAATCTATAGACAGAAAACAAGAAATACCACGGGGATGTCGCTGCTGCTCTTCCGATTTGAAGGTTATCCAGTGGTTGGTTTCCTGGATCTAAGACTACAGGCACTTGTGAAAAATCATCCGATTTTAATTTATATAAAATTATCCGATTTTACTCTATATAATTATTAAAGGTAAGTAACTTCAAAATCTGAAGCGTGGTACCCCATGTCACGAAATCCCTGTTTTTTTAAGCTGTATATCCAATCTACGATATCGACATGAAATTCTTTCAAATGATAAATATTTCTACATGAGAAAATTCATTCCTAGGCTCCACTTATGCCACTGCCAGCTTCTTAAACGCATTTTTAATCGTCTTATGGCCCACGGTCTGCCACCATCATACCTATCGCTATGGAAGTCGACGTTAAAGCGACATCTACGCAAGAACGATAACTCGGTCGAGCTGTTCCGAATTGCATACACACTATGTACTAACCCGAGATTCTCGAGATGCTTAGCGGTAAATATGAATTGAAAAATCGTCTGCTAGAATGAAATCAATTTCTTTGTATCGTCTGTTTGATTTTAGTTAAATTTAAACTGTTCAAGTGGTATGGCATCATAATAAAACATGAATGACATTGATAAATATAAAGAACAGGGCTTTAATTTAGCCATTTCTGGATATAATGTGTTAATTACTGGGCAACAAATTCGTTCTCATTACCTTTTACAAAATGTTCGAAAATCCAGTCATACAAAGTTCTACTTGATTTGATATTTTTTACATCCATTTTCAATTTTTTTCTACCTGAACAACTTTTTATTAATATATAGGACCACGTTTCATATTTACCGCTAAGCATCTCGCTAGCTTTTTGTTAGCTATAGGATAATAGGTGATGATGTTGGGAATTTTTGTAAATTTGTATTGTTATGAATGTATGAAAAATTGATGATGATGATGATGATGATGATGATGATGATGATGCCATGATATTGATGATGATGATGATGATGATATTTATACTAAGAAACATACATCTTTAAATCAATATATTTTTCCTAACGTCTGGCGTCTTTTCTTTAAAATGAGAATTTAAAACAACAATTTATGAAGTAAATAAAAAGCGTGTAGTGTCTCGATGTGTTGTACAGAAATAAATTCATAATGTATGATTTTAACTGTTTCTATAGCTTTTTTCTTCGAAAATTAAGTTTATGACCTCATGGAAACGTCACAGTATTAACTACACCAATCAAGTTTATATTTTATTAAAGCTGAACATGTTTCCTAAACGATGATACCAAATATGATCTATATCTACATTAAACCATCGACAACAAAGATAAAAACGTTCCCCTACGATCATTTTTTTAAAAATGAGAATCTTTAATATATTTTTTAATAGAGTAGTGTCTTTTATTGAAGATGAGAATATATGATCATTTATAACTGCAGTTAAGTAAATGAAGAACATACTTAATGTGTTTTAATATGTTGTACAGAAATAATTTTATAAAGGATAAATTGGCACAATTTTATAGCGTTTTCCTCAAAACTTGTGTTTATGACGTCATGGTGACGACAAAGTAGCAGCTACATCAACAAACTTTATATTTTATAAAAGCTGAACATGTTCCTTTTACAATGATACCAAATATGATCTGTATCTGCATAATATTATTGAAAACAAACTTAAAAACGTTCTTTTACCTCTAATAGAGAAATTTATTAAAAACTTTCAGGTACGTATACTCTTAAATATTGAAGTTTTTCGTGAAGAGCATCCCAATGTAATTCTGGGGAACATTCTGATTCTATTACTAGAAAACCTAAGGTCCCAGAAAGAAGTGGTGTCGGAGGATTCTCGGGGTGGGGGGGGGGGGGTTGGAGGTGCACGGTGGGTCCACCTAGCCCACGGACTAAAGATTTTGACAATTTTTAGTCCGATAAGAGCCCAGATGAATACAATGTACTTCAAAGACCATTTCTTATTGAATTCAAAGAAAATGTATAAATGCATCTGGGATTAAATACAAACGAAAACAAGAACAATTGATAAGTAAATGCCGTAATTTTATTCACACATACTTTTAAAAATATCCGCCTGGTCGTCCGCGTTCAAATAATATTAATCAATTAATCGAACATCAATACCTATCAAGTTTCTGCCATACTGGATCGGCTTATGATGCACCCTTATTTATTTATTTATATATAACACGAAAATCATAAGAAAAATGAAGAAAAAATTAATAAAAGTTAAGTGACCGGTGGTAAAACTTTATTTGAAATGTAATTTTTCAAAATTATATAATTCCGCCATCCGCCCGTTGTCAGTTATCAGTCTATTTATACTCCCGCAATTCTAGTTTTTTATATAATTATCTTTTCACAATTAGTTTACTGATGTGATTTCTAAATTTAAGATAACATCAAACGATTGAGGTAGTATATTTCCAGCTGTCATAAAATCACTCTATTTGAACACCTGTCAAACAATGTTGAAATTGTAGAAACAAATCCTGTTGCTTAAATGTCTAATAAACAAACTTTTTATCAAGGTGAACTAAGAATAATTTGCTTAATTATTTGTAGGTGTCATTCGGATGTAAATTCCACTTCATCAAATGAATTTATCGTGAAATATAAAAAGAATTTTTGGCTAGTCCAGTATATAAATAATGCATATAAATGTAAGGGTTGCTTACTTAAGTTGCGTCAATGCACGGGGTCCCCAAAACCGGCCTTTTCGATTTGGATTAACAGGAGGTGTATTAGAAAATCTCCGATATCTCCCTTATTTTGGCATGGATTTTATGAAATTTTCGCATTAAGTAATATTTCAGTATGTAGAATAACATTTGTAAAAACCACAAATCGTACTCTTTAATGATGTTAAGTTTTCAAAAATTATGTCAGCATCAAGCATACTCAATGATGTAATACTTTCATAAATAAGCTCACCATCAAGGCATACTCAAATATGTAAAACTTTTATGCACTAGTTTATCACTTTTATAAATTAACTCAACCATCAAGGCATACTCGAAGATGTAATGATTTTATAAACGATCTCAAAATCATGGCAAATCATGTTAAGTTTTCATAAATTATCATCACCAAGTAAACTCGAAGATAAAATATTTTTATAAATGAACTCATCATCAAGGTATAGTTACAGATGGAATACTTTTGAAAAATGAACTCACCACTAAGGCATACTCGAAGATGTTATACTTCTATAAATGAACTTAACCATCAAGGCATACTCAAAGTCGTAATAATTTTATAAATGAGCTCAAAATCATGGCATACTTAAAGATGTTAAGTTTTCATAAATTCTGTCATCATCAAGCATACTCAAAGATGTAATACTTTCATAAATAAGCTCACCATCAAGGCATACTCAAATATGTAAAACTTTTATGCACTAGTTTATCACTTTTATAAATTAACTCAACCATCAAGGCATACTCGAAGATGTAATGATTTTATAAACGATCTCAAAATCATGGCAAATCATGTTAAGTTTTCATAAATTATCATCACCAAGTAAACTCGAAGATAAAATACTTTTATAAATGAACTCATCATCAAGGTATAGTTACAGATGGAATACTTTTATAAATGAACTCACCACTAAGGCATACTCGAAGATGTGATACTTTTTATAAATGAACTTAACCATCAAGGCATACTCGAAGTCGTAATAATTTTATAAATGAGCTCAAAATCATGGCAACACATGTTAAGTTTTCATAAATTATGTCATCATCAAGCATACTCAAAAATAAAATACTTTTATAAAGGAACTCACCATCAAGGCTTTCTCGAAGATGTAATACTTTAATAAATCTCAAGGCATACTCAAATGTGTGATACTTTTATGAACTAGTTCATCACTTTTATAAATAAAATCACCCATCAAGGCATACTTGAAGTTGTAATAATTTTATAAATGAGCTCAAAATCATGGCATACTTAAAGATGTAAAGTTTTCATAAGTTATGTCATAATCAAGCATACTCAAAGATATGATACGTTTATAAATGATCCAGCCATCAAGGTATAGTCAAAGATGTAATACTTTTATAAATAAACTCACCATCAAACCATACTTAAATATATGATACTTTTATAAACTAGTTCATCACTTAGACATACTCCTATTGATATAATACTTTTATAAAGTAGGTTATTACGGACGCATGCTCAAAGATGTATTTTTTTCATAAACGGATATGGAATACTCAAAGATGTAATTCGTTCATAACTGAGCTCACCATCAAGACATACTCGAATATAGAAGTTTTATAAATGAGCTAAACATCATTGATATACTCAAAGATGTAAAGATTTTATAGATGACTTCACCATCATGATATACTCAAAGATGTAAAGGTTTTATAAATGAGCTCACCATGCACTGGAATCACTGCGGTAGCTCAGTTGGTAGAGTGCTCGCTTCGTAAGTGGGAGGTCGTGGGTTCGATCCCTGACCGGGTCTGACCCAAGACTTGAAAGTGGGTAGTGACTGTTCTTTCGCCAAGCACTCGGCATTACGAAATGAAAGTCACGGTTCTTTCGTATGGAAACTTAAAATAAATGAGGCCCCTTGTCACGGTTGAGTTGGCACGCTAAAGAACCCTGCTGTATAATGCCATCAAAGGATTAGAATAAAAAAACAAACATACCAATCAATGTGCAAACCAAAATCCGAAAGCAAAGTAAAACTTTAAAGTGGGCTTATTAATTCAAACACATGACCTTCCACCAGGAAAGTGAGACTGGGTGATCTGGAAGGGTAAGTGATTCATGTTTAGCTAGCTTCCATTGCAACCTGATGAACGTATTCAAGTTGGAATTGAAAGGAACATGGAACTATGAGATGCCAAATATATACAGGTGATCCTAAACTAATCAGTATTGTCATAACGACCGTAAGAATTTTTTAAGGGCATTGTTAAACCTAGGCTTGCAATGTCCTTGAGTCAACAATTTATTTGTATGAAATTCGACTGTCATGTATCACAACATTTTAAAATATCTATTGGCATTAGATGAGTTTTAATACAGTCTGTAGATCTAGTTTGACTATGATGGACATTTACTTATACCATTTACAGTCCTATTGTATTGACATCTAGATACCAGATTATTTATTTTGAATATGACTTGTAATAAAGCGCTTTTAAATTTACTGAACATTATTATCTCTATTTTATCATTAATGGCTTGCATTGCTGACACAAGTGTTTCGCTATGTTACAACCAAAATCCTTTTGTATTTCAAATCATCCCCTTCTCCTTTACTTCTAGTGTTTATCCTACTATTATATTAGTTGACGTTGATCCTCCTCGGTCCCTCTTCTTTCCCCTCTTCATATATTACAAGTCTTGCAAACCGGAATACAGTTTACGCCCACAATGTTCCGACAAAGGCCCGGCAGACTTGAATTACAGCAAAAGGAATGAAAAATTGGTATCAATTGTGCCTTTTAATAACGTCACTGGCAAAAGTACGTCACTAGTTGCCGTAACGATGCTTTGGTACCGTGATAACGGCCAGTGTCGGAACACAATAGGCATGGCCGTTAATCAATTGTTATTGCATGCATAAAATTATTCGATTGGCTTTATTCCAACTGCATACAAAACAAAACACTTCTTATTATAAAGAATGCTTTATTTCATATAAAAACTGTAAATCATATAAAGGTATTTCCGTGTATTTTCAAGTTACTGAAAATTACTTTGAATTAATAGTAATAAATTCCAATCTACCTTAATGATAAGATTTATCATTACTATTATTATTTTTAATATTATTATAGGCTATATTTGTTGTTGTTCTCTGCCATTGCTGTAATATTATATTGTATACAATATCATGTGCTTTATGCTGATGCAATAAACTTCTATATAATCTGTTATAAATTAAGCTGAAATGAGCTGTTACAATAAGCACAATACTCAAACGTAATGGATATTTTCAAAAACATATAATTCCTACGTTGAACAATGTGTGAAAAATCTCGTTTAACCCAACTTTTATCACCGTTTAAGATTTCAATTTTGGAATTCTTTCCCAGTCGATCTATCTGTTTTACATGGGAATACAGTTTTGTCATACAAACACAATATTGTTCGAAAAATTTTCAGCTGAGGATAAATAATAACATTATTTTTGTAAGAAGTTGAAATAAAGTTTGCATTAATCATTGTCCCTGATTGATAACCTGTATTGTTTTTATAGTCACTTCGACTTACATGATTTACGCAAAACTGAAAAATAGGCAGGATTTAGTTTTTTGCTGGTCTACTGTTTAATTTCTAGGTCATGATCTCCTAAAATTTCTATTTAGAAACATTTGAGCATCATATTTTTATATATTTACCAAATTAAAAAAAAAATTAAGAAAAACAACTTTGTTGAATACCTTCTAGATTATGAAAGATCACATTTTTTAATACGTTTAAACTTTATTTGTGTATAATGGATGCAATTACATAATTTATTTGATTATTTATGGATGACAGTCTATAGCATAACACCCTACGTCTAACTAGTTCTGTAAATCTAATATTCGACAATATGGATAACTTAGTTACCTATTACTCAATATTTTCTCGGGGTCATACCATATATAGTCGGCTTTAGAATTGTTTACCTTGATCTATAGCGTCAAAAGTTTACAAATCATTAATATTTACGGCAAATATGAACACTAGTTAGTAAAGATAAGATGATATTGAATAAAAAATATTTCATTTCAGTAAGCAAGATTGAAAATTGTTTTGTTTGCCAGAAATGAAAAAGAAATTATTTTTGAAGTGTCTGTTTGCAGATATATTTGAAAGCAATACCCATGGTGAGTTTCAGTTACATCTAGGTTAAGTAAGATTTTAAAACTTTATCCGAAATTTTCCTAAAAATAAAGCATACTGCATTGTAACAAACACAGTGACTTTTATAGTAGCTATGGACAACAGGTGGGTTTTGACTCTCCCATTTTGCCATAAATGTTGCAAAATGCTCCAATTATTCCTCTTTTCAGTTGAGTTACAGTATACTCCTTGATCTTGACGTCAAGTAGCTTTACTAGCTCTATAAATGTGTATTTTGTATCAGGCGGAGTGTTCTCTGTATCATTACCCCAAGTTGCGTGATTTTTCCAGGATCCTCCAATCATTGGCCAAATGTTTTCTTTGAACATGGTAATTGTCGATGTAGATCTTCTTTTGATTGCCGCCACCCCTATTGTCAACGAATTCCAATTTCTAACAGACTCGGAAAATAGGTTAGCAAAAGTAAAATGCGCTAAATGCACGGCCTTATTTCCATGGTAATCTTCCATCCCTGCAAAACTTGGGAGCTGTAAATCTTTGCCAAAATTACTTTTGTCTATTCTTTTCATGATCTTATCATATGAGCCATCCGATAAATCTCCCACCTGTATAAATTGCCCATTCACCATGTATGGAAAACAATAAAAATTACCTTTAGTAAGTAAAAAACCATTTCTCAGTTCTTCATCTCTAAATTGTCGGATAATTATGTGATTCTCAAGTATTCCATTCATAGTTTGTAAGCCACCTTTTCCTAAATGGTAAATAAGGTTTAAAACATCTCCAAAGTTACTTGTGTTGTAAATTATTCTTCTTACATTTCTGTCGTCTGAGAACGTATTGACAAATTCAGTTATCCTCTCTTTCTCATCTTCGGGAATGTTGTCTATGCTTTTAGGATCAGGACCATTACCAAAACAGTCATCCATAAAGCCGTTAGATGCCTCTATTAGTTTAGCAAAATCCTCTGAAACAAAGAAACACATAAAAGTTTATTTTTTGTCAATTAGTCTGCCAATGGACAGTGGTTTTTTTTAAGCTCTTCGGTTTCCGATATAATCAAAAGCAAACACACCAATTCATGTTTAAATCACAATGCCAAAGCAAAGTAAGAACGTAGAAACTGGCAAAGGGCTAAATTCACAAACACAGGCTAGAGGCCCGATTTTTCAAGAAAAAATAACAACTCACAATAAATCTTATTTATATATTTTTTTTACTTTTCTGGTGTCCATATTAGAAATATCAGCTGTCAGTTTACATTACATCACACTATATACTTAAAACAGTATCGTCAAATCAGGCGTTGATACAGAAAATGGAGCATTTTTGCCAGATTTGGTAACTTTTTTTGAATAATTCACAGTGGCCGCATGCATCGACCAACGCCATTTTTAAACTAGCTGCAGAAAACATGTAAATGTTTCATTACACACAATTCTGTGCTGGTCAAAGGCTGCGACCACACTCATTTTTTTTAAAAACGGTGAGAAAAATCGCCGATCTGAACAGCGAAATTTGTTGCCTTTTTGAAATCCTGCCGGATTATCAGCGGAGAAGAACCAGAATCTCTCTCTTAAATTGACTATCATACAGTAGTTTCTTCTCCTTTTATTTTATGAAATTGAAAGAATATATAATAAATTATAACGAAATAAAATGAAAATTATTGAAAACGACAGTGTGCACGCATGTGCGCACAAGCATCAATTAGTCATCCATGATGGTTTATTACGGGCCTTTCACTAGCGTTCAATATATAGAATTTTAATGGATTGAAGGTTTTTCAGGTTACCTTAAATGTTTTTTGAAGATAAATAATTTTACATGACTGTGGGCCTATTAATTCGAAATTGATAATCTTTGCATGGCCTAGGGGTCCAATGCGTTCGTCTAGTTATCGGAAAGTTGCCAGTTTAACCCTTCGAAAGCTTACCTCTTTTTTTTAAATAATTATATGTAATTCTATTTTTTAAATAGCATATATTGTTATAAAATTTAAATACTTATCTGTATTTATGTATTCTATATTATTTATTGTTTTACTTTAAAAATAAGATATCGGCAAACATACTGTCCTGAGTTCGAACCTGCCAAAGTTTTTAATTTAAATAATAATTATCCACATATGCAATATATAGCTCATATTGTTTGAAAAACTACCTGCAATATATAAAATATTGGTCATTTTATTTACATGTAACTATTTAGTCCGACTAATCAGCCCACTAAACCCTCATTTTATTTTTGACTTGTTGGAGGTGTGTGGTCTGACAGCTTCGATTATTGAATTCTTGAAATTTCTGGCGGAAACGGCAAAAACGAAAACATGCGTCGATAACTTCCAGTGATTTTTCAGGTTACGCGTTTAATTGTTAAAAGATCGTAAAATAGCTTCAAATTGTTATAACTTGACTACTAGATAAGAAAATGACATAAGGTTTTAGTTTTGTCATATTCTTGTAATGCCATGGAAATGGGTTCAAGGTCAATTGAAAAGGTCATGACCTAATATTTTACCGTTTTGATTTTATTTATTATCTAGAAAACTTGTTCTATAGGCATGTATATTAGAATTTTGTTTGAATTGATGTAAGAATCTTCTTTTTGTATAGATTTACTTCATGGGTTCAAAGGTCAAGGGCACAGGTGCGAAAGAATACAGAAATGGTTAATAATTTTGAAAACTATTAACATTTTGTATAGGCATGTATATTAGAATATTGTAGGTATTGATACAACAAACATTTGATGTATAAAAAAGGTCATAGGTTCAAAGGTCAAGGTAACATATGCAAAACAATACCAAAATTATTAATTATTTTGAAAACTATTAACTTTTTTGTATAGGCATGCGATAATGTTGATATTGGCCTAACAATTTTTTGGATATATTAACAAGAGTCAATGTTACTATTTTTGCCTAAAATCGTTACTCCTATGAAAAATTTTGACATTTGGGTTTCAGTAGAAATGTTTCAGTTAACCATTTTTATCAGGTGAGCATATCAAGCCCATTGGGCCTCTTGTTACATTGAAAAATTGTTTAACTTAAGAACCCCAAATGGCGATAAAAGCAAAATTTTGAAAGCATAACATGTCCCTCTCTCTTTGAAATGCCTTAGAACTTAAATGGAAAAAGTAAATAATTGTGTATCTTATTTACTTTTACTTACTAGGTATTTGATATAAGATATCTAGAAGGCATTATTTAAATCATATACATAGACTTAATACAGTAAATAAATTCAACCACCCAAAATATGTAAATTATCTCCCCTATACATGTAATTTTGCTAGCAAAATCTCTTGTGTTTGTTGTCGTTATTCATTTTCACGTTCTTGTTTGGTCAACTTATTATAAATTTATAAATATAGCATGTGATGCGTCAATAAAAATAATTTAAATTTTCCAAAATGTAATTGTGATATATTATAGGGTAATGGGGTATGTACTTTTACAGCAGTAATGATTATAATAGTTAATAAATACCTTTTTTGGTATTTACGCGTTTAAGATTTATGCAAAATAGTTACCATGGTAACAAAAACTAAAAATGTTTTTTCTTAAACATCATTTGTTTTTGAAAAAATCAAATATTCGGACATGCAGTAATTCTAATGCAGAGGAATATTATCAGTAATTTTATAAATCTTACATGCTATATGTATTTCGTACACAACTTTGCTATTTACACATGAATTCATGTCAGTAAAGTAGTCATACTATGCGTGGTTGCCATAGAAACATATGATGTATTTTTAACCAAAACAATATGTTTTTGGAATCCCATTTCTCAGACTATATATCTACTTATTTTGAAGATTTTTCGAGATTTGGCCATTTTTGCCCCTTCGTGAACCTACTCCTTTAAACACCTGAATTTCTCTAAGGGAGTGAGGCCGATTTCTCCGGAAAGGTAACGGCATCCTATTTAGAGATGTAGAGTAATTTTGGATATTAAGCTATAAATTTTAACACACGTTGCACTTAACTTGAATAAGCGTTTCTTTTTCTATAGTAGGTTTAAATAATAAATATGTATCCAATCTTTAACATTATTAAAATCATAATTAATCAGGTACATTGTATTTTCATATTGTCAGTTATTTGGCCTCTGTGTGTAATATTTGTTCTTGAACTTCGGCTTTGTATTGACATATTCTCTTCAATATAAACATGGTTAATGGAACACTATATTGTTTTTTTAAATACAAACGTGCGGTGACTTTTTTTAAAATGAACAAATTCCAGAAAAATCAGTTTTCGGTTTTTGACAAAAATAAGATAGGACGTGTACCATGAACAAAGTTATGTAAATGTTCATGTGTCATCAAAGCGCATTTAGTTCCTAGACAATGTTAATTCTAACGCAAAGATTTTGTAAACAGGAATTTGGTTGGACCCTGACATCAGTAAAATCTACGTTATGACGTCGCGTACTGTCTAGGCTACAATTACGTCCTGCTTTCATACATGCCGGTACTCGCGTTTTTGTTTACAAAACGTAATGACATGATTTATCGTTGTAAACAAATGTTTTTGTTACATTTAAATGTTGATATTTATTTGGCATCTGTATTAAGAACAAAAAATCATTATACCTATGGATATCAGTCCCTACGTGATAAAATTATATTTGTCACATAACGACAGGTCTACAGTTATGCACATGTACTAAACAATGTTTAAATGCAGCATCGGAAGTCTCCATCATTTCAATTAATTAATTGTATTATTTTTTTGATTTGCATTAGAATGGAGATCACTATATTACACCGTAAAACGCGGATTTTACTGTTGCAAATTCCGTTTACCCGGCTCCGCAAACGTCGCCAGGTAGAACGTTTATGGTCGGAACTCTTCAAATGTAACATAGTTATTTCCAAATTTTAATTTTTTCTGCAAAATTAAATAAAGATACATTTTCAATTGATTTTTTCTCTCCAATGCTCAGGTTCACCTAATAGTAATAAAAATCACAATGGTTTTGGTCGGTAGTGTTTTTCGGGTTTTTTTCCTCTGACTAAATAAAGTTTCGGTTGACATGAAAATAATGTGTCATTGCTGCTTAAAAAGCCCATCCCTTTCGCCAAGACTTAAACATCATAGACTTGAGATCATTAACATCAACATTACCGTCATTACTGGGAGTGTAGCAAGACGACGTTCCAAGCATACGCTTCTTTCTTGTATGTCCTCTATTTAAAGAAAGTAAACCTAAAATTTAATATATAAATATATATCAATCTATGCGGAAATTATAACACCAGAGCAAAGTAAATTTCACCGAGGAAAGTAGGCCAAGTGCTCAGAGGACTTCGAACCTCAATCATGTCTAATCAACCATAAACTGATTTTTCGCCAAACACTTGTCTGAATATAAGTGAAGTATTCTTGACTGGGACGTCAAACCGCATTCAGACAATTAGATGATTTCTAAAATCAGTTCTAGAATATCTAATTTTGTCTTACGGAGCCCGCATTGACCAAATGTTAGACACGTTAATCTACAAATCCAGGGTATTTCACCGTTGTGAGTTCGAGTCCCGCTCAGACCACATGTGATAAAAAGGAATTTTCCTTGCCGTTTACCTTTACTACTTCACCCAGTGTCAGTATAATGTGACTTGGGGTGTGATACGCTTGTCTGCGTCGTACTGACTTTGATGTGCTAGCACCTTAATGTCGCCCGTGTTCGCGCTGGTACAAAGCAGACCATAAAACACAATCGCACTTTACATTCATACACGAACTTGGTCATAGATAAATCCATAAAGAAGTCATTGTCGCAAATAGCTGAAAAATTGCTGACCAATCAACAAATCTTATTTTATTATGTTACATTTACTAACATAGCATGCAAAAAAGTTTTTAGTTTCACACACAAAATTGTTTTTATATTTTGGATAAATATACTGTGTGAATTGTCTCAATCCAATCCGTGCAATTTAATGAAACAGAAATCCATTAATGGTGTTGTTTCTTTTTTGTGTGTATGTTATGTACTATTTTTGATTATTACAAAATATGCATTACAGGATAACACGTGTTTGACTGGTCATTTGATATCCCCAAGTACGTTTTTTAATTACAAATACATTTGTACTTGTTTCATATTTTAATTGTTACCGATCATCCAAAACTAACATAAAAATCCATGTCCAAATCATAAACACAAAGCAAGTTAAAAATCTTTGAAAACTGACAATTAAGGTTTAACACGTGAACGTAAACCAGAGAAGTGAGGCCGGGTGCCCCGGGAGTATATCACTGACAAATTTATATTGTTATTATTACCTGTATTTTGACCTATCCAATTTAAATATTCGGTTATTTCCAGGTAAGTTCCAGATTGTCCACATCTTTTTCCGTTTTGTACCACTCCAGCTAGGATTTTATTTTCCTGTCCACACGCTATAGCACCACCAGATCCACCCTAAATATGATAGAACGTTCTTTTAGTCAATAAAATAACGCAATGCCGTTAACAGCAAAATTACACACGTCGGAAAAAGGTAAACAAACAAGATTCATGCATTCAAATAGTTTTCGGTAGTATAACATAGAATTATTACAAATGTAAATATTCAGTTCAATAATAGCAGTATCAAATTTAGAGAACTTGAAGTATAAAATAATCGGCGCAAACTTCCCAACTGTGTCCCCGTCAAGTGCTACACAAATGTATGTAAATGTCGTTAGGTCACTCTAAAGTATTCAAACAATGATCACCAGTCAGATATTTGAGAGATTCTTTGGTAGTATAACATAGCATTTTTTTATGCGGAAATATTCACAATAATCGAAACAGGAAGTTTTCCAACTTGCCCCCTCCCCCTCCCCCCTCGCCAAGTGTACATTTCGTTAGATCACTCTGAAGTTGTCAACACGTCTTTATTCAAACAATGATAACCAGTGCGAGATTTGAGAGATGCTTTGGCAGTATAACATAGCATTATTACATGCGTAAATATTCACAATAATCGAAGCAAGTTTCCCAACTGGCCCCGTCAAGTGTACATTTCGATAGGTCACTCTGAAGTTGTCAACACGTCTTTATTCCAACAATGAGCAACAGTCAGATATTTGAGAGATTCTTTGGCAGTTAAACATAGCATTATTACACGCGTAAATATTCACAATAATCGAAGCAAGTTTCCTTACTGGCCCCCCGTCAAGAGTACATGTCGTTAGGTCACTCTAAAGTTTTCAACACGTCTTTATTTAAAACAATGATCACCAGTCAGATATTTGAGAGATTCTTTGATAGTATAACATAGCATTATTACATGCGTAAACATTCACAATAATCGAAGCAAGTTTCCTTACTGGCCCCCCCATCAAGAGTACATGTCGTTAGGTTTCTCTAAAGTTTTCAACACGTCTTTATTTGAAACAATGATCACCAGTCAGATATTTGAGAGATTCTTTGATAGTATAACATAGCATTATTACATGCGTAAATATTCACAATAATCGAAGCAAGTTTCCCAACTGGCCTCGTCAAGTGTACATGTCGTTAGGTCACTCTAAAGTTGTCAACACGTCTTTATTCAAAACAATGATAACCACTCAGATACCACTACGACAAGGTAAGGAATCAAATGGACGAAAAGGTGTTTTGAAGTACACTTTTATTGTTCTACTATTCGCATTTGCTCCTGAAAACCTTGCCATTAAAGATTCATTCTAAACCATCTTGACGGTTCACATATCCACAGATTGAAGTGTGAAACAGTCTCATTCATGAAAAACAGAAAGACTTATCATAAAACGACAGTAGATGATGACGATTTTTTTTTCAATTTATGTTATTATTTACAATATTTGCCTATATGTGATCTGAAAATTGGATAAGTTGGCCGTAGTAGGAGCAATGGAAGTGTAAAGCAGTGTTTTCTTTTCTCTCGGACAATGTTCATATGTCGGTGGACACAATTCATGTTATAAGCTTCAATTGAACAACTGGATAAGAAAACCGCTATTTATTAAAAAAAATCCCATGTGAGTATTACTGTGAACTTATTTAATTTTTCGTATATTTATTTGCGCGAATTAGGATAATAAGACATTTATCCGCCTAGTTTCGCGTTTTTGGAATATAAACTGTAATGCATTAAGCATAATTTAATTTTCGCTTAGTATTATATTCGCAAAAAATCGACAACCGCAAACTAATCGAAATATGTTAACGGTATTTCCATCTTTCAATTCGTTCTTGTGTTGATCTCGAAATGTTTATTTTTGTATAGGATACGGGGAAAAGGGATGGGACTTCCCTAAAAAGTAGTTTCGGCTACTATGGTGATACGGATTGTTGTATCACATACGTGTATGATACCGAGTTCCGTATCACATAGCTAGAAACAATACTGTACAGGTAAAGTATAATTAAATTCTGTAAACGTATTTAATTTCGCGTGTATTTATTTTCGCAATGTAAAAAATCTAGACATATATATCAGCGTAGTTTCGCGATTTGAAATATACACTATAGCACAATAAGCATAATGAAATTTTCGCTTGGAATTAATTTTTGCGAAAAATAAACGACCGTAAACTAAGCAGAAATTAGTACACCACTAATTAATACGTTTACGGTGTTTTTCATCATTTCTTCGTTCTTTTTGTGTTAAGCTCCAAATATTCAGTTTATTTGTGTCTAACGTACGGGGAAAGGATATTCACTTAAAAATAGTTTCTAATGAATGTTGTATCACACACGTGTATGTTACGGAGTTCCTTATCCGAAGCTTAGCGTATTAGTATATTAGAATTTAATGGATATGCGATGAATAAATTAATTAAAAACAAACATATTCAGACACAATCAAAAACAAACTGACAAATTAAATTAAACTGTCTCCTTGGAAGTATGCAGTGTGATCTGGAAGGGTAAATGCATAGCTCGCTACGCCCGCGATGTGTGTATTCAAAATTAAGAATAAGAGGAATATGGAACTATGAAGCGTCATGTGTATCCAGGATAAATTTGGAGAGAAAAACATCATGTTGATCAAACAATTTTGTGATGACCACAAAATTTTGTGACGGCTTTATAACCTTTGGCGTGCAAACATACAAACCTCTAGCACTTTAGATTTCCTTGTGTTGTTATTTATCTGGCAAACATCAGGATCTGTAGGTATGGACACTGTTTCATAAGATGCGTCTGTTCCAGTTCTTCCTGGAAAACATTGTAAAACGAATTAATATTATATCAAGAAAAACAAAAAAACAATTTTTAGCAAAATATCTCAGGTTTATTAGGGTACCAAATTTTATTGATCCCTTCACAAATAACATTTTTGACGCCGAGTATAGTACGACTTACAGTCAGAAAATCAAAATGGCATAGTTTGGCTTGTCTGCCAATTAAATTGTTAAATCAGTATCATGGGTAGCAAAATGTACAGATTAAAATGTGAAAAATAAAAAGTGAATCTCAAACTTTGTCAATTTACGTTTACACAGTACCAAGTGACAGAATTAAACACACTTAAACACACTCATTCATATCACATGCCCATAGTTGCACGTTCCTTTCACTCAATTTTGATTACACACGTGGCGGATGGGGCTAGCTAAACAGGAGGTGCTTATCCTTCCGGCCTCACTTTTCTGATGAAAGGTCCATGTTTAACCAAAAACAAACATACTGACTTGCAAGTTTCATAGTTATAACTTTGTTTCTGAATTTTGATTAAGACATGGATTAGTATCTTTGTTTGAGATTTAATGGGTTTCATTGCTACTAACTTATTGTCATAGTAACCTTTATTTTATGATAGATCTTCTGTACAGACCTGTCAGAATTTAAACACTACGCTGATAAATTGCTGCTGACTAGGCAAAGGTTTAAATTATATCTCGTTTCGGTAGCTCATGTCTATATCTCTCTGCAGCGTTTTGGTCACTTGCTATTCTCATTTTAGACACTCACCAGCCGAGCTTCAAGTTCAGTTAAGTAATGTTTAATGTTCCAGTCAAAAATATATCCCCTAGATCGTCATATCTCTTATACTGAAACGTCATCAGGTATATGCGAAAGTGCAGAAGCACTATGTGTTACGCTGATGGCATTATACAGCAGGATTCTTCATCGGGCAAAGTCTACCGTGACACGGGACCTCATTATTTATGTTCCTATCCGAAAGTCGTGACTTTAAATTCGTAATGCCAGTGATTTGCGATAGACTTTCAAAGCTTGGGTCACATCCGGTCGGGGTTTCAATCCACGATCAGTGGAGATATGGTGTCTTTTCTTTAACTCAGTGATAAATTTTCGACAAGTTTGTATTGTATATTTATATTTCTGGTTAAATATATAATTTTGGTCAAACATCGGGATACGACCATCTTAGCTTCATGTTATACTTGTGTCATATACCACTGATTAAAAAGAATCATAAAATGCATTAAAAATGGTACACAAGTAATATTATACTGGAATACACCCCTTCATGTTATGGTAGACATGAACAGTTAAAGAACCCTGTCTGTACGTATGCTATGCGCACTTAAGGTTAAAAATTTCTGCCACCTATGAATGGTGACGATTGTATATAAGTGACACATCCTTGACTCTTAAAACCATTTTTTCAATTAACCAATAAAATTTAACCACGCGCATTTTGTCAAGAACAAGGATTTAAGAGCCATACTTCTTTACGTACCATCCCAATCTCCAATCAAACATTCCATTCCATCGAAGTTTGTATTGCTGTTCGGAAGCTGTAATACCTTCACATTTTGAGCGTCAGTTTTAGCGTTCTGATCAAGTTCGATCAGGGCGATATCATTTTCATCCGGAACACATGGCTTTTTACTCGGTCGATATCCATCGTGTAGTATAATGTTTTTGGCCCTGAACATTTGTCGCTTACTTCCTGTCGACATTCCAAGGACTAACTGAAACTGGCTTTTGCGCCAAGAGCTAGATGTATCATTTCTAGAAAAAAATGAATACTATTTTTCAATATACTTTAATACAGTTTTAAGTTGCATATAGATTCCTGACCGATGTTTTATTTACGGTAGCATACCTCATAGTGATGACCATCATAGCACATCTCTAGGTCAAGGAGGAAAAATCAAACACGCGTACGTACTATATTTAAATATTTTATTAACAGAAAGCGCTATGGGCCCGATAATCTTACCTGATGAATAATAGCTTAATTAAATTAGGTACAGTCAAGCTTGTCAATAAAGGCCACCAAAAGGTATTAGATCACTATTTGATGATGACGACAACAATGATGCAAAAGGCGACAATGATGATGATGATGATGATGATGATGATGATGATGATGATGATAAAAGTTTATACTAACGACCGGAAACAATGCGCACTAGATATAACCCATTTTGGACTGACGAGGACACCTCCACAGTAACATTTCTGAGGAATCAGAGAGTCTTTTCCAAGAAAATTTGCACAAATCTTTCAAAATAAAAAAAAATATACACTAAGACAAACATAATTAATTAATTTCGTTTTTTTCACTGAAAGGAGTATGAACCCCATACGGAGGAGCCTAGGACACACTAACTTTATTTTTTCATGTTCTAGAATATGGAAAAAACGTATGGAGGGAGTGATGTAATTGTGTTTTACTCTCCAGTTAATATAGTTGTACTCCCCAGTCAATATTGTTTTACTCCCCAGTCAATATAATTTTATTCATTTCAAGGCAGTCAGTCATTTCTGGAATGGTAGAGATTCGGAGAGTGATAAATTATCTTCTAAATTGCTGGTCGAAGAACAGAAAGTGACATGCATCTCTTATTAATTTTTATGGGTTTTTTTTCAATTAAACACAAACATACTGGTCCATGACCAAATTACAATCAGTAGCAAACTAAAAACTACTTTCATAACAGGAAAGTAAAAGCAGATGCCCCGCAGGGGTACGCAACTCTCCTGTTTGGCTAATTACACATGCAAGGTCTTATGGTTTGGAAATTGAAACTTTTTTGCATTTGACCCTCATGCGTTTCAAATACTCATAACTACAAATGATTGTTTAAAACATGTCATACCCATGGCGAAATGCTAGACGGGTTTAATGTTTGTATACGTGTATTATTACTGTGCATAAAGGATATTTTTAGCATGGAATATTGTAAATTACGTTTAATAAAAAAATGCTTGGAAAATCAACAATGCAATTTATTCAATTTTGAGAGACCTAACTAAAACGTATTTTTGACAATTCTGCATGTATTGGTTAACGCCTGTATATAGAAAAAAATCACATATGTATTCCAGCTAACTATTTGGGCCCCGAATTACAAATATCCGGTATAGAATTACATTTCACCTGCGTGATTGAATCAAGAAAATTCACACCTGAACGACCTACTGTACAGTACATATACAACCAAAAGTATTGGTATCTTTTGAGGTACCAAATAGGAGTATTTCTACTTAATCATTTTGATTTTTTTAAACAAATGACAAAAACTACGGTATGTACACACTCACATAGACTTGTTTAAAAGAAATCGTATTTTTTCCACTTATGTCTCCCTTTTTGTGCTGAAATATAATTATTATTTTAACAACAAATTAATGTTAAAAATTAATCGCCATATATTCATGTTCAAAATAGCCTTTATACACAGTTCTGGAATATTGAAGAAAACGTGCGTGAAGTGTATTGGAGTGAACTAGTGGCGTTTTATTCCCCATCTTCTCAGTCAAGTCGAGATTTCCCTCATATCAAGACTTTTCGTTCTGGAATTGTGTAAGAAACCAGATTGCACATGAGAAATAACCAACCGTTGTCAAGAACCCTGGCCAAAGTTCCCACAACAGTAGGAACTATCCCAAAAGTTACTTGAACTTACTGTAGAAACCACTCTGTATGTGACAGTGAAATACTCTGTATATCCATAGAAAATAAAATAAAAAAATAATAATAAAAATTGTTATTTTCCCTTACATGTGCCTAGTCGTAACAGGAAATCTGTATGCGCATCCGCGTTTATCATAAAGTATGTCTGTAGAAAAAAAAATGTTGGCGTTATGGTGATTTTACATGGCGAAAATGACGATGTGTACAACGGGAATGATGTCCTTGGTGACGTTTTACGTCATATGCGGAACAGAATCCGTCATTTGCCTGGTTTTTCAACGTGTTAAATCCCCATAGCGCCAACGTTTTACCCTGTTCAGATATATTCCTGGCTAATCGTGGATGCGCATACAGATGTCCTGATACGACTAGGTACAAGTAAGTTAAAAAAATTGATCTTTTTTCAAATTTATATGATTTTCGTTGAATATAAAGAGTATTTCACTATCAAAGACAGAGTGGTTCCTACAGTGGGCGTTATGATCCGTAAGCTATTAATGCCGCCCTTTCATGTTGCCTAGATATCAATAGATATCAATACAAACATGGAATACAAACATGTCGACCTTTCATCTGCCATGAATATCAAATAAAATACACGTATAAACAAGCAAATTTAGTGAATTAGGATCCCCTGTCGGTATGTTCTTTTTAATTAAGTTTCAAGTGTCAATTTTCGTTATCTTTCTTATTGAAGATAAAAATCATGTACATATAACTAACATACATGAGTATAAAATATGCAAAAAGAAGGACATATAATATATTTTAATCTATCCCGAAGGACTGACTCTATCAATAATTGACGTATTGCTGCCACGCCCACAATTTTTCGACAAAGGCCTGTCATGGTTGAATGACACACAAGAAGAATGAAAACTCGGCTTAAATTGCGCCAAATAATGACGTCACTGACATTAATACGTCATCAGTTGCCGTGACGCTGCTTTGTTACTTGATGGCGGCCTTCGTCGGAGCATTGTGGGCGTGGCTGGCAATACGTCAATTGATTTGACGAACTTACATATATTGTTAATAACAGATGATTTTTTGATGAAAATATTTGGAAAAAAAGTTAGAATATTTGACTTAACTCTAGGTGAGGATTACTAATCACTCAAATGACCATAACTTTCACGAAAATGAGAAACCAGTTCAAGATAACGATATGTGCATCCCCTAACAATGTTGGGTCTTTGCACAAAGTTCCGTGAAATAGTGCACAATTTTCACAGAGAAGAATTTCGGACACACGGACGAAAAGGCTGTCGGAAGGAAGAGCGGACGGGCGGGTGGAAACTCGAATTAAGTATTCCCCTATTCCTTCGAAAGGCGGTGGATCATAAAAATCACTCACCTGCCATGGCGCCTTAATTTCTGTGCCGTCTGCAACCGATCGACGATATTCACCACCGATTTCCGTTTCATGGTTTTCAAAATCAGTACCTTAAAAAATAATTCCACATAATACATACCAAATATCCCCAAGTACATTGCAGTATTACATTACATATATACAAGATTTAATTTTACAGAAATAGTCGTCTGTTTCGGAATACAATTCGTCACCAGTTGTTCTTGGAAAAAAGTTATGAAACCAGAGTGTCTTTTCAAGATAAATCAAACCAAAAGACCAAAATACATCTCACCACATTTAGCTAAGGAAATACTTTGCATGAGGGAGTATACCTTAATTATTTTTTTGAGGAATTTCAAATTTAAACTAACAACAAATTTAAAGTAGTATATTTCTGACGATAATAATACACAATTACTGCCTTCTGAGTTTGTGAAATTCTTTTGGCAACAGTCACCAACAGATATTCCGGAGAATATTTGCCAAATATTCAATTGTTATATAGATGTATGTATATGTTAGTTACAAGTTCCTCCATGATTTCATGTTCATTATGTTTACTTGCCAAACACTCGGCATTTAAGAATGAAAGTCACAGATCTTCGGAAGAGATCTTAAAAACGATGTCCCTTGTCACGACAGACGGCGCACTTTAAAGAACCCTCTCTGTACACTGCCTTGAGTAAACAGCAAAGATCAAAATTAATGTTTCTTCACCTACATCTGATGACAGCTCGATTTAAGTAAAATATTCTTGACAGGGACGTAAAACCCCATACAATATATCAATCTATCTATTTTGCGTTGTATAATATTACAAAAAACCATATTCAATAAATAAATAAATTTATTTTATGACGTATAATATTAATGCACTTACTGTCTAAACATATAACAGTTTCAGTCGCCACCCAAACTAACAAAACAGTAAAAAATATTCGCAGCTCCATGAACAGTCGATATCAAGACAAAAAACCTTATTAATTTTCAATAATGTCGAATTATCAACATAAAAAATTAAATCCTTGTCTGAGATAGTGACAAAGAAGTTTGTGACTTGATAGCTACCCACGTGTTACGGGAATTGCTTACACTTGTGTCAATGAATTATTTCAGGATATGCCGGATATCTAGGTGCAAGTCTAGATCTGTTCACGAAGAAAATATAGGCAAACAATATTGAGCTCTCCACTTGATCTCTTATCTAAAATTTATGATGGGCCCAGTACATTCATTTATAGGGATACAGGTGCTTAATTCGCCAATATAACAGGAAACATGCGTTGTTTATGTACTAATTCCAAATCTTTGCACAACCTATGTATTTGGTGAAGCTTTATCTATGAAAATTTCCAATAAAAGGTCAAGCAGACAGGTCAATATGTATTTACAACTTAATATAACCAATATTTATTGTCATGAATCGGATAAATTTACAAAAAAAATAGCTTATGAAATATAAGAAAGATCCTATTTAAGTAATACTTAAAGTACAATGTAATTTTAAACTACACACCCACAGTTTATAATTAAACTATATATTCTG
The DNA here is from genome assembly GCA_021292105.1 of Anadara kagoshimensis. Classification (NCBI taxonomy): domain Eukaryota; kingdom Metazoa; phylum Mollusca; class Bivalvia; order Arcoida; family Arcidae; genus Anadara; species Anadara kagoshimensis. Next base: position 21,036,578 of record CM037863.1, on the reverse strand, counting down.
ATGGTGTGATTTAAACTAAATACTAAGTTGAATCACTCATACGACATGTTACAACTCTGAAAAAGGTGCTGGTAAAATTCAATTTTATGTTACATTTAATCTTTTGCCATCAGTAGGCATTACATGAAAATACATGATTTAGAAAACATTTAAAGTTCACCATTTTGACAAATTAATATTGATATATTCTACTGTTACACAGGTAAAAACATATTTCAGTAAAGATCGGACATTTATTCAAACACATAATAAAAGTGAAATTGATCTTAAAGAATATGTATCAATAAGCATTACGTGTACTCAGTTAACAATATGTATTATGTCACATAAAAGAAAAATATGATATCTTATATCCGTCATCACAGTATTTTTGACAAGATTTACGTCTCTGTGTCCAGAATTCTCCTGGATATATTTGACGTCTAATAAATAGTTCCATGTCCTTTCACACAAATTGATTACACATGTGGCGGGTGTAGCTAGCGAAACAGGAGGTGCTTACACTTCTGGAGCACCTGAACTCACTTCCCTGGCGGAAGTTCACGTGCATAACCTAACTTGTCAGTTCCAAAGTTTTTACTCTGCTTCTTGATTTTGATTTGAATATGGATTAGTATGTTTGTTTTTGATTAGAAACAAGCACACACACGCAAGGTAATGCGCATTATCTCAATTCGAGTTTTGATACATTTTTCAATAGAACGTATTCTTCATGAACTAGGCCAATACATTCTTTGTTTTGTTTTAATAGACTATAATAAAATTTTCAAACAAACAATTCGTATATCAATGGGATAGAAATTGTGCACATTTGCAGCAGTACAACTTATATATTTTATGTGTTTGGATAAAAAGTTTTTCAACAAACAACCGGTATACCAATGGACACAAACTGCGTTTCCTTTATTCGCATAAAACAGAATTTATATAAAATATTGTTTAGTCTAAATATAAGTAAACGCCGTAACATTATCACTACCCGGTTAATAATGTTAAGCAGGAGCGTAGCTGAGCATGTTGGTACAATACGCACTGTTTACGTGAATAATGCGCCAAGGGCGCATGTTTGAGCCATAGACGCGTTTTTCTAGGGGGTTATGAGGACATGCTTCCTCAAGAAATTTTTTAAAAATATAGCAAAAATAGTGCATTTTCATATACTATTTGGCTAGTAAGTTCTGATTAAATCCCAAAACGATATTCGAACTGCCACGATTTTTGAATAACTTAATTGTATATTGATTCATATGCAATTGGTTAAATTTTGTATTGCTTTCAAGTTTTAAAACATAGCTGTCATATAATAATTTTTAACATTTTGAAATATAATATTTGACAAAATTTATTAACGCTCGGTCGTAACCTCAGGTATGCCCATGTTATGTCGACTTTTGACAGTTCTTTCTAAAGTATTGGATAGTTGCTTTTGTAAGCGTTATCTCTCTTGAACATCTGATATATCTTTGATGTGAACCCCACAGATATGGAATAAAAACATGCAAGTCACAAGCACGAAATCATGTTCATGTATTCTTGATCAATGTCCACATCCTAACCACACAACCATCACAGACGCAAAATCATTGAATTTCACATGCCGATATACAAATACGTTCCGAATTTTATCTTTCCTAGCGCGCTAGAAACAAAATATACGGCTAAGTCTTAAATTCTGCTTCAATTTTAGACTTATACCTCCATTGTGGCGCCCACGATAGGCTACTATTGAAACTGCATGACAACCATTCACTTTTTCTATCGTCAACGTTCCTTTTTAATGTTGCAATATATACCTGCTTCTCCTGCTTATGACTTAGTTGTTTAACAATTTTAAAAAACGATATGGCAGAAGGAAACTGTATACTACGAAGAAAAACTGCTTGCAAATAAATTGTAGACGCAAGCCTAGGATAATCAAAGCATTTAAAAAGTTTTATGGCCATCATCACACTATTGTTGATAAAGTTGATGTCTCTGTATAAAAAAATTCAACCTGGATGTACTTGACCTCCCATTGTTCCATGTTAACGTTCTTTTCATTCTCAAGTCATATAACACACGCGACAGATGTAGCTAGTTCAATGGGAGTCACAACCCCTTCCGAAGCACACAATCATCAATTTTGATGTTTGTTTAATTTTCAATGTTGATATGGTGAGTGTAACTGGCCAACGATTATATGCCTATTTATCCTTCCGGAGAACCCGAGGTCACTTCCCTGGTGAAAATACATGTGTTTAACTTTATGTGCCAGTTTCAAAGGGGTTTCTTTATTTTGTGATTGTGATTGGTAATAGATGGGTATTTTATGTTTTTCTTGATCTATGATATATCCTGATTACGAATTCAATATATCATTTCGATATCAGAATTTTCGTTTAGTACATAAATCTGTAAAGTGTTTATTTATAATAAAATGAAGTCTTTGACTGATACAGGAAATTTCATTTATGCTAGTTTTGTAAGCAATGCACCATGGGTATTAAGTTTCGCAGTGGACATTATTTTCATGCGTTTCCATATGATAAGGACTTCTCTACATGTTCTCAGGTAATGCCTGGTCGATTCAAAAGTTAACTACTATCTATTTATTCAGCTGGAGAGAAAGCAAATACCTAAATTATTCACCGATTTTCAATGGAATGGTTAAAAATCAATTAATCATTTACTTACATGAGCAGAGTCTTTCCTAGATATCCCGGCTTGGACATCATCGCCAATTACATTTCATTCTATGCAACAAAATGCCTTTTGGGTAGGTGTTGACAATGGTAAAAAAACTGAAAAAATGGCGTGTGTGTGGCGTAGTCATGACGAAAGAATTGACTATTTACGTAGGTTAGTGCAGCTCAAGAACGGATTAATTTTTGCGTAATTAAGATGACCAAAATTGATTTAAGAGAATATAAAAATGAACTACATTTCTGCATCATCAAACCTTTGGAAAAATGAGGTTAATTCGAACTTTTAAACTAACTCAACCTTTGAGCTACCCTTCATTGTATCCCTCGCGAACCTACGTAAATAATAAATTCTTCCGTCATCATTACGTCACACGAAAGACACCGCCATTTTGTCAAAAATTTTACCATTGTAAACACCCAACCAAAATACGTTTTGGTGTATTAAAGGAGTTATAATGTATGGACTAGATCGAAATTAGGCTTGTAAGTAACGACTTGGCTCATGTAAGTAAATGATTGATTGATTTTTATCCGTGCCATTCTAATCTTTGAAATATTAGCGTTGTTCCATTCTCTACAGTAAATAGATAGTAGTTGTTTCATGTAATTTGTGTCATTATAACTTTGAATTTAACATGTATGATATAATCAATTAGTACATTACATGATATTTCGTATAGTTTCTGATTTTCATTTTTTCTTCCAGAGAAGAACTTTACTTCCTAATGGTGTCTTTGTCTTCGTGTGTCCTGGGAAATCGGCTTTTTTCCTTATTGTGCTGTCCGACTACAACAGGTGTCGCCCCTAAACATCTGTATTTGTTTACAATAATGACTTCAAGCTTTGCTAATTACCACCCAAACAAGTTCATAAGTGAACAGGATCCTAAAAACAAAACAAAGCACTAATTACTGTGTGACAATCTTAAATGATTACTCAAAAGTGTCATGTGATGTACGAAACACATTTTTTGTTTTCCTTCGGGACTCTGTGCTTCGCTACTACAGTGTTGACAAGACAACATTAGCTCAGGTCCCCTTGGAAACCACAATATAATGTTAATTATTGTATCAATGCAATAAATGTGTATTAATGATCAAATTTATATTCATTTCAATTTTTTCTTAGAACATCTTCAGTACATGCTCATTCTCTTAACGACAAAATAAAGTGTTAATGAGGTTCACAAAATGCATTTTAAAACAAAATACTAATCCTTGTCCGAATCACAATCCAGAAGCAAAGTAAAAACCTCTGAAACTTAGGTTAAACATGTGAACTTCCACCACGGAAGTCAATGCGGATGCTCGGGAAGGGTAAGACTTATGACCTACACTGTGATGTCGGCAATAAAACTTTTGAAGGTCTTGATAAGTCTAGGCTAGCAAAATTCCTAGGTCAACAACAAACTTGTAAACGTCTTGCTTTGTTGTATTATAAAGTTTCTGTAGTGGGAAAGGACTCTATCATAGTGTGTCAATTGTGAAATAAATACACCACAGGCAGAAGAGGATATATTCAAAATGTTCGAAGTATTGTTGATACTTCGGTTAAGTTTTATAACAGAACATGTACTTTTGTATATATTAGTATACATAGATAATAAAGTTAATGTGAATTAATTTCGCTAAAACACCTGTTTGTTCTAAATATAAAAATTGTACTAGTCGATAACTTCATTATCGTCAAAATGGAACCGATACTTAGGATCTATGTCTTTTTATTGACTTTCAATCTCTGCTTGAGCGATGAAGGTTTTGTCAGTAAGGGCGAATTTTACGAGTTGATAAGAAAAGTGGACGCGGGAAAAACTAAATACGATGAATTAGACAGAAAATACAAAATACTTGAGAAGACGCTTCAAGATGTTTTACTGGAACTTAAGGACACAAAGTATCGTATATCGAATGCTGAAAGTGAAAACCAGGAGCCTACAGCCCTAAAAGCAAACGTTAGCAAAGAAGACGAAAGGAGACAAAAGCATTATTTCAACCCGAACAACACCAACCAGGACAATAAAATGGAGATGACTCGAAACGTTTTATCCGAAGGCAGCAAAACGATACAGTACAAGCCGAGACAACTGCAAACTTTATTCCATAGACGTGCAGGTTTGTGTTTTCAATTGAAGTCTATAAAATTGGAATACTAGCTAATTGGCAATCTCTATTATAGTAGTTAAAAACAGGTTTTTTGAAGAAAATTGTAAATTGAATATTCAATCCTAAAAGTCTATTTTTTATGATTTTTGCCGCATCAAGTTATATAATTTCAGAACTTTTTTTTAAAACAATTGATAAAGTAATCATTACAAATTCCAAATGTCTCATTGAGATTTGCCAAAAGGGTGGAAGTTTACATTATTGAATATATTACCTGACGCATTATGCGTATATTATCTTATAAAAAAGCTAATATGCATATTTAATAAAAAATTGCCTGTTGCTTAGTTTCAGATGACGCATTACCTGTCCTTTTGGCTGATTGAGACATTCCTACCACAAAACATAGTAAATATCGTAAAATTTTGATGGAAATTTCTTAAACAACATTTTTGATTTTGTAATCAAACTTTTCGATATAATTATATAGTCTGGTGCGGCAAAAAATTAAAAATACTGATATATGACATTTAATTGATGACTTCAATAAGAAAAAGATATATTACAAAAATACATTTTTTCAACTTGTGTTCTGCAGGTGTAGTCCTGTTTGTCTCAAAAGTTGTAAAACGGGTAAATTATTTTTGGGACGAACAAGAATTGTGTATATAAGCCAGTCATGGTAAAGAAAACAACAAATAATAATAATTATTAGACATTTTATCTGAAATACAGGTAAATCCAGTTGAATAAGTCATCACAAGCATATCCAATACTAATATCAAAATTTTAAACATTTTTCATATATACATATAACGTAATTATTGTAATGAGATTTCTGCTTAATATTAAAATTAATCAAATTTTTAGCACAAATTATATTGTCACCATTATTTAACACTTACACATCCAATGCACTATTTGTTACTTTGAAACCGTCACAATAAGCACTGGAAGATAGTTCTTATGTTTTAAATCAAATAGCATATACATTTTTTGCCTATAAAATATACTAAAATTTAATATATAATATCAAAAAAAACTATGTTAAATTTTGATATATACAAAAGTTATTTCTGCTCATATACCAATTGCACTATTTTTACTGTAAAATGGTTCAAATAAGCACCGTAGCATTGTTCCATTTTGTATCACACTAAAACACTATAAGATAATTCCATTTAGCACTAAGACACATAAAAACACTGTAAGATAGTTATAAGAATATTCCGATTAGCACTGTATAACACTGTTGGATAATTTAACTTCAGTCCATTACACATTTTTATCACTCCATATGAAGTAGGTATGTGGCTTTGTCTCAATAATTGATAAAGTTGATCTCGTTGTTCTGTAGGAGAGTCATCAATTGGATCAGGCGGTCATCAAGGTTCCGATAGCGTCGTCTCTTTGGCACAGGTAAACCTCCAGCAGCACGTTGAATCAGGTTGGTGTCATTGGCAGCTTGGATGTCTTTCAGTACATGGATGAACAGATAGATGTCTAGGTGCGCATGTGGATTCCTCTTCTTGAGTATGCTGTGCTATCCTTCAAGATTGTTGGTAGTCCTCGGACCGTCGTATTTAAAGTGGTTCTAACTTGTCGGATCTATCCTTTGGGTTGTGACATTGTCGGTAAATGGTGTTGTATCCACTGGTAGATCCACGTCTTAAAGGTTATCCATTGCGTTGAAACAGTAGTCCTCAATGTGTTGTGGTGATATAAGTGGGAGAAAAGCTACACGTCTAACAAGTCTGTGGATATCCTTGTTGTCTCTATAATAGGTCTGGAGTCCAAGTTGTTGCGTCTTTCTCCAAATGCACTGCATGAAATGGAAGAAGCACACTTTCGCTGTAATTCTCTGCAATATGGATTTGGCGCTGTTCTTAGCGGCAGATTCAAGTCAATGAATATCACTGTCGGGTTCAGTTGAAGTTGTTGTCCTTCCATTGTAGATTACAGCTTCTCCAAGAATTTGGTGTAGACAAGTTGTGACTCCCTGGTAAGAGTGCGAATAAAAGTTGTTACATTTGGATGTCTATCATAGCATGGATGGTGTATAGTTGACTGAAGAACCTCGGAAAATGTAGATTGTTCCGTCGCAATACAGAGTGGTAGCTGTTGACATGATCTCTGGGTTACTGGGAGTGACAAAGGCTATAATCTTCGAGTTGGCACTGTTGTCATCAAATAGTAAAAACTGGTCCCCTGTGTTGGTGAGCATCCATTCGTTCTCTAGTGTGATATCTGCCACTGAAGTCGGTAGTTTGGTTAGTAATTTCGCTCTTCTGTGGTAGAGGGATGTCTTGCAGGAGGGATAGGTTGGTTTCTGCTCCACCATTCGTCGTTTGTCATCTGTCCAATCTAACGTCTGTAAGTTGGCAATTTCGTCGTCGTAGATGGCGGGTACGGCTTTAAGTTCTTCTTTGCATCTCTTCTTTATACTATTCATGACCATCTTTACTTCTAATTAAAATTGGTTGGGTTGGTGGTTGTGCTGGTGGCCCATCTTCACTGGAATGTCATCTCTGGTGTTTATGGTTGCTGGACAGTCTCTAATACAGCATTTCCAATAGGTTGTATCTCGGTAGTTGTTCTTCACCATATAACTAAATCCGGATTGATGTAGAATCCTACCACCACGCTTGTTGGTTGTAATTTCAACTTGAACTTGTTAGTTTGCCATAGTTGCAATGATAATGTCCATTTCTAACTCTTGTGATATATATATGCTTCCGTTTAGCTTTGGTATTCACTAATTGCACTCACCAGGATGACATGTAGCTTGGGTATTGATCTCAAACTCTGTTTGGTGTTAACTGTTCACATCCCAATCTATTATAGTTGTTCTCTTAATTACTCCTAAAAAACCTTAATTGTCTTAATTGGTTTTCATGAGATTCATAATAGGTATTTTCTTAATTAAAATACTTTAAATAATAATATGTATCTATTTTGTGTTTTGTTTTTGTTTTTCAAAAAGAAATACACACACATATATGTACACATTTTTAGAAAATACCACATGCTAATTTACCTGTATGAATTTTGGGACAACTTTCCTTACCTGTTAAAACAACACTGCAGTACCTTACCGTTATAACAACACACAGGTTTTTGGGACAAACAGGACTTATAATTTTTCAGTTTAGGACAAACAGGATTAAACCGTTCTGCACTATAGCAATTCTCACTAGTTCATGGTTTGGTCTTTTCAAAGTAGAAGTAACGTTGTATACATATTAATCGAAGAAGAGTTTTTAAATTGTGTAATTCTGTGATCACTCATAGTATTTTCTTGCATTGACATTTTGCAATCTTCGGGTAAAAGGTTATAATAAAAATAATGGAGATGTAAATAATAAAAGGGTACTTAATCCATTCATTGTCTTTTCAGTTATGGTTAAATATATTGATAAACTGTTCTCATTTTTATGATTTTTTAAAAATATTTTATCAGTACTTTTAAAGAAAGAGGCTATTTTAAATATATTTGTTACCTTAATATCTAAATGACTGTTTATTAGAATTTGTCTAGTTCTTTAAGGCTGCGACTATATATAACAATAATTTTTGTATGATACTGTTCACGATACATGTAAGCATGTATCACAACACGCCAATCTTTAAGTTTACCCTAACTGTTTCTGTACATCGTAGCATATCTAAATCAGCATGCCCAAAACTTCAAATTCAGAGGATTCAATGATAAATTTGTGTTTTTTTATAATAACTGAAGATATATGTTCAGGGGAAACGCCAACCCGGCCTACGCTACGCATTGATTCATTAAACAAGTTTGCACGCGCAGAAGGGGTGAAAAAAATGGCCTAAAACGGCATACACTCGAGGCGTGGAAATAATAAAATATTTGTCTTGCCAACTGTTTTTACTGAAACACATGGCATTTTATTAAAATTTCTAGACAATTGTAATTGATTAAAGGCAGATTTGCTCTAATTTGGTGGCAATTTTACCATTTAAATACCGATTGAATGCGGGACACTCGCTTAAAATCGAAAATTATTTTTTTGGAAAATGTGATCTCTTTCAATCATTTGCTCATGCACCAAAGATGTTTTAATATAAATGGAAAGAACTTTTGCCCGTGTTAATTTTGATGTATAATTCGACCGTTAAATTTTCTGGTACAAAAAACGTACAAGTTTTAAAGTCGAAAAATGTGATCATGGGTCGGTCTATTTTCCGGCTCATTTGACCCATAAATAATGCAACGGCAGCTTCCTCATGGTACACCATGTGTAAATTTGATAGTCCAGAGACGCTGTTTGGATTTATTTGCTGAAATAAAGTAAGTTTTACCATTTAAATACATGTAGTAATTTTCTTCACATTTCAAGCCGATTTTGGCGGAAATTTGGGTCTACTTTCAGGCAGCCATCTTAGAAAAGTGCCGTCACCGCCTCAAAGTTATTTTTTGCATTCCCGAATGATCCTTTTGTATTTTGTACATGGTAGTCATGGTTTTTACACGATATAAGGATTTATTTGTGGTACCGCTTAATATATGAAGTTTGCATGGATACCAACACACTGGCCTGCATGTACTCAGGACACATTGGCCTGTACTAGTATGCTTTGTAGGCCTTCAATTTGTTTGGCTGCTAAATAACATTCAACTGTCTTATTTTATTTATTTTATTGTAAATACATGGGGAATGGGTTTACTCAAAATATTTACCATTATTTAACCAGGAGTGTTGATTTTTACATAAAATATTCCTTAGATGAGGAACATCTTTCAACTTAGATTTAGCTCTCAATTCATAAATATGTACATTTTGAATTTCATAACAAGATTGGCACTGGTCTTAATTATATATTTTTTCAAATTCTAATGTAATAAAAAACCCGCCTTCCTTACTTTGGTACAAAGCATGAATTCATGGTTTATTATACAGTCCCATTTAATTGTTTAATCAAATTTTAACAGAAAAAAAATCATTTGAAATCCTATACAAATTGAAAATTTGCATAAAAACTGGACTCATACAGTGTGTTTACATCTATGATCTAAGCTACTAAGTTATTTTTATTGTAATTAGCTCTGACATGTGCTACTATTGAATTTTTATGAAATTGTCATTTGCTGATTAAAGTAATTTTGAATTTTTATTAAAATAATGCACTCGAAGTCAGAACATTTGAATTATATTATTTCAGTAGCACATGACAGCTCTACTTTTTTGCTCTAAAACTTTAGAGGAGAGCAGCTTAATTTAGTTTGACAGGTGTGTTTAGATGTGAGTTACAAACACATATAGACATACCATACAACAATACATGTGTCCATCATCTGATGTTGACTTAAAAGCCAGAGTAATTCAAATTTAAGCTAACATTGCCCATCATAAGTTGTCATTTAATTCAGATGATGAACAAGTATGGAACCAGAAAAAGATCCCCCATACTGATTATTTCAATATGAAAAATGATTTCACTTTTTGTGAAATTTGGACAGAAGTCCTACAACTAGGGTGCATGATCAGTTAGCACATGCAATGTAAGGCACTTATAAACATTTTCTTATTCAGCAACAAACACCTTATTTCACATCTGGTATGTTATATTATTCCTTGCTGATTTTGTTTCAGTCCATGGATTTAACAAGTTTTCACTGATAACTCATGACTTGTGCATTTTTTCATTTATAATTATGATAAAACCCATTTTTTAGACTGCTAAAATTAGTATTAAAATTAAAACTATATAAAATAAACAAAATTGATGTGGAATTATAATAAGTTTTTGATGTAAATCTTATTTACACTTTCATTTGTGTAACATTCAACCTCAAATTAATCCTCATAAGTTGAAAATGATCAGGAAAGAATAAAATTCATGATTCAACACTAAAATTACACATTAAACAACTAAAATACATGTATGTATATGAAATTTTGTGATATGAAGTATTGAAGCAATGTCTAAAGATGTTAATCCACAGCTAAGTTTAAATCCAAGTTAATGAATATTGTTTTCACAAGCACTGTCTCAACATAATATAGTTTATGCTTTTTTCCCTCATTAAAATGTCAAGTCCATGACTACTTCACATGTACAATTAATTTTAAAATTTAAAAAATGAGATTTATCTTTGGTTAGTTTTGATACAGCATTCTAATTATTCAATGTATGGATTTCATTTTCAATTTATAAATACTTTATTGCACACCTGCATATTCTGGTGTTGGTTTGAAATAAGTTAAATATTGAAGTAGACAACTCATGTACATGTATATAACACATATGGCTTGTAATGGGTAAATTTGTTGTACATAATCATGCAGTTTTAAAATTCCTCAAATCCTACCCTCCCATCACACACATGCTCTCTCTCTCTCTCTCTCTCTCTCTCTCTCTCTCTATCTCTCTCTCACACACATACACACACACACACACAAACACACATTAATGCTGATTATTTGGACCAGCAAGACATATTGCTTTGAGTGGAGGTCAACATCAGAGATCCTACCATTTCTATATTTTCCTACACAGTTAAACCTGTCTATAAAGGCCACCAAAAGGAACCAGTAAAAGTGGCCTTAGTTTAGACAGTATTTATTTGATAAATTAAATACAATAGATATAACATTATAAATAATTAATAAATATGATTCTAGAACTAGAGAATATCTCTAATATTAACCAGTCTCCTATATCTTAGAGAACTTAAACGTCTAATAAAGGTGTATAATTAATTACACAATAATAGTAGTAGTGATAATATGATTATAATAATAATAATAGGAAATTGTGGTAGAATAATAATAATATATAATAATAATAAAATTGTGAATAATAATAATAATAATAATAATAAAAATGTTATTAAAGTGGCCTTAATGGACAGGTGGCCTTTGTATACAGGTTCAATTAATATGAATAAAGAACAATTAGGATACAATTATACTGGCCTTTATAGGCAGGTGACCATTATAATTATAGATGTGGCCTTGAGGGGAGGTTGGACTGTATAATTTCCTATAATTTTTTTTACCCTTTTCTTATATTTTCCTATCATAATTTTTGTTGCTGGAATTCAGAATGAAGACATTTTCTTGCATTTAGTACATATATGTGAAACAACATTCACGTTTAAGTATTTTTAAACCAGTAAGTATATATTGCAGTTGCCAATATTTTATGTTTGTTAGTAAAAGGGGAACAGAAATGGCTGTAGGAGAGGCCATGGGTGTATATATTTTTGTGCAAATTAGTTTAAAATATTCCTATAATTTTAGTGGAAACTCCTGTAATTTTCTATAAAACTCCTATAATTTTGGTGCCACATTCCTATTTTTCTTATATTTTGGACCTCAAAATGGTAGGATCCCTGCAACATGTAACGATTAGAAGTCAGCGCAATATGTAAACATGCTGGGCAGCTGACAGTGCATGTAGATAGAAAAATCGATAATGCATGAAGTCATGACTGTGATAAAGCGAAACACGATATTGACGTCACTACGTCAGATGTATGTACAATGTATGAGTACATTGAAGGTCACGGCCATATTTGTTTTCATTGACGACAAATGAAGGCTCTTGGTTTTTTGCTTTTTTCAAATATTGACACCGCATGCACCAAGTATGATACTTTGTTAAAATAAATTACAATAATATTGTAATACTTTGTCAAAATTTCAAAGAGAGAAGACCATGGTACAAAAAACGTACAAGTTTTAAAAATCGAGTCGAGTTTCATGCTGATTAGGCTACAGTGATTTTTAAGAAAATAGAGGTTTTTTTTGCAAGTATGCGTTATCCAGAATTAGTTCATACATGCGTAATTTTAAGTTCATAACGAATCTGCTTCTAATGCGTTTACACCCATAAAATCAAATTTTACCGTTAAAATACGACACTGAATTTAGTGTACACCGAAGCTCGCGGCTATATTTGTTTTCATTGACGACGAATGAAGGATCTTGGTTTTTTTTTTTTTTTTTCAGATATCAACACCGTATCCACCAAGTATAATATTTTGCGAAAATAAATAAAAATAGTATTGTAATGTTATGTCAAAATTTTAAAGAAAAAAGCCATGTTACAAAAAACGTACAAGTTTTAAAAATTGAGTCATGCTGATTAACAGTGATTTTCAAGAGAAACCAGGTGCCGTCAGAAAATCGGGAATTTTTTGTAAGTATGCATGTCATCTCGGATTTTTTCATACTGCGAAATTCTAAGTTCATGACAAATCTGCTTATAATGCGTTCACACTCATTAATGCAAACTTTACCATTCAAACACGACACTCAATTTACTGTACACTAAATCTCGCCGCCATTTTTGTTTTCACTGACGACGAAGGAGGCTCTTGGTTTTTGTTTTTTTTCAGATATCTACACTTTATGCACCATGTATAATATTTTAAGAAAATAAATAACAATAGTATTGTAATGTTATGTCAAAATTTCAAAGAGAAATATTTATGGTACAAAAAAGTTTTAAAAATCGGGTTGAATTTCGTGCCGATCGAAATCGGGTGCCGTCAGATATGTATGATATGTCACCTAAGATTTTATAATACAAACGAAATTTTAAGTTTATGATACATGTGCTTATATTGCATTTTCACCCATACATGCAAATTTTACCGTTAAAATACGAAACTGAATGTGACCGATTGTTTTTCGGTGTCGGACACTTAACACAATTTGCTCTTGGCGTTTCCCCTGGTTTAGACTATAAAATAATGTTTTTATTTTTATTGGCATTCTTGAAATATTTATGCTTCCTAGAAGAGTTGCGCATCATGATACGTATCGTATCGTGGATCAAATATCACGATATATTTCTTATCGTGAAGTGAGTATATCGTTGCAGCCTTATTGTTCTTAGATATTAGATTTGCTGTTCATATTTGCGGACTAACCCTGTTGTTTTCGTCTTCTGTAGGTTCTCAAGTGGCATTTTATGCTCGGGAGGTTGTTGATCACTCAGATTTAGGCTTACACCAAACAATCGTATTTAAAAACGCTATCACGAATATCGGAAACGACTACCACCCAATCACTGGATTGTTCATATGCAGTCAACCCGGGGTGTATGTATTCTTTTTAGGTATTGAGATTATCCCTTATAAGGGACTCCACACAGCCATAGTGAAGAATGGTGTTGACATAGCTTTCAATTACGCAGTAAGCACAGGCGGCGGCGTAAATGGTTATGACAAAGCCAACACGATGACAATTATCGAGCTGAATGTAGGTGACAGTGTATGGGTGAGAGTTATTGGTCAATCTGCCATGGGACAGGTATTGTCTGATCCTGAAAACTTTTTTTCTGGATTTTTGTTATATTAAAATTCAATGGAATTCAAATAAAATGAAGATTTATTCGAAATAGTGTCGACATAAAGAACAAAGAACGTTTTTATTCATGTGCAGACACGGATTATTGTCCATGTTCATGCTTTCTGTCAGAAGTTAAAGTTTTAATTTATCATAATGTTCCAAAGCTCCCCCGAAGTTTTACGATCGAGGACCCCTTTTTATTTTTTACAAGAAGTAGTCTCCATTCCGGCATAAAGCTGTTTTCACTGCTCGAGTTTTTATCTGTCATTGTTTTCAGCTTTCTTACTAGTGTGGCGACACCTTTAGGGGTTTTGCGGGAAAGAATGGAACAATCTAGAGGATTTCTATTAGTAGAGCTTATCCACAGAACTTGCCACTCAAAAGTTTAACACAGACCTAACGGATAATTGCCAAACCTACCAATAATTTGGTAAGAATTGGTTACTTTATTCTGGGTACGAATTCAAAACGGTACGTTAAATTTATTTAGGCTGATAGGGCCGGGCCGACTTTAAACAGTTATTGTGGATTTCATGTGCAAGATAGAAAAAATATAAAAATACCGTCTTTTCCGTCAGATCTTAAACTTTTTTCGATCAATGGACGACTTTTTCGTACAATGAACGGTTATTGAACAGGAGTGCGTTAAACGTAATTGTTTTTTGGAAAAATTCATTTTTTGCATGTTTGACCCCAAAATTAAGTATGATACTGATTTTTCAAAAAAAGAAATCACCAAGTTAGATAGCTAGATCGCATTAGACTCCATAACCTCAGACATTTTTAGCAAAATCTATCGAGTAGTTTTCAAGGTCCCAAGATGCTGATATATGCTGCTAAAAAGGAGAAAGTTGTCGCCTTTATCATTTCACATCCAGAGGATGTTCCGAATGAATTCGGAACTAATCCTCTAGATTGTTCCATTCTTCACAGAATCAAAAGATGTTTAATACAGTTATCCATTTTTATTTTCTAACAAGATGTAGTCTCAATATCCGTATAGGCATGACAGTCTACACGAGTTATGGCGATTGCTAGAATTAATTGAATGAATGATTGATGGATTAAATGGAGTTTTAAGTGCCATTTTGGAAAACTTACTTTTTAGCGAGACGTCACCATCTATAGGTAAGAGGCTAGAAATTATTACCTTTGCCGTTCACCCAACACTATATGCAGGGAGGGTTTTTAACGTGCAATACCTGCCGTGACAAGGAGAATCGGTTTTAAAGTCTCGTCGGAAAAACCCCCTTCATTTCTAAATCCCTAGTGCTAGGCTTAACAACAATAACTTGCTATTTTTAAGTCAATGTCAGAGTCCAACCGGGGTTCGAACCGTCAAATTCCCACACATGCAGCAGGCACTCTACGTTATGCTATCGTAGTAGTGGGTAATTACTAGGACAAATGCTCCTTACAATAAAAAAACAAACATACTTATCCATGTCAGAATCACAATCGAGATGCAAAGGGAAAACTTTAAAAATGACAAGATAGGTTAATCACATGAACTTCCACCACGGAAGTGAAGCCGGTGCTGCGGAAGGGTGAGCACCTTTTATCTAGCTAGCTTCAGCAGTCACATGTGCAATCAAAATTGAGTGAAAACAACTATGGAAGGTCAGATAATTCCAGGGCAATTCTGAACAATAAGACATCAAACTGATCAACAATACTGCGATGACGGCCATACAACTTTTTGAGGGCGCTGATAACCATGAGCTTGCAATATTCCTTAGTTAACAATTTATTTGTAAGCTGCCTGCTTCGCTTTTTAGATTTCCCGTGGTGGGAACAAGCTCTATCATAGCGTATTTAATGGAAAACAAATACACCATAATCAGGAGAAGCAGGTATATAATATAATATAATAATTAACATGTTTGCAAAGAATTAGTACAAACTTGTAAGTTTTACATTTTACATCATATCCTGTGAATGATGAAACAAGAAACAATCATTTTAACTTTGAAACTGTTGTTTGCGTGAAATTGATCTGACATTTGTGGGTCTTTGTGACATTCTGCATTATAATGTCTACTAAGGTTCCATAATGTTGAGAGATCCTACCAAACCTAATCATTATCCCATTGAAATTACTATATCTGGTTTTATGTGCGTCGTACTTTAACAAGTCTACTTATTGACTTCTTGTATTCATCTGAAACAGTTTATTTTGTTACGTTCTTTTAATTATTTCTATTTGTTGATTATTGCATTCAACTGATTCATGTGGTTTTCAAGGAAATGACAACTCTACACACCAGTTACTAATTAAATGAACCACATATGCAGCTAGAACTGTCTCTTGAGAGCCAAATAAATACCGCCAAAGCATTGACCTCCTTACCTTGATCTTTGACTTATGCAGATAAATACAACATCTTCTGATATTGGTTTGAATTGTGTCAAGATTGATCAAAATCATCCATAGAAATGGAAGACATGAAGCGAACAAGATGTTGGCACGGACAACCAGATGGACAGACAAACAGACAGGGTGATTCGTATATAACCCCCAAACTTTGTTTGCGGGGGTATAATTATGTTAAATACACTATAATTGTCTAAATTTCCTGCATGTTAAAATTTGAAATTTGGTCCTTTGGATAGCTTTTAAACATCTTCAAAATAGTTTTGGTTTCATAATTTTGGTCCAAGGACTACTGATGAGGAATTGTATTCCGAAACGGCCGTCTAGTGCTGTAAAATTAAAACTGGTGTAAAATGTAAATATCCCAAAGCGGTTTATTACAAGTAGCTTTAAAAGTATTTCATTCAGTATCTCCTTGTTAATAGAAATAAAAGACAAAATAGGAGCTGTAATGCTCACCTGGCAGTCAATTTACATATTTGATAAATAACATGCAAATCGTGTTAAATGACATTCCACCCACTTTGTCAGTTCCTACTAGACATTTCTAACCTTTCGTCGGAGTAAGACTGGGAGTTAAAATTGTAGTTCAAAGGGGGTCATCTCAACATTTTAAGCATATACTTCTAAGCATTTTAATGCAGTACGTTTCGACAACCTGGTAAATGGTGAGTCAGTGCGACATATCCTATGTCACAGAAGCCTTTATTGGAGAAATATATTGACACCGAACCCCAAACATTATAAATAATCATATGCTGGGGCGACTTCGAAAACATATTACAACAAGCACCATACGGATTCCAAACAAAAATATACTGAAGATACCATCAACAAAATGTTGGAGTTTTTGATAGATAACATATTTGTTGTGTTTGGTAATATAGTTTTTCAGCAAACAATCGGTATACCAATGGGTACAAACTGTGCACCATTGCTTGCTGATTTGTTTCTTTATTCTTACGAAGCAGAATTTATGCAGAACCTTGTTAAATCTGGAGAGAAAACGGTCGCCAAATTATTCAACTCAACATACAGATAGATAGATGACATTCTGTCTCTTAACAATTCTAAATTTGGAGACTATGTAAATGTATCTATCCTAGTGAGCTTGCAATAAAGACACCACTGATTCCTCAAGTTCTGCTTCATATTTAGACTTATACCTGAATTATGACGCACAGGAAAGGCTACATTTGAAACTTTATGACAAACGTGATGACTTCAATTTTTCTATTGTCAACTTTCCTTTTTATGCAGCAATATACCTGCTTCTCCTGCTTATGGTGTATTTGATTCCCAATTAATACGCTGTGGTAGAGCTTGTTCCCACTACGGGGACTTTGTACAACGAAGTAGGCTGCTTGCAAATAAATTGTTGACTCAGGGATATTGCAAGCCTAGGCTTATCAAGGCCCTCAAAAAGTTAAATGGCCGTCATCACAGTATTGTTGATAAGTTTGATGTCTCTGTGTCCAGGATTGCCTTGGATATATTTGACGTCTCATAGTTCCATGTTCCTTTCACACAATTTTGATTACACACGTGGCGGGTGTAGCAAGCTAAACAGGAAGTGCTTCCCCTTCCGGAGCACCCGGCCTCACTTCCCTGGTGGAAGTTTACCTGTCTAGCCTAACTTGTCAGTTCCAAAGTTTTTACTTTGCTTCTGGATTGTGATTCGAAAATGGATTAGTATGTTTGTTTTTGATAAAACAAGTCAATGCATGATTATAACTTTACTTGTTGATATTTAAGATTAATGCATAAGTTATTCTTTCCTTTGAAACCGAGTATTTTCATGTTTAATGTTGAATCGCTGTTATCCTTGTTTTTTGTTTCTTTCTGAAATGTTCGAAGTAAATATGGCGACAATTGCAAATAAAATCGACGTTATGTAAAATAAAATGTGGGACATTTACACAGGGTATGTACATTGACCATCAGATAATGAATGGGGCAACTGGCCAGACACTGTAGACAGATGCAATTCATAGACAAAGTACCGAGCCCTAAATAATTTTTAACAGCGGGCATCGTTATTATAATTGTATAAACACCATTTTTATCAATGAAACAATGGTCAACTAAAATGTTCATGAAAACGATGCCCAAAGAATATTTTCGGTTTTTGCGAGCGATCGACCCACAGGAATGTTCATGGTATGGCTTTAAGATTTCACCTATATGAGGCCACTGTTATATAAAATAGTGTTTACCGACGCCCCAGCAGCATTTTAAACTCGATGTTCGAGATTACAAACCCTACAGCCATGACAATCTTTGTTATATGTATGGCACGGCATGTTATATACGAGACTTTCACTTTGCTTTGTCTTGTTATATTTATGTTGATATCTATGCTTATACAACTTGCTTAGACATTAACTTTTGACAAAAAAGTATCATTACTTATTCGAATAGAGGATTTATGCTGTTCCAATGATGTGTTTAGTCAAAACATCTTTAGTGGTAAATGTAGCTTCAGGTTCATATTCTTTACCAACATTGGAAGAAGAATCTTCGTGGTCAGTTTCAATACGACACGTGGCACCTGGATCACGACTCATATCAGCACGAAATTTTACCGTATAAAAAATAGCTTGTATTTACTGAACACGGCTTTATATACCCTATCAATAAATCACTGAACCATGAATATCAATACATAAAAAATAGTCCCATAATAAAAAAAACGAAAAGAAATGCATTTCATGTTTGTAAACATGTGGATTGTCAATTAATTTCAATGAGCCCATTCGTAAAAACATTACATGATTGAGTATGCCTTGAGGAGGAGTTCATTTGTAAGAGCAATACATTGCTGTAATCGCCTTGATGGGGAAGGTGAACAAAATACATATTCTAATTGATGTCTGTTGTTTACAGATTTAGCTCCTAAAAGCTCTAATTATTCCACAAGAGCTATATAAATTTATTGAGTCGAACAAAAATTCTCAAAATAAAAGATGATATTTAATTGTCAAATTCTAGGTTAAAAAACTTGTATTAGAAAGGATACTATGATACAAGGATTGAAACTTAAAAATGTTTCCTCCCTTCGGACTGAACTATATAAAACTTGCCTCGTTTTTTAACAGTTATCTAGGTGGCCTTTCATAGCTGGGTTCAATTGTATCTGGGTTATAAATATAACACGTTAACTGACCTCCAAACAATTCACAAGAAACATTTATCGAAAAAAGTTTATTTATATAAATTAAAAGTTTTTTTTTAAAAAAGGTGACAAAAATACTGAAAATTCGAAAAAAATATTTTTTATAATACATAAATAATTTCAAGATGATTTAAGTGATATCAATTCGAAACCGAATTTAAGTTTAAATCACGCCATCTGAATGAATAGTTTAATAATGAACTGTGGGTGTGTATGTTAAAAGTACATTTTCTCCTAAATATTACTTAATCTAAAACAAACATACAAATCCATATCCTATCACAATCCAGAAACAAAGTAAAAACTTTGGAACTGACACGTTACTTCCACTAGGAAAGTTAGACCGGATGCCCAAGAATGGTAAGCACCTCCTATTTAGCTATGTGTGTAATTAAAGTTGTGTGAAAGGAACATGAAACTATGGGACGTCAAATACATCCAGGACAATCCTGGAAAAAGAAACATCAAACTTATCAACAATACGGTGACGACGGCCATAAAACTTTTTAAAGGTCTTTGATAAACATAGGCCTGCATCATCCTCTGGTAACCAATTTATCTGCAGGCAGACTTCTTCGTTGTACAGGGAATAAAATCTCTTTAATATTTGACTTTACTGTAAGTTAATCTTATTTATGTGTAATTCATGAGAGTTAATATTGATTATACTAAGTAGTAAGATAAAATTGAACTGTCTGCTTGACCTTTTATTTGGAATATTCATATATGATGATCCACCCAATACATAGGTAGTGTAAGGACTCGCAATTAATACATACGCAATGTGTCCTATAGACGGAATATGCGCCTGAATTTCCTATACGTGAATGCACTGGTATAACATGATTGTTTTTAAAAGATCAATTCAAATGTCAATGCTGTTTGCCTTTTCTTGCTTAAATATATTCCAGGGATATTGCAAGCCTAGGCTTATCAAGGCCCTCAAAAGCATTTTTGGCTGTAATCACAGTATTGTAGATAAGTTTGATGTCTCTGTGTCCAGAATAGCCCAAGATATATTTGACGTCCCATAGTTCCATGTTTCTTTCACACAATTTTGATCACACGCGTGGCGGTTGTAGCTAGCTAAGCAGGAGGTTTTTACTTTGCTTTTGGTTGTGATTTGAACATGGATTAGTATGTTTGCTTGTAATTGTTTGTTATTAGACATGGGACTAGACAACCGGCATACTCTCTAATAATTTATTGACAAAAGTGTTAGCAATATCCGAAATATACGACAAACGATACGTGCCTGTCAAATCATGTACCATCTACTAAAGACAACTGCACCAAATTTTTCCAACATTTTGAAAATTGTCGTGACAGTTGTTAAGGACTGGCATTTTTAAAAAAGTTTGCCTAAGAATTTTAAAATTATCATAACAGTTTTAATAATTTACATGACATTTTTTTTCAAAATGTTCACCCAAGAAATTAAATTGAAAATTGTCATGACAGTTTTAAATTTTTTAAACGTTTACAGGAATCCGATTTAAGATTCAACAATGATATAAGGTTAAACGAAGGATATTGATTTATCGGCAACTTTGTTATCAAACCTCTCTAATAGTAACGTTTTTGACAAGCACATATTACCCAACGTAGAAATACTTGACATTTGTAGATAAAGCGAAATTATCAACTTCCTGGTCATAGTTACAGACATGTATTTAAGCTTTTGAATGTTGATAATTCGACATTACCAAAATAAGATAGGAAAACGCAGGTTAGGCCTATTTTCGTCTGCTCATGGAGCTGCGAATATTTTTAACTGTTTTGTTACTTTGGGTGGCGACTGAAACTGTTATATGTTTAGACAGTAAGTACATTAATATTATACAGCGTAAAATAAATTGATTGATCTATTGAATATGGTTTTATGTCCCTGTCAAGTCTATATCACTTATATAGAGTCGTCACCAGCTATAGGTGAAATAGCAGCAATTATTACCTTTGCTGTTTACTCATGGCTATGTATAAAAAGTGTTCTCTAACGTGTTTTGACTGACGTGACACGGGTTTCAGTTTTTATTGCCTCTTTAGAAGTATCCGTGGCTTTAATTTCTAATTGCCGATTGCTTGGCGAAAGAAGAGTCACTCCCTATTGTCAAGTCTTTTTGAGAGCCAGGTGAGGTTAAAATCCTCGACTTCCAACATACAGAGCGACTCTGGTTTTTTTCTCACACTCTCTCTTCAATTATTCTTTATTCACATAATTGAATACCACGACTTGCTTTAAATAAACATATATATATATATGTATCACAGAATTACAAAATTAATATAAATTTATTTCATTACCATCATGTTGCGAGTATTGAGCTATCGTTGGGAAACAACAAAAATAAATTAAAATGGGTATATATTTTCAAATGTTTGTCTAGTGCTGTAAAATTAAAACTGGTATAACATGTAATTTAAACTATTGAGCTGGTATCCCTGCTGGTAACTGTTGCCTCATTGATATCACATACTCAGTATGCAATAATTTTGTATTATTGCTATTTAAATTTTAAATTCCTCAAAATCTAAGATATACTCCCTCATGCAAAGTATTTCTTTAGCTAAATTTGGTAAAATATATTTGGTTCTTTGGATATCTTTTCAACACATTGAAAACAATTTTGGTTCCATAACTTTGGCCAAAGCGCTATCGATGATGAAGTGTATTCTGAAACGACCATCTAGTGTTGTAAATAAAAAAATGAAACAATATGCAATAATTTGTATTGGCTACCTGCGTAAGCGTTAATTTGTTCCAGCGAGGGTAAAAAGCTTAACTACAAACCTTTCGCAAATGAAACAGATATGTCATATACTATTAAAATTCTTATCATAACATGCATAATTTTTTACACAATTTTATAGGATCATAATAATAACTATTATATAGCAATATATCCATCGCATAGAAATGTAGAAATGTGAACATTGATCGGTTGAGGGGTGCTAGCGATGGGCTGTATTTATACCTGCATCAAATAATTAAAATAGTTTAAACAAATAGATTTAATGACATTTTAACATCTAAATATAGTTCATAAAGATTTATCGGACATTTTTGTCTGAAGCAGTAGGAAACCCTTTGCCAGGCAAGGAGAATTTAGATTGAGGTACGCTGCTTTACTAGACTTTCGACTGCTAAATATTCCACTTGATTTAAATTGATTTATTTATTACTAGACAAAATTAACAGAAACATATATGAAAATTGTGCAAAATATGACTTTGGTCGCTTGAAATCTCAGATGCAACGATCACCTGATCACAACATGCAGCGCCGTGTCCACCAAAATTCGGTGAATAAAATAAGTTTATAATCTTTTTTTAAGTTGCCTAGTATATCTCTTTTACAACACTTAAAAGATTTACAAATGGTATTTTAAGACGAGGAATTGTCATTTTTAATTTATCGCTAAAATGATGCCATGTAGCGATTCACCTCATTGTTTACAATCGAAGCGGCAAAGAAATGCCCTAAATTAAATCATGTGATGATGAAAGTCACGTGACAATTTGTCCGGAACTTTGTATCTCGGAAACGGCGTGTTGCACTAGTTCTTATAACCATTTACAACAACAGGTGCAATATTTATGTATTGTAAGACAAAATTGAATTTTTAGATGGAAGTAAACGAAATTTATTTAGCTATATAATAAAAGGGTTATTCAACTTATACTATGAAACACTGCCACTCGTTGACACAAAATTGTTGTCGAGTCAACGGGGAACAATATTTCACAATATCAGTTTAATAACCATATATTATTAAATTCATTCATTGTCACATATTTTGGAATCAAACGAAATTTAAACGAGACTAGAATATCATCCTTGAGTTGAAATTGCTGAACATACTATACATGTAATTGTGTCCTAGAAGCTTTAATATATTTTGTAAAGGCATGTTTATTGGAATATAATAGGTATTGACATAAAAAGGTGTCTCTGTGTACAGAATTGCCTTGGATATATTTGACATCCCATAGTTCCATGTTCTTTTTACACAAATTTGATTACACACGTGGCGGGTGTAGCTAGCTAAACAGGAGGTGCTTACCCCTCCGGAGCACCTGGCCTCACTTCCCTGGTGAAAGTTTACGTGTCTAACCTAACCTGTCAGTTTCAAAGTTTTTACTTTGCTTCTTGATTGTGATTCGGACATTGATCAGTATGTACAAAGGTCAAAATATCTATTGAAAAAGAATGCTGAGATTATTGCTACATGAGGCACATAATAAATAACAAATTTTCTGAATTAAATATTCAACAATTTATACTATGACACATGTATCTAGAGAATTACAGTGTGTTGTAAAGGCATGCATATAAGATTCTCACACATGTGACAAGAGAATGCAGCTATTCTTCACGGGGCTACTTTTCCTGTATCACCTTGGTTAAGACAAATCACACGAACTATCTACCGTATTTGTTTGCATATCTCTGGCTTTTTAATCCAATTCTTTGAAAAAAGGGCATTTCGGATGAGAAACTATCATTAACGGACACATAATTGATGACGTCATAATAATTTAAGGCAAGAACATAAGGAAAACTGAGCATAAGATGCAAATATTTGTATACACATCGCGTTTTTATTTTGCAAAGTGGAAAAATGACCCTACACCAATAACAGTGTAAGACTGAGATATTTCAAACTCGAATGAATATTTTTAATGTCCAGAATTGGACAGAAAAGATTAACCCTCATTTGAGATATCTCTGTCTTACACTGTTACCGTTGTAAGATTTTATTAATATTGTAGGCATTAATATACTGTAAAACACTTTATTTTCGCGAGCATTTTAATTTTGCTAATTTCGCAAGAGATTCTCGTGAAAATAAAATGTCGTAAAATTAAAGTGTTTGTGATTTAATCTACACGGACGATGTAAGTTTCTGATAGGAGTATGCCTGTTAAATAAATAAAGAGTTATTTTTATCAAATCATACATGACATGTTTGTACTGAGATAAATTATTACCGAATGATTTAAAAGTACACCTGTAATTCAGGTGAGTACTGGTCCGCTTGGTAGTAAACAAAAACAAGGTGATTACTTATCGATTTTATTAATAAGACAGGTAACAGTAAGTTGTTTTACCTATCAGGTATATTTGTCAACAGGTAATCTTGGTTTCAAAGTAACAGGAACCAGGCGGGCAATTATGTGCATTTGTGTATGATTGAAATCGATCGCAAACTTATTCCAAAAAAAGTTCGTTGATGCATGTAAAGTGCGAGTGTGTTGTATGGTCTGCCTTGTACTCGCACTCAGGGCGACTTTAAGGTGCTAGCTCACCAAGTCAGTACGCCGGATACAAACGTACCACTTCCCCAGTCACATTATACTGATACCGGGTGAATCAGTAAAGGCAAGCGGCAAAGGAAATTCACTGCTCACAGGTGGTCTGAGTGGGACTCGTATTCACAACGGTAAGAGACCATGTCTTATCCATTAGACTATCGCGGCTTCACTAAGTATCTGAAGGAGTTAAATCAATACGTTCATATTTCTTATCAGTGAGGTTGTTGTGTTATCTAGTGAAAAAGTAATTTAAGTTCGACAGTGATAACATAATGATCTATTGATGTGTTTTAAAACATTAAGAGGGTTTTAATCGATCTCAAAGTTAAATATAAACATTTGAAAATAAAATTCATGAAATAACTTTTAAAAGTAAAAATCAAAATTGAATATTAGATGAATGCAGGAATTATTTTGATCAGGGACTAAAAAATCCATAGATAATGATATTTTCCTAATCAGCCCCTGGTCAAAATAATTCCTGTATTCATCTGATATTTGTCACTAACAGGGCAATCTAATCCGTCTCAATTGAAATTACACAGGTGGCGGGTGTATCTAGCTAAACAGGAGGTCCTTACCCTTCTGTAGCACTCGGCCTTATTCTTTATTAGTTTCAAATTACTTTGCTTTTGGATTCTGATTTGGACATTGATTAACTAGAATTGTTAGTATTATTAGTTTACACTTCAGGTATTTATAGATTTTACAAATAGTAATAAATCACTAACGACAGCATGATTTTTCATTTCGCAACGTATTTCGAATACACAATATTCCTTTTCAGGCTTACATTTTAATTAACTTAAAATATCTTTTGTATTTGTAATTTTTAAGTTAGTTAAAAAGTAAGCTTGAAAAGGAATACTGTATAAAGTAGTAAAAAGAAAGGAAAAAACAAACATCATATGAACTATGTTGATTTATATTTTGAGGTACTGATTTTGAAAACGATGAAACGGAAATCGGTGGTGTATATCGTCGATCTGTGGCAGACGACACAGATATCAAGGCGCCATGGCAGGTGAGTGGTTTTCGAAAGAAGTGGAGGAAATTACATTTGAATTTGTTTTCGTCCATCCTACAAACTGCCCGTCCTTTCGTCCTTCCGCCCGACCGTCCAAAATTTTTGTGTGCACAAATTCTTCAAAACTATAAAGAAATTTTGTGCAAAGCATCAACATTAATAGAAAATGTGCATATCGCTAACCTGAGTTGGTTTGCTCATTTTCCTAGGAACTTTTTGGCGGGGGGATCACTGAATCAATGTGATTATATTTGTATTGATATCCTTGAACAAAGACAGAAAAAAGTCGACATTTACATTAAAGAGACTTTGGTAACTAAGAGCTCTCTTATGGATCACAAGTCTAATAAGTTCAAATCACGACAGATCCCGATGTGAGAAATATTGCCAGTTCTCTTGTCGAAGGGCGGTGGTTTTTTCCAAGCACTTCGATTTTCTCCTCGATTCCAAGACTGACCGTTTTCAAATAAGTAAAACTATATTGACTGGGGGGTGGGTGGGTTATACCCTATTACTTTACTCCCTTCATACGTTTTTTACCATATTCTAAAACATGAAAAAAAATAAAGTTAGTTTGTCAAGGGCTCCATCGTATGGGCTTCATACTTTTGTGAATGAAAAAAGAATTTATCGCTTATGTTTGTCTCGGTGTATGTTATTTTTAATTTTGAAAGGTTTGTGTAAATTTTCTTGGAAAAGACTCTCTGATTCCTCAGAAATGTTACTGTGGAGGTGTCCTCGTCAGTCCAAAATGGGTTATATCTAGTGCGCATTGTTTCCGGTCGTAAGTATAAACTTTTATCATCATATTTTGGCCGTCGTCCTCCTCCTTAACCGCCCCTCTTCTCTTTTTCCTTCTCTTCTTCTTAATCATCATCATCATCATCATCATCATCATCATCATCATCATCATCATCATCATCATCATCATCATCATCAACAGCAGCAGCAGCAGCAGTAACAGCATCATCATCATCAATACCTTCATTATAACCTACCATCCGTAGTACCATCACTTTCACCTTTTGTACCACCTTTGACATCATTACACCACCTTTGTCTCCACAATCATACATAATGACATTTCGCATCATAACCGTAATACAAACTACCACCACTACGATTATCTTTATCATCATCAATATCACCAATTAAAAACTTCCATAAATGACATCTAAGTAATTAAATTATATTATACAATAATGTGTGTGAAACATCAAGTCCAAACGTACATGTTAATGTTCAAATCATAACAAAGTCAAAAATACTTGGTGGCCCGGATGGGTTAGTACCTCTTGTCTATCTAGCTACATGCAACATGTGTGAAATAAAAATTGATGTTGGGTGCTCTAGAAGGCTAAGAAAGTCCTGTATAGTTTGCTTCACCCAACTTGTGTAAAATCAAATTTGAGAATAAAGGGGACACGGAACTATAGGATTTCAAATACATGTCTATATACAGAAAAACATTAAAACGTAGGTGTTATAATTCCTTACAATGTTGTGAAGAAGGCTATTAAATTTTTTGGAGACCTAAATAAGTGAAAGCTTGTATTATTCCGAAGTTTACTAGCAGCATCCGCCAAACTAAATTTATTATTTTAATCTACCTGAACGATCCAAAGAGTCATTATTCATAAGGTGAGATTATCGAGTTTTCGTAATGAAATTTAAAAAAAAATAGTACATATGTTTGTTTAATCTGGAAATGTGCATATTATAATCATAAATCATTATTTTGAGAGATAATATCTTATATAAAATAATCCTTTAAGCTTTATGCAACTTAAAACTAAAACAAAGATATTGTCAAAAATGTATTCAAATATTTTTTCCAGAAATGATGCGTCTAGCTGTTGGCGCAAAAGCCAGTTTCAGTTCGTCCTCGGAATGTCGACAGGAAGTAAGCGGCAAATATTTAGGGCCAAAAATATCATACTACACGACGGATATCGATCGAGTAAAAAGCCATGTGTTCCGGGTGAAAATGATATCGCCCTGATCGAACTAGATCAGAACGCTAAAACTGACACACAAAATGTAAAGGTACTACAGCTTCCGAACAGCAATACAAACTTTGATGGAATGGAATGTTTAATTGGAGACTGGGATGGTACGTAAAGAAAGTATATGTCTTAAAACCTCTACTTGGCATAATGGCCTTGATTAAAATTTCATTAATTGATTGAATAGAGTGTTACGACATAGTCAAATTTTTTCACTTTTATCGAGACGTCATAGGTAACGTGACAGGATTTGTTTTATCTTATGTGCGCTTGTGCAAAGTGCAGACAGGCTCTTTAAGATTTAAATGTTCCACGCCTACTATTACATAAGACATGCCAGTAAAATATCACTAATGGGACATATACCATTTAAATGTATATTGACACGATTGGGGAATGGTCGAAATAAGGATAGCTACAAAAATGAAGTGATAAAAAAGCTACAGAGATGTAGATGCTGGAACTTGTTGAGATATAGCTAACGAGGGACCAATATAAGCTTCCTAGTCGTTATCATAGTGTTAAAAATTCAACAGACCTGTACTTTACAGAAAACATGTCATCGTAAAAAAAATTAGTAACTATGCCAATAAATTAAAAGCACTGAAATTAATTAAACCAAAATTAAACACACCAACCCATGTCCGAAGAACAACCTAGAAGCAAAGTTAAAAATTCGAAACTGACAAGTTAGGTCAAATGCGTAAAAAATTACCACGGAATGCGCCATTTTGATTTTAGGCCTGTCAGTTGTACTATATTTGGCGTGGAAATGTTATTTGTCATCGAATCATTAAAAAATTCGTACAATAGTAAACTTGAGAAATTTTGCTGTAATTACATATTATACCAGTTTTAATTTTACAGCACTAGACGGCCGTTTCGGAATACAATTCCTCATCAGTAGTGCTTGAACCAAAATTATGAAACCAAAATTATTTTTAAGATGATGAAAATCTACTCAAGGGACCATAATATATTTTACCAAATTAGGCTAAGGAAATACTTTGCATGAGGGAGTATACCTTAGTTTTTGAGAAATTTCAAATTATCTATGTTTTTATTGCTAAAATTGGTTGTCGTTTCACAAAAATGTTTTCCTATATATATCTAGGGACTACTGGAATAGACGTATCCTATAAAACAGTGTCCATACCTTTAGATTCTAAAGTTTGCCAGATAAGTAACAATACGAGGGCATCTAAAGTGCTAGAGGTTTGTATGTTTTGAATATTCAAATAAGCCTCAGCTTAGTTATGTCGTCACAAAGTTTGTTGGTCGTCATCACAATGATGTTTGATAAGCATGAGCTTGTGTTTGTATCCAAAATAGTGAGTGGTCATTCATAACAATCTTGAAAATCTAAAACAATTGATCGTTTATCTCTTAATATTTTTTCACATTATTGAAGTTTAAAATGTATTGGAAAGTAGTTACAGAGAACATTCGATAATAACGAACCTACCTATTAATTTTTTTGGTTTATTGTGCAGACGCATACAATACACTCGTTCGCTCTGACTAATGTATTCATCCACTCTATGAACTTGTGCAGCCAGCATTGTGAGCAAAACACATATACGTCGATTTGCATATGTATCGAACAAGGAATTTCACATTCTTTATTTTATGAATATCTTGAATGTAAATGTCCTAAATAAGCAATGCCGAGAAAAATAATTTTGATTTCAACTTTCCATTGTCAATTTACCTTTTCTATTTCAATATACCTGCTTCTCCTTCTTATGTTGTATTTGGTTTGCAGTTAATAGGCTATAGTAGAATTTGTTTCCCCTATACGAACATAATAAAGCAAGCTGCTTACAAATAGATGGTTGAACCAGAGATATTGAAGGCTAGGCTTATCAAAACGTTGTATGACCTGCATTACAATATGATGTGACTGTATTTAGAATTATCGAACCCATAATCCATAGGATTTTTGTTTGTATATCAGTCTGTGTAAAACACTACCGAAAACTGATACACGTGTTTTATTTGACTGTTACCGTCATTACACTAAGGAGACGTTTTTTCGTATTTAGGGTGAATCTGGTGGTGCTATAGCATGTGGACAGGAAAATAAAATCCTCGCTGGAGTGGTACTAAACGGAAAAAGATGTGGACAGTCTGGAACTTACCTGCAAATAACCGAATATTTAAAATGGATAAGTGAAAATACAGGTAATAATAACAATCAACTGTTGAAGCCATTTTGTTTGTGACAGTGATCTACGCCTTATTTCTATAGAAAACCAAACAAAATTGAGCAATGATTCATATTTTTCAATTACTTGTGCCTAGTCTTAACTGGAAATCTTAAAATCCACACCTGTATAAAGTATTTCAGTAGAAAGGAAAACTTTTGCGCTAAGTAAATAGCGATATTTACATTGGAAATAATGTCCTTGGTGACGTATAACGTCATATTCGCATCAGGATACGCCATTTGGATGATTTAATTAACCATGTTCAATCCTCACAGCACCAACGTTTTACTCTGCGCATAAATATTCCAAGCTCATCGCAGATTTTTATCTCGACTAGACACAAGTAAGTGAAATATATCAATCTATATTCGATTTCATTTGATTTTCTATGGAAATAAAGAGTAATTTACTGTCACAAACAGAATGGCTTATAGAGTAAATTGTTTGAGTGATATACTTCCGAAGCATCCGGCCTCATTTCTCTGATTGAAGTTGAAACTAATTTGCCAGTTACAAGAAGCTGTAGTTTAAAAAATTGAATTGGCTATATCCAATGTCCTTTAAAGCACGTGTTACTTTTGAATGCATTATTTTGTAATAATCAAAAATCGTACATAACACCCCACGAAAAAGAAATAACACAATTAATGAATTTTTGTTTCATCAAGTTACGTGTATTTAATTTAGACACTTCACAAAGTATAATTATCGAAAATATAACAACTATTGTGTATGTTTTAAAATAAAATCTTTTTTTAGGAAATGTAAAAAGACAAAATAAGATATTCTAGAATTGATTTTAGAAAACAATTGTTTGAATTAATGTGGTTTTACGCCCCAATCAAGAAAGTTTCACTTATCTTCAGACGACACCAGCAATAAATGAAGTAAAAAAAAGTTTAGATCATTGCAATGCGCACATCGGGTTTATAAAGTCTTCACTGAAGTGACGTTGATTTCTTAATACCGAGTGCAAGTCAACAAAACAGTAAATGCTTGATAAGGCACGGTTGGGGTTCAAAGTCCTTACCCTTCAGGAGTTTCCGGCCTAATTTTCTTGGTGGAATCAACTTGTTTTACTCAATTGTTCAGTTTGCAAATTTCTCACTTTTACTTATTTAATTTTAGGTTTATTAACTGCAAATAGAGGACATACTAGAAAGAAGCGTATGCTTTCAACGTCGTCTTGCTACACTCCCAGTAATGACGGTAATGTTAATGACTTTTGTTTATGCTGCACTTCTTATTTTACTTTTGTCAAAAACTGAAAACTGATTTTTCTGGAACTTGTTCCTATTATTAAAATCACCTACCGTTTGCATTTAAGAAAAAATATAGTGTTTCGTTTATCAGCTTTATTACCAAACCGAGGGCCAAGGGCAAAATTATACACAAATTCCAAATGAATGACAATATAGAAATACAATGTACCTGATTTAACACATATATACAGCTCATTCCACAAATAAACGACACCCCTAAATTTCAATAAAAAACGTCACTCCTAACAAAATAATAGTAAGGACAAAAATACAAATACATTTCATTTTGCAGAGATTTACTTATAATTATCGACATTGTTTGGTATCAAGACAGCTAGTGTTTGGTAGAAGCTTATGTTCCTTGAAATACAGCGCTAAGACGATGAGGTAGTGTTCGATACAACGTTTGACATTCTGATACTAGCGCTTTTAAAAGACTATCAAAGCTATGTTGACGATCTAAGACCATCTTCTGCAATTTTCCTTTTAAGGGAGTCCCATAAATTTTTAATCAGACTGGTATCAACAAAATTTGCGGGCCAGTCAAGGATAGAAATGTTCATTGTTTCAAGAATATGCTTAGTCAATTTAGATGCATACGCAGGAGCAATATTTGCTAAAATGAATTGTTTTGAGAAGAGATATACCAAACATTCTGACTGAATTTGTAAATCGTTTATTATCTTTGTTCGGTAATGTTGGCTATTTATAGTCTGTGTTTAGTACACCTAAGTCATTAAATGACATAATTCCCAAAACATGAACTTAAGCAAGAGTTTTATCTGGACATTGCGTACAATAAATTGGGAAGCATTCGTTTTTTACATATTGCCCTGAATTATTTTTCTTAATGTAACAGGTTAAGGGTATTTTGTACCTTAAGATAGTCTGTAATCGTTAATAGAGCTTTGGAATTCTGTTTAAAACACTGGTATCAGATCAAGACATCAGAATGTCTAAAATCGTATTGAACACTACAGCATGGAGTTAGAGTTTTAAATGACATGTATTTGAATTTATGTTCTTACTATTATTGTATTAGGGGTGACATTTCTTTATGGAAATTAAGGGGTGGCGTTTATTTGTTGAAATTAGGGAAGTGACGTTTCTTTGTGGAAATTAGGGGCGAAGTTTCTTTGTAGAAACAAGTGGTGGCGTTTCTTCATGGAAATAAGGGGTGGCGTTTCTTTCTGGAAATAAAAGGGTGACGTTTTTTCTTGGAAATTAGGAGTGACGTTTCTTTATGGAAATTAGTAGTGACGTATCTTTAAGGAAAATAAGGGAAATTATAGGGTGACGTGTCTTTGTGGAATGTGTTGTATAATTTAAACACACTATCGTCAAAAAATTGCTTGGTCAAATCAAGTGCAACGTGCGATTAAAATTGTAAAGCTTAATTTCCCTGATTATCTAAGGAGGTGCTTCTCTGTCCAACTTTGAATTCACGTTTTCTACGTTTTTATTTTGCTTTGGGATTGTGTTTTGGACATTGATTGGTGTGTTTGCTTTTGATTATATCGGAAACCGCAGTGTCCGGAAAAACACTGTCCATTGGCAAACTAATTGACAAAAATTAAAATTTTATGTGTTTCTTGTTTCAGAGAATTTTGCTAAACTAATAGAGGCAACTAACGGCTTTATGAATGACTGTTTTGGTGATAGTCCTGCTCCTGAAATAATCACAGCCAAGATTACCGCAGAGGAGATGAAGGCAATAACCGAATTTGTCAATAAGTTCTCGGACAAAAATAATGCAAGAAGAATAATTTACAACACAAGAAACTTTGGAGATGTTTTAAGCCTTATTTACCATTTAGGAAAAGGTGGTTTGCAAAGTATGCAAGGAATACTTGAGAATGACATAATTATCCGACAATTTAGAGGTGAAGAAATAGGAAATGGTTTTTTACTTGCTAAAGGTAGTTTTTATTGTTATCCATACATGGTGAGAGGACAATATATACAGATACGAGATATCCCTAGTGACGCTTATAGTGAAATCAAAAATAAAAAAGCTAATTTTAACCCAGATGACCAGCTCCCATGTTTTGCAGGGATTCGGGATTACTATGAAGATTACGCCGTACATTTAGCGCAATTTACATTTGCTAACCTTTTTGCCGAGTCTGTTAGAAATTGGAATTCGTTGACAATAGCGGTGAAGATAATTAAAGAAGAGTTTAAATCGACGATTACAATGTATAAAAAAGAAGAATGGCCAATGAAAGCAGGGTCATGGAAAAATAAAGCAACTTGGGGTTCCGATACAAAAAATACACCGCCTATTGCAAAAGACAAGTTCAAACAGCTAGTTGATGTCAATAATTTTACTATAAGTGATCTGAAAAACGTATTTTGCGGAGTTTATGACATTATGGGAGAGCAAAGACCCACCTGTTGTCCAGCGAATAACAAGCTACTATAACAGTTACTATCTTTGTGACAATGAATCATGCTTTATTGTTATGAAAAAATTCGGATAAAGTTTAAAAATGTTTGATATTTTAACTTACTCGAACCTAGACGTAACTGAAATTCGCCATGAGTATTGCTTTCAAATATTTCTACAGACAGATACTTAAAGAAAATTTGATTTCTTATTACTTTCCGTCAAACAAAACAATTTTCAATCTCGAAATAGTTTTTGTTTCAATATCACCTTATCTTTACTAACTAGTGTTCATATTTGCCGTAAGTATTAATTATTCGTATAATTTTGACGCATCAAGCTACCGCCATAGATCAAGGGAAACAACTCTTATACTGACTATATATGGAATGACCCCGAGACGATATTCACATTATCAGTATTGTTGAAAATTAATTCACGAAACTAGTCAAAAGTAGGATATTATGTTATAGATTACCATCCATAAATAATTATATAGATTTTATATATCCGTTATGCCAAATGAAGTATATTGGTATATAAAAGTGTGATCTAACTTAATTATCTAAAAAGTATTCAACATAGTTGTTTTTCTTAATTTTTTTTTCAAATTTCAGTTTCATTTCAATCATGTATGTCGAAGTGACTATAGAAACAATATAGGTCATCAATCATGAGCAATGGATTATTTCAACAACTTGTAAAAATTATGTTCAATGTTAATATTTATTCTCATCTGATAATTTTTTAAGAATTGTTGTGGTTTGCGTGATAAAAGTGGATTCAAAAGCAAATAGATAAAGAAAGATCGACCGGAGGAATCCTAAAAATTAAAAACCTAAACGTTGATAAAAGTCAAATTCATTGAAGATTAAACTAGATTTTTCAAACATTGTTCAACGTAAGAATAATATGTTTTTGAAAATATGTATAATGTTTGAGTATTGTACTTATTGTAACAGCTTTTTCGGCATAATTTATAACAGATTGGAATTGAAAACTATTAATTCAAAATAATTTTTAGTAGTTTGAAAATACACCGAAATACGTTTATATGATTTATAGTTTTTTTATGAAATAAAGCATTCTCTATAATGACAATCAAAAACAAACATACTAATCCATTTTCGAATCACAATCCAGAAGCACAGTAAAAACTTTGGAACTGACAAGTTAGGTTAGACACGTGAACTTCCACCAGGGAAGTGAGGCCGGGTGCTCCGGAAGGGTAAGCACCTCCTGTGATATTGTTTTGAACCCAACCCCCCCCCCCAAGTGATATTGTTTTGTATGAAGTTGAAAGCCAATCATTTATGCATTAAATAGCACATATATCCCGATATTACAAAACAAGTGGGGTTATTTCAATTAATTGAAGCATTGTACATTGAGGATTAAATTGTATTTTGAAAAATCAAAAAGAAACATACTAATCCATGTTCGAATCACAATCAAGAAACTGACAAGTTGGGTTAGAAACGCTGACTTCCACCAGGGAAGTGAGGCCGGAAGGGTAAGCACCTCCTGTTTAGCTACCTACGCTTGCCACGCCAGTGAAAGGGACATTGAACTTTGGGACGTCAAGTATATCCAGGGCAATCCTGGACACAGAGACTTCAAAATTATCAACAATAGTGTGATCAAGGCCATATTATAATTTACGTATATATGGTTCTGTCCTAAGTATAAGAAGCGTTGGTGCCCAAGTGATCTAAAGCGCTTACAAACACCTTTGTTCGAAACAAACGTGCACTCGTTTGAGGAAATTTATCAGTTCGCTTGCCGAAGCTAGCAGGTTTCCTCCAACATCTCTGAATTGACCTCGATTTTTTATAAATGAAAGAGTCATGATTGGGGCGTACGGCTTCGTTGATCCTATCGACTACACCGTCACAGAATTAACTGTCTTAATGCAAGTGAATGAATCAAGACTTCTTTCTACTCATCAACCCCGTTTTACAATCCAAGAACTGAAATAATCGACGTCATAATCACTTCATGAAAAATGTTAACAAATTTCGATTACGGCATTGTAAGAAGACATGGATGGTGACATTATATAGAGCATTTGATGTAAATATTTGTTAACAAAACATGTTTTCTGTGTTGTAAATGAGTGAGAAAAAGAACAAAAGAACATTACACTAATAATAGTGTAAAACAGAAATATCTCAAACTCGCATGAATATTTAAAATGTCCAGAGATCGCTGAAGCTCGTCCTGGACGGGGTATAATTATCCCAGTCCCAGATTAATAGAACCCCATACCAACGACAGTATAAGATAGATATTTCTCACACATACGTCGTGGAAATCTTTCTCTTTCTCTCTTTGTTTTACTCGTGTGGGATTTCTTCGTTAAAGCTCGTTCGGGACATGAAAGTATTTATCCCAACCTGAGATCTCGCTATCGCACACTGTTACCAGTGTAGGGTTTCATTTGTTGTGCATTAAGATAGAAAAATCAATGAAAAGACATTTAAATCTTGCACCTACTTATGCATGATGTTTACAAGCTTTTATCGCCGAAATTTTATCAATGAAATCAGAGGTGCATCAATAGGCAGATAACATGTTGAATTGGGTTCACCGCTGCACCACGTGTAAAGTTTGTGCAGAACACTTATTTCCAGTGGATATGGAATCACATAGGAAGACGTTTTCCCGTAAAAACGATCTTATTCCGGGAATTTTTTACGTTAATATTTTTCAAAACGTTCCGCACAAACGTTAAGAGATATTGATCACGTGTTACAGCGGCGAACCCATTGATTTTTAATTGATTGATACATTTATGGTGTAAGAAATAGTAGAATAAATCACATCTTGTGGAGCCAGATGGGGCAATATCATTCTTTGTTCTACCCGGGTGGAGATTCTCTTATCTGACAGCACAAGCAGTCATAAATGTTTTATTAATTCACTGCTAAAACTACTCCCTGTAGAAATTGAGGCTACTACCTGTAAGACAAAAAGAAATGGTTTCCGAATCATATAGCTTCCAAAGGTCCGAGCAGCGGTCAATATTTGTATCTCTTTTAGAACGCACGGAACTAACAGAGAGGCACTGTTTCTGAGCTTTTTTGCTTCCATGGCAGCGCGAAAAAAGGAAACTAAACCCTTGCCTTATAGCGAGTATCGCGATTTCATTTGTGCGAAACAATGGTGTTTGTCGCTGTACCATGTCATACTCAAACGTTTGTGATATTTCCATTAAATACTAGTATTCAAACTAATCCTATTTTAACTTTTTAAGAATTAGAAGACTTTTTCGCTCATGAATCAAATTCTTCGTCAGAAGAACTAGGACAAAAATTGTGTAAATCCAAATATTTTTAAGATGTTGAATTGAGGAAGAACAGATGTACCAAAATTGTTTAATTGAATCCATCTTAAGCAATACTTTGAACAGAAAAATAACAGTTTACGTTTTCCCGTTAAAAGTTTTATTCAGGAAATTTGCAACATAAACATTTTCCGAAACGTTACTCGCAAACCGTAAGCGGGATTGATCACACGGTAGAGGGGGCGAACCCCATGCATATACATTGCGTTTCCATTTTTAGATAGAAACGAACTAGACGAATTGGAAACTTATCCAACCATAAACTGCTAATTCCCACCAAGACAAAACATATAAGAGAGTTTAATACGTAAACTTAACGTTATCTGTTTGACATTTAAACATTACAGGTGACCTTTACAGATAAGGACGACGTGTTGTTAACCTGAACGTACAATCATGTCGAAAGGTAATACTAAGCTAACGACTTGGAACCGAACCAGCAGCCTATATCGGACCAGGTTGGATAAATCTCGACAGCTTTTCAGCAGCTATTATCCATATTTCTGTCGTATTTAGATCGATGGCTATCCATATCTCAGCCACTTGGCAGCCGAGGATCAGCTTCGTGTTCGATAGCTCAGTGTTAAACTTTTGACAGCTCTGTATTGGTTCAACTACAAACATGCGTGTTTTTATTTTTCTTGTGTTTATAGCTGATCTAGGAATTACACAAATATTTGGAGAATCAGAGTCTTCAGAAAAGGCCCATATATACAAATCAAGTTTCCTACTCGAGTTTGAAGGTACCGTGCGATTTTACTATTTTTGGGTAATCTAACCAGCGTCATGTAGCGTCTCACAATGCCTATCTTCGAGTTCCATGCAGGCAGATCTTAGTGTTGGGGAATTGGTCAGTTTGCTTGCCGAAGGTAGGTTGTTTTCTATGGGTACTCCGGTTTCCTCTAACATCCCTTAACTGATCGCATTGATATAAGAGAAATACTTTTGACTGGGGCAAAAACGCCATTACTCTACTTTTACTTCCTGAAACTTGGAATTTGCTTTAAATCTGACTGAATGTTTCATCTTATGCTTAATATGCATCTGTACATCGTGCCTAATTTCGTTAGTAATATCTCGACAGCGTTTCGGCAACTACCGTATATCTCCTGATAGCATTTCAACATATACCTTTTCCATAAGAACCTTATCGGGTATCATGTAGTACACTGACAAATCCCATGCTATCATACTTCTGTAATTAACAAAAACAAGAAGTATTTTCATCTCTTAATATATTCCATGAGGTTTGCCGATGCTCCACGTGATAACCCCTAACGATTGTGTGGAACAATTATTTTACTGTGGTACAGCGTACACAGGATATTACAGCACAAAGTGAGCCAAACAGTCAATGTAAATAACACCAGCGTAAGTCGAAAGCTAATTTATACTTATCATGTGATGGTGTATTTGTGTATTGGGTCATCAATCGGACACATAAGCGTTTCTATTGAATTGGTTAACTGCATCTGATACACTGTTTAAACATTGAAACAAAAACAGTGCTCACCTGTGATCATCAGTTTGAAATAGCTTGGAGTTTCTTTTAAATATTTCAATTTTCACCTGATAATTAAAACTTCTGAAGCCTACAATTCCTCTAGGATGTTCAGAACTACATGTCGACCAAATTTCAGCTCAATGTATTGCAAAATAAAGGAGCAGGAGACGTTTAAAGATCGGCGCGGTGTACAGGGAATTGATTTTCATCATCGTTTTAGTGTACTGGGAATTGCAAAATTACGGTTACCAGGAATCGTGTATAATATTATTTCCAAGTCCTAATTTTTAAGAAATTTGGGGATTGCAAATAATATATGATACAGTTTGTATGCATGGAGCATACTTTTTTACACTCTAGGTATTGTACTTCTCTTTGGTTAACTAAAGTCACACACAAAAACACCTTTTGCATCCCAAAATAGTGTGGCCATCACCTTTCCAGCAGATTTATGCTTCTGAACCTTCTTTGGCCTTGGGGATCCAAGCCCTATCCACTGACAATTCTGTGCTTTATTGTCTGGCTCATATTAATGAACTAAAATCTCATGTGTTTAGACGCAAAAAAGAAAATCATCTTTTGACATGAAACGCTTGCTCAAGGAGCTGTATACTGATGCTTTGATTACCATTTGCGCATTGTTAAGAGATTTTGGGACCCAAGTGACCCAACATTGAAGTTATTTTCACTATTTTTGTCACAAAAATACGCTCGATAGATTTTTTTAATTCATGTGTTCAGAAAGCAAATATAGTTTAATCAGATAATATAGAAAAATCCTAATGTCAACCGATTTTTTTTTTCTGCAAATCCACGATGAAAGTTTGCAGGCTCAAATTCAATGTATTAAAAATTCCAGTTTTTAGACACTGTCATTTTAGGCTTGTTTATCATATTACTACGCAATTACCATGGATTCAAAAGTAATGGACTTGCTAAAATATTGTATACAACTTTTTTCATTCCTTTATAATATTGGATGTGCACCTATTCTTTTTTTTTTATCAAAAACATGCATTCAGTACGCTCTTCAAAAAGTGCCTAAAGCTATACTGACACCTCGATACGCGTGCAATAGGCACAAAATTGACCTAGTCGGGCAATCGGAATTGGGTTCATGTAGATAGGCTGGTTATTTATTGAGTCGCCCTCG
Organism: Anadara kagoshimensis; assembly: GCA_021292105.1. Lineage (NCBI taxonomy): Eukaryota > Metazoa > Mollusca > Bivalvia > Arcoida > Arcidae > Anadara > Anadara kagoshimensis. The sequence continues at coordinate 20,996,704 of CM037863.1, read as the reverse complement.
TAAAATGAAATATACTATGCAAACTTGCTAAACCAACCGAAAACTGATATCTGTGAAACCGCCACTACAAGACAACGCAAGAGTCCACGATTGCAAAATTACAATGAAGGCTGTAGGGCGAGACGAGAATGAATTATTACTCGTAGCTACTTCTTCCTGCTCCCAAAATTGAGGACGTCATTTCAGGTCTGGCAAGGAAATGACCCTGTCGGTTTAAGTTCTGGGGTGATGAACACCGTTTGTATAAGTGTATCACACTATAGGACAATGCATTACATTAAAAAGAAGAGGTGGTTCTTATTGATTCGCCCTCGTAAATAGAAATTCAAAAGTAGCACATGACACAATGAACTATGTTTAACATTTTTAAAAAGAAAAAAAATGTTATATTGTGAAAACTATTTATAAATCCGTTTCAAGACTTTTGGTGTTACTCCCGTCACATTTGCGATACTGTTTTACACCAGATATCCCTTTCGGACGACTATGTTATGTTGTAAATACACAAAAAATGTATATATTGTGTTTTGCCAAAAATATTGGAAATATTGATTTTAAATTCTTTTTATTTTCAAACAAAATTTTATTTAATTATTAGTCATTAAAATTAGATATTAACTAGTAAATTTTGTAATTATACTCAAAAATGTTATATAATTTTTTATCTAATTCAACATTTATACAAGAGCTTTAGAAAGTGACAAAAATTTATATAATTTCCTTTTTCACACTAGTTCAAAAGTCTCGAAATCAGCTTTAGTAAAGTAAAATCCGACAAGCAAACAACTGGAACTTTGAAACAAAGAACACCAGATTTCTCGAGTAACTAAAAGTTTGCTCAATGTAATTTTAATGTCGGCACCCTTATTATATTCCTTCTCAAGATTTAGAAGTGTGAGATTAAGGAATAAGAAATAGCTAGTATTGTTTTTATAAGAATTTAGTATCAATTAACACTATAAACTTAGTTATAATATATTATGTAAGAAAGTGAGAGCCATGTACATGGTCAACTACGTGATCTTCAAGTGAAATCGAGATTAATGAACTTTAATAATGAGAAATTAATTGTTGATTGGTCGAAAGTTTTAATTCTGAAAGCCAAAAGTACCACGTGATCAAAACCGACGCGCGGAGCTAAAAGCCAAGCGTGGTCACTTGTGGATTGGCTTTAGAAAAATAAAGACCTTTAATTTTAGAAATTTGTCAATTTTTAGGTGAATCAAAGCTATTTACTAAATTTATCATAAGTTTTATCATAAGTTCAAATAAGAAAGATTTACAATTTTTTTTGTCAATTGTAATTCAAACATAGGTAATTTTACTTAACTTTAAGAAATTAAGAATTTTATTTAATAACTATTTTAGATTAAGAAATTTAGAATTTTATCTAATTATTAATTTCGATTTCAAAGTATTTTAAAGTAAATGCTTTGTTTAATATTTTTGATATTGTAAAATAATTTAAATTCAATTTAATATTGTGTTTAACTTTATTTGCTTTGTATTTGCAAAGTTAGAAATATAAAGTATTTCATGTGAATTAAGGTTTTTAGGAAATTCTGATTTTAAATATGACGTCGAACTTGAATTCGAAGCATATTTTTTTAGGTTAAAATTTACAAATGTATGTTCGTCTTAATTGCTTCGCTTTTGTAAATTCAAATTGGGCGCTTAAATCTATAAGGTTCCGGTCAGAATGCGGAGTCGTTATCTATCTAATTTTGAAATTATAGTGTTACGTTTACTTCCGTGTGAGTTGTACACGAGGTTTGTACAATACCTACAAAATTTATATGATGTTTGACTCGATGTAAGTTCATTATAAATTTTATTAGAAAACTAAAAAGTCTTAACTCCCTAGATTAAATTTTGATTTAAATATGAAACTCCTTTGTAAATTAAACGGGAAAATGAAATGTTTAGCAACCAAAGGTTTTGATTTATATACAATTTTCGTAATGCTACATTGTAAATTGAAATATTGTTTATGTATGTTATTTTCAATTGACTTGTGGATTGGCTTCAGAAAAATAAAGACCTTTAATTTTAGAAATTTTTCAATTTTTAGTTAGAGAAGGAGTGTGAGTAGCTCGAACCTTGAAACAGAAACACGCCACGATAAATTGGTGGAGGTAAGAGTGTAACACTGGTACCTGATCTGATGTCAAGCAAACCACGAAATAGCACAATCGTATCAAGGGATCCAGAAACCAACAGACTGATCAGAGAGGATTCCACTCCTGAATTAGAACCAGAACAAAAAATTGCACCTTTTGAAAACATGAATGGAGAACAACAGAACCAAAGGCAACAGGTAATAATGCCTAATTCAGTTACATAAATATAAAGGGGACACAAAGCCCATTTCTTGGATTGAACAACTAACACGATGGGTCAATTTGAATAACTATACCAATGTACAAGCATGTAATGCTATTCCATTTTATTTAGAGGGCCCAGCCAAAATTTGGTATGATGGGCTTCCCGAAGAAAGTCAGACAGATTTGAATGTAGTTTTAGGACTGTTAGAAGCAAGATTCACTGTAAGTGATGACGATCTGCTGACAGCTCAAGCTCCAAGCTCCAAGCTCCAGATGAATCAGCATTAGAATACCTAGACAGGTTGAGATTGAAAGCATCTGGAAATGATGTGCCAGAAAATCTTCTGGTTAAGATAGCAAAGAAAGGATTTCACTCGAGTCTACGAAACATTATTATTCAAAAAGATTCAAAAACTTTTGATGAACTTAAAAAGCAGCTAAAATTGCAGAGAAATGTGTAGAAGAATCTGTGCTTCAACATAAAGTGAATGCAATAACTAGTTCAAATGGTGAAATCAAATCTCTTAAAAATACTATAGAAATCTTGTATAAGAAAATGGAAGATTTAGGCTCAAATAATTCAAAATCTTATCAAAATTTAAATTCACCTGCCAGATATAATGAGCAAAGTAGAACAATTAGGCAAAATGTAGGTCAGTCTCCTTCAGTGTCAAGTTTATGTAAATATTGTGGGTTAAGTAGGTGTCCTTGGATCAGGGAAAGATGCTTGCCTAGGGACAAACAATGCAATAGGTGCGATTGAATTGGCCATCTTCAGAGAAAATGTTTTGCTAGGAAAAAGGTCAATGGGCAAGTAATTAGGGATTAAGACATCGCGCCCATTTTTGGACGGCTATCTAGGAATGGGCATGGTGGCATAAGTAAAAAAATTCAAGTAAATTTATTGACACAAATGCATAGGAACCAAATATCTGTAAATATATTTGGCATAAATACAAGTGCACTTATTGACACTGGTGCTAGCATTTCATGTGTTTCAAATGATTTCATAAGAAGATTGAACAAAGCAAAGATTTAAATCATTGACTCTGAAGCATCAAGCATCTATGGTATAGGGGGTGAAAGTCATCGTGTGATTGGCAAAGTCATTCTCCCGCTAAATATTAAAGGACTAAAAATGAATAGTTCATTTTTAGTCATTGGAAATTTGCAATATCCCGTGATATTAGTAGATGACTTTTTATGAGAAAATATAGCTAACATACATTATCCTTCACGTACCTTACATTTGTATGATGGTTCAATTCATGTTGCTTAAATTACCAAAAGTTTGAAAAGTTACAAAGTCAAACCATTAAGAAATATTAAGCTTCCAGCACAAAGTGTCAATGAGGTGCCTGTACTTGTGTTTACTCAACATAAAAATAAAACAATTTTACTAGAACCAACTCAAGATTTAGAAAAGTTACAGATACTTGCTTCAAGTTGTTTAGTACAACCAAGTAAAAATAGAGCTATGATTCAAATAATTAATCCAAATCCTACAAAAATAGTTTTGTCAAAGCATTTTGTTGTAGCTACTGTTGCAGAAATTGATCCTATTTATAGAGTAAAATGGGTTGGCTTTTCAAAAACTACATGGGTCCCCGAGGATGATATTGGTGAGGGACTGCTTGTTGACTATTATAGCAGATACACCAACGCTGGTAAAGCTAGGAAGCGTAAGAAGTCCTGTTTTAACAGAATCTAAAACAAATAAATGCTCAATCAAATTAAATTATAAACTTTATTTATAATTTATATACGAAATTCAATTCGTAATTTGATATAATTTTTTTTTGCTAAATTAATTGTTCTAAGCTAAAAGGATAAAAATAATAATGATAGTGCATATGCAAGCATGTAAAATAAAGCAAGCTAAAGTAAATTAATGTTAAATATAATCTCAATATGAGTTACAAAAACATGGCAATCCACGATAACTTCAAATCTAACAGGTAGGTTCTAATGACATAGAACTATAGTTAATAAATTGCAATGTATATTTTTAACTAGTCAAAGTCATAACAATTATTTCATTAATTAGTGCTAGAATGCAAGTCGACGTGCATTCAAACGTAGCTTTAATAAGTACAAAATTTATTTTTGTAGGCAATCAGATGAGACCTTTGACCAAATCTTGTCCTGAAAGTTATTAAATTGTGGATATTGTTCATGTCTTTGGATTGTTCGGACGCCAAAATGCAGCCCATATTAAGATTAAACTACGGTAAAGTGTTTAATCCTATTGCTCAAGTACATTTTGAGCAGGACGTATGGTCACATACATTCCAGATCAAATTGCCTATCAAGCAAGCCTATACTGTTATACCAAAATGCCAGCGAAAGAATAAGTGTGAAAGCCATAATAAAGTAATTGATTTAAAAATAATTTGCAGCAAGATATTGTGTATAAGCTTAATATATATAACACAATAAAAGTAATTAACAGTCTCATCCCAATGAAATTTAAACAAACAATGCAAACAAAAGCCAAATCTAAAAGAGCAATATTAGGTTTTGTTGGAAGTTTGTCAAAAACTTTATTTGGAACTGCCACCATGGATGACGTAAATATTTTGGCACAGCATATAAATGCATTAACAACTTGAGCAATATTGTTGACCAAAGCTGTCACTCAGCATTCAGATCATGAATCGTCATTTATGTCCTCAGTGGATGCTAGAATATCTAGAATTGTATCAAAAATTGCTCAGAATCATAATCAAATAATTTTTTTTGAAAATTCCATTTCTGACAAACTTAAATTTCTCCAGCAATCATTTATTAATATTACAGCAACTTATTTCAGAACAGTCAATTCAGCCACTAATGTAAATGATAAGTTGCACAATTTACAGCAAGAAATTTTTTTCTTGTTGAAGGCAAGTTATCTCCCTTACTTATCAAACCAAAAGTACTGTCAAAATCAATACAACAAATACAAGGTATTTAAGATAGGCAATATCATGGATTTTATTTGACTAAAACAGATCCCAATTATTATTATTCTTCAAACATTTTTTTGTTTTCTAGAAAAGGTAACAATATTTTTGTCCTTATAAAAATGCCAATTGCCTATAAACAGATGCTGAAATTTAAGTTATACAAAATCATATCTTTGCCAGTTCCAATTACTGACTCTGACCATGCTAGTAAACTTTTAAATGTCCCAAGTTATATTGCAGTTTCTGAAGATAGTCAATTTTTCACAACATTGACAAATGATGATGTTGTTAAATCACAGGATGAAATACCATCTATAAGCCACCTATAAGCCATGCTTATAGGAGCTTCTAGATTGGCTTATAGGAGCTTATAGGTGGTTTATAGGTGGCTTATACGACTCCATCTATAAACCATCTATAAGCCATCTATAAGCCTGGCTTATTGGCACTCAAAATATAAGCCACCTATAAGCCATGCTTATAGGTGGCTTATAGACTGTTTCTATTTCTAAATAAAATCATCGCTGTCTACTTACATTATGGAAGTCTTATTTATATTTATTTATTTATTTAGTTTGTATATATGACAAAAATTTTATCACAAAAAATCATAGGAGAAAATGCGCACTTTAAAATATGATGACCGGCAGTAAAATTTTTATGATTGTTAGTTTTCAATTTATTTATTTATTTATTTATTTATTTATTTATTTATTTATTTATTTATTTATTTATTTATTTATTCAGATTGTATATATGACAAAAAGGCACTTTAACATATATTTACCGGCAATAACATTTCATCATTGTTAGTTTTCAATTTATTTATTTATTTATTTATTTATTTATTTATTTATTTATTTATTTTATCCAATTTGTATAAATGACAAAAAGGCACTTTAACAGATATTTACCGGCAATTGAATTTCATCATTGTTAGTTTTCAATTTATTTATTTATTTATTTATCTATTATTATTACTACATTTTTTATTGATAATCTCTAACCTGCTTAACACATTTTTAAGCTCCAAATTGACTCTTTTTACAGCTTCTTATAAACGTATTTATTTATCTTTTTTAATTTCAAAAAATGATAGTTTCGACTATTTATCAGTTACATATTTATGTCCATAGGTAATAAACACATCCCGGTAACTAATTAATGACCATTGGCACACCTCATCAACACCTTACGTAACAAATTGATAACAGAAGCAAATTCAAACTAATTTAACCAGACGATAGCATATTCCACGAAAAAAAAATTACCTGTATGATGTTAATCTAATTCACTTTGATTAATTTGGATGGACCGGAATCTTAATGATGTCATATTAATGAATAGTAATGTTAGGGAGTATAAAGTACTTTTTACCAATTGCCAATCATGTGTAAATAAATGAATAAATAAGTATTTATTATTAAAACTTTAATAAATATCTAAAATATGAGAGAGAGGGAGAGAGGGAGAGAGAGATTAACCTAATAATCTGAGTATTTAAATAAATAAATAAATAAATAAATAAATAAATAAATAAATAAATAAATAAATAAAAATCACAAATTCATCTGATAAAACTGGTAGATCTTTAAACTATCGTCTCCATGTTAAGATTTCTGGATCCAGTAAAATAGTTTGTGTTCCCTGATACTATAAACCTGCATGATTTTATAATCGTAGAAGATGTCCATGATCATTATATATTTTTAAAACGGTGTTTAATATCAAAATGTATTAATGCATTTTACAACTTCGTGATCGGCCACTCAAAAACAATAATTTTATTTTCGTGCATATTGTAGTCGGACCCGTCAGCGATATTTAATACAGTATTATAATTATGTCTCATTTTTATGTGAAGTGATTTTATATTATTTAAATATTTGATGTAGGATCAAGAACGAGGGAAGACAAAATTAATATTCATATCTCCATCGCACTCTCAATAAAATGGGACAGTTAGTTACCATATTCGCGCAAAAGGACTGAGGGTTTCTGTTTAAAAAAGTTTAATGAAAAAATGATATCCTAGCGCAAAAATGACACTAAAATGGTGCAAATGGATTTCACTACTACCAATTTACATTTGTTTCCATTGCAGAAACAAGACAAATTTCAAAAGCATAATATCGTTTAAATACATGACCAGAAACTACCTGCATACAAATATTTCCTCACAAATGAAATGAATAATTTACAAACTTAGATTGAGTTGAATTGAACAATGATGTTAAACGTACCAGTCAAGAATATTTCACTTATATTGAGACATCGCCAGCTACAGGCGAATGTGCATAAATTTTGCCTGTGCGTTGCGCTGATGGCTGCTATACAGCCAAGCTACCGTGAGACGGGACCTCGTTTATTTTTAGTTCCCATCTGAAAGAACTGTGACTTTCATTTCATAATGCCGAGTGCTTGGCGAAAGAACAATCATTACCCACTTTTAAGTCTTGGGTAAGATCTGGTCGGGGTTCATACCCACGACCTCCCATTTAGGCGAGCAGTCTACAAACTGAGCAACCGCAACAAACTTAGAAGCAATAAAGTTATATGATTAATGTTGTGATTAAAAAAAAACAAAAAACAAAAACACAACTTTTATTTCGATCGGCATTTATTTAAAGTAAATTATTGTAATAAATCATAACGATTAGTACAAGTTACGGCCGAAGATTATATGTTGCACCTTGCACACAGTGGACGGTTTACTGACTATACAGGAGTGCGAGATAACCCTCCTAATTTACCGATCGGAAAATTTATAATGTGTTTGCTTGCCGAAAAATGGTTGTTTTCTCCGTGTACTCCTGTTTTCTCCACAATCCTAGAATCTGGATCTCACGAGCTTTTTTCGTATTTTGTTTGGGCAAGTACTAGTGCGAGAAAATTCGTTTGCCGAATGTTTGTTCTTTTCTCAGTGTACTCCGGTTTCCTCCACCCTTGTTGAACTTGACGTCTAGACACAAAGACTACACATTTTTTTTACAAACTGACAAAAAAAAAATGAATTAGGCGTAAAGCATCGTTGCCCCACTATCCAGGGTACTATAATTTTTATAAAAAAAAATAAAATAGAATAAAATATCACATAAACTAAGTGTCATACCACATGCGTTTTCTATACACGGATTTATGTAAGGTGGGCTCAAGTACCTGGGTGCTAAGTAATTACAAATAAGAAATATCGACAAAATAAGAATTTATATGCTTAGAGAGATCTTCAGAATGACACCTCAAATTTATGTATATCTTGAAAATTAACCAAATTAATGAGATTTTAAATATGCCAGACTTAAGTTATAAATACATCCTGTTGTCCGGTATGTTGAAAAAAGTGTTCTATAGAAAAATATCAAACAGTATAAGGTATTTCCGCAGGTACATATATGATTATAGTATTTATTGGCATAAAGCAACACATTAATGTGTAATACTCTATCTCTCTCTCTCTCTCTCTCTCTCTCTCTCTCTTTCTCTCGTTAAGAATTTATTATTTGTTACATAATGAAATGATTTATATAACTTTCTCTCATGCGGTTTAAAAAAATAATTCACTTCTTCTTTCTCTCATAAGACAATTTCATGTGAAATCTCAAACTATTACATCAAGTGATTCAGTGTCAGTCATTCGAGTTTTTTTTATTTTCTATGATATAAGGATAGATTATTACAAAATTACATTGAAACTTGTTTTTCCATCTTTTAACTTGTATTATATTTAATTTTCTTTTGAAGAGTATCCGTGTATCCATCAATAAAGAAATCAAGTACCGGTATTACAATAAAAAACTATATTATAATGGACAATTTTAATACAATTTACTTAAAACTATATAGCTACAGTTTTGATCTCAAGCATTATTGAATATATAAATAATATATATATATTAACCGAAAAAGAAATGTGCCTTAATTAAGATTCTACATCTGATCGATGATTGATCTTCATAATTTATCTCTGCCAGCCAGATACATAAGTATATTACAGGTGAGATTTGACTTCCTGTCTTCCTTTGATATCTTGAGTCAGTAACCCTAAAATTATTCTTCTAATGAAAGATAAACTATAATAATAATAATAATAATAATAATAATAATAATAATAATATATAAATAAATAATAAATATGTAAAAAAAGACTAAAATCAGAAAAATCTATTAATCATAGTTTATAAAAATCTGAAAGTATTAGAGCTAGTCACGTGATCACATCTTAGATAACTGGGTACTGATATACATTTAAAATAAGTGATATGAGTTCATGTCTTCCGTGGCCTAATGGATAAGGATGTAGATTAAGAATCAGACTGTAGTCAGGAGAACCAAGGATCGTGAGTTCAAGTCCCGCTGGGGGCATAATTGAGTAAGTAGAGTGATAGTAATTATGTGTGTTTTCAGGAAAAATAAAATAAATATATGAATAAAAAGATAAAAAAAGATAAACAAACAAAAGAAAAAGCATAAAAAAATTAATTGAATAAAATTTTTAATTACAATTAAATAACTTTATTATTAAATTAAAAAGAAATAAAAGTAATGAAATAAAATAATTCATAACAATAAGATTTTTTTAAATAAAAAATTAATTAGGAAAGTAATAATTATTTTTAATATATTTATATTATTTTAAAATTAAAAATAATATATATTCAAATTTGTTTTCTGTATTTGTTTGTTAAAACAAACCCTTAAAGATCTTAAAACTAAATTAAAGATAATTAAAATTTACATCTACTGAAAGAAGGCTTAAGGTGGTTTATAGATGGCTTATAGATGGCTTATATTTTGAGTGTCAATAAGCCATCTATAAGCCGGCTTATAGATTGCTTATACGTCATCTATAAACGGCTTATAGGTGGGTTATGGGTGGCTTATAGCCTTCTATAAGCCCTCTATAAGCCCCCTATAAGCCACCTATAAGCTGGCTTACAGACAGTTTTTCATCTTGTGAATGTTCAGGAGATAAAAAGATGCATTGTCCAATAACAACAAATATCCAATCTACATATTCAGCTTGTTTACCATCTTAATTAGCTAATGATGTAAAATCTATAAATAAGTCATGTGAATTTAGGTTTCTCCCTAATGAAATTTCTTCTCGTGTCATAAAATTGAAAAACTCAATGATACTTGTTTATAAAACTCAAAAATTATTTTTCAATTGTAATGGGAAAGAACTTGAAAAAGTAGGATGTCATTTTTGTGTCATAACTATGCCCTGTAAATGTTCAGTCACTGCAAATAATATTTATTTTCCTCCTTTTTTAACACATTGTAAAACGTCTGATAATATTACAACTGTTTTCCTTGTAAATTTAGCACTAACGCAACAGTTTTTCAGTGCAGATATATTGGCTAACATAAATGGTAGTACCACTTTTGACCAAATATTGAATGTAGATATACCAAAATTCAAAATTTACAATCATTCATTTTCATGCTTTTTGGTGGATGACAAAAGTAGTCATTTAAATCTAACAAAAATGGCGCAAACTGCTAAAAATGATGGCATTATATTTCAACAGTTAACTAAACCTCTTCTGGAAGGTAAAATAAATATCAATGCTTCATGGCCAGATTTAAATGGTTAATTAAGTTTAATTTCAACTTTAGTTGCTGGTATAACCTTTTTATATTGTATTTGGTCATTTTTCAAAATCAGAGCTTTGACTACAACATTATTAGTACTGGAAAGAACATCACATGTAAAAGCTGTTGCATTACCTCCCCTTGTTTACAAAATTGAGACAACAACTGTTCCAAATAAATGAATTCAAACTGTATTTGATGAAATAACCTTCAGTCATTTATTAATAGCTATTATTGGAATTTTAATTACTTGTTTATTAATTTTATGCATTTTTGAATTTAAGAAATCATCACATGTCACTCAACTGTTGTTAGAAATTACAACTGGATCTGCATGTATAACTATTCCCTTAATCAAAATGCCACTTTGTCCTTCCTATTGGTCAATCAGTCTTCCACCCTCCATTGACAACATTCAATTAATTGGTGTATTAAGACCTAAACTCATTATAACTTGGCAGGAGTTCACAGTCACAAATAAATTAACTCAAAAATCACTTTCAGTTTCAAATGAAGTTAAACTGTCCATCATTCAGGCAATTAAACTAAAATATATCATTCCCAAACCTTACGCTGCTTATTTTTTACTTGCTCATCAAAGTTTTTACAAAGAATTAAACCAATAAATTGTATTCTTCCATTTCTTTACAATTTCTCTATGAGATAAACACAAATCTAATGTTTTTATACCAACAACAAATGAAAAACTTTTGAATAAGTTATTGCATTCAGTGGATCATATTCAGGTGTATCAAAAATAATATTCAAGGATTCATTCAACGGATATGCAAGTTCAAGTGGATTTATGTTACACCATAGACAATTTTTGAGATAATGGACATACAACAACAGAAACATTTGGACATTCACATTGTGTTGATATATATAAACATTAAAAAATTACACTTTTTGTATGTGACTTTGAATGTGTCATTTTATGATACTTATGAACTTTTTGTGACTATTGATTGTTTTTATTACATACAATGCTGTTAATGTAAACACGGATGATTCAATAAAACACCCCAAGTCAGACTTGAAGACAACACTTGTCACCCACAGTACTGACACCCAGATCATCTTTGTTTCCATTCATCACAATTTTATCATATAATGTACATAATGTAGAGATTTCGTTTATTTTTTTATTTTTTCGATTTTAAATTGTTTATTCTCAGATATACAGCCACACACATTTCATTGCTTCAAGTAGAAATTTTTGTTTGTTTGTAAGGATGTCATTGTTAAAAATGGCAAACTTCTGGTCCTTGGTGATCTAGCATACCCAAGAAAAATAGTTGCATCCAGAAAAGTTATATATATATTCAGCTGACAGTGTTAAGTCTTATAAACTCATGAATTTTGCATTTGGCAAGACCAATATTAGCAAATGAAAACAACCTTCTTATGAATCTTAAATAATATTTGTGGTGTTATCTGTATATGTATGTGTATACATAATTTTGCAATATTAGATGTTTATGTTTAATGATTGCTGCCTAGTTTTAGCTAGATTTCTTTTTATAAGGTGATGGTTCAATTAGTAAATTTTTATTAATATTTTTAGTTTTCGTCCAAACTTTGGGGACCAAAGTTTTCAAGCGGAGGAATAATTGTTATGCTGTATATATACAAAAAAATTATATAATGTGTTTTGCCAAAAATATTGGAAGTATTGATTTTAAATTCTTTTTTTTTTCAAACAAAAATTTATTTCATTATTAATCATTAAAATTAAATATTAACTAGTAATTTTTGTAATTAAACTTAAAATGTTATATAATTTGTCTCTTTTTATCTAATTTTAAATTTATACAAAAGGTTTAGAAAGTGACAAACATTTATATAATTTCCCTTTTCACACTAGTTCAAAAGTCTCGAAATCAGCTTTAGTAAAGTAAAATCCGACAAGCAAACAACTGGAACTTTGAAACAAAGAACACCAGATTTCTCGAGTAACTGAAAGTTTGCTCAATGTTATTTTAATGTCGGCATCCTTATTATATTCCTTCTCAAGATTTAGAAGTGTGAGATTAAGGAATACCATTGCAGATTTAGCCTAAGAAATAGCTAGCTTTGTTTTGATAAGAATTTAGTATTAACACTATAAACTTAGTTATAATATATTATGTAACAAAGTGAGAGCCATGTACATGGTCAACTACGTGATCTTCAAGTGAAATCGAGATTAATGAACTTTGATAATGAGAAATTAATTGTTGATTGGTCGAAAGTTTTAATTCTGAAAGCCAAAAGTACCACGTGATCAAAACCGACGCGCGGAGCTAAAAGCCAAGCGTGGTCGCTGGTAGATTGGCTTCAGAAAAATAAAGACCTTTTATTTTAGAAATTTGTCAATTTTTAGTGAGAGAAAGGGTGTGAGTAGCTCGAACCTTGAAACAGAGCAAATTCCCCAGAAATAGGACACGATAGTATTTTTAATATTAGTTAAATAAGATCTTTCTCATATTTCATAATCTCTTTTTATCTGTAAATTTATCCGATTCATGACAATAAATATTGGTGATATTAAGTAGTAAATACACATTGACCTGTCTGCTTGACCTTTTATTGGGAATATTCATATAGTATTTTAAGTAGACGTAATTCATTTTTATATGAATAATCTTTAATTGTGTTTTAGTGCATAATATTTGTTTTCAAACATACATAGTGTCTCATAAGGCTTTTATAGATTGAATGTAATCTTATGTATATGTAAATATTTTAAAATGTACTATATTGTTTTATGACATGTGACACTCTAATAAAATATTTGTATTTGTATATAAATCTTCACCAAATACATAGGTAGTGTAAAGATTTGGAATTAAGTCATAAACAACGCATGTTTCATATGATACAGACGGAAATAGCACCTGTATTACCTATACATAAATGTACTAGCCCATCATAAATTTTAGATAAGAGGTCAAGTGGAGAGGTCAATGTTGTTTGCATATACTCTCTTAGTGCACATATTTAAACATGGGCCTAGACAGCCGGCCTATCCTGAAATAATTTATTGCAAAAAGTGTTAGCAATATCCGTAATACTTGGGTAGCTATAAAGTTATAAACTCCCTTGTCACTATCTCAGACGAGGATTTAATTCTTTATGTTGATAGTTCGACATTATTAAAAATTAATATTGGTAAAAACAGGGTTATTTTGGATCTGGTTTTGACTGTTCATGGAGCTGCGAATATACTTTACCGTTTTGTTACTTTGGGTGACGACTGGAACTGTTATATGTTTAGATAGTAAGTACATGTAATATTATAAAACGTAAAATAGATATATTGATTTATTGTATGGGGTTTAACGTCCCTGTCGAGAATATTTCACTTAAATCGAGATGTCACCAGCTGTGGGTGATGTAGCAGTAATTTAGATTTTTGCTGTTTACTCAGTGCAGTGTACAGGGAGGGTTCTTTAAAGTGCACCGTCTGCCTTGACAACGGACATCGGTTTTTAAGATCTCTTCCGAAGATCTGCGACTTTCATTTTTAAAAGCCGAGTGTTTGGCGAAAGAATAAGTAATGCAATTAACATAATGAACAAGAAATCATGGAGGAACTTGTAACTAACATATACATATAAAACAAATGCATATTTGGCAAATATTCTCCGGAATATCTGTTGGTGACTGTTGCCTCGAAAATATCACAAACTCAGAAGGCAATAATTCTGTATTATTATTGTCAGAAATATACTACTGCTTAAATTTACTGCTTGTTAAAATTTGAAATTCCTCAAAAACTGATTTGATATACTCTCTCATGCAAAGTATTTCCTTAGCTAAATGTGGTTAAATGTATTTTGGTCTTTTGGATATCTTTTAAATATTTATCTTGGAAACACACTTTGGTTTCATTATTTTTGTCCAAGCACAACTGATGAGGAATTGTATTCCGAAACGGATGTCTAGTGCTGTAAAAAATCTGGTATAATATGTAATGTAATGTAATGTAATGTAGTACTACAAGGTACTTCAAGAAATTTGATATGGATTGTGTTGATTTATTTTTGAGGTTCTGATTTTGAAAATCTTAAACCGGAAATCAGTGGTAAATATCGTCGATCTGTGACAGACGACACAGAAATTAAGGCGCCATGGCAGGTGAGTGATTATTATGATCCATCGCCTTTCGAAGGAATAGGGGAATATTTAATTCGAGTTTTCGTCCGTCCGTCCGTTCTTCCTTCCGACAGCCCTCCCGTCCTTCCGTCCGAAATTCTTTTCTGTGCAAATTGTCCAAAACTATGTAGCACTATTTCACGAAACTTTGTGTATAGCGTCAACATTGTTAGGAGATGCACATATCGTTAACTTTAAATATTTTCTCATTTTCGTGGGAGTTATGGCCCTTTGAGTGATTGTGGTATATATAGAGTTAAGCCAAATATAACTTTTTTTCCAAATATTTTCATCAAAAAATTATCTGTTGTTAATAATATATTAAGGTTTATCAAAATAATAATGAGAGACAGACCTCCGGACTAAATTAAAAAAAGAATATATGTTCTTTTGTTTGTATATACATGTATTTACACATGTATGTTATTTTTTTGTACATGTATTTATATGTGTAAGTATATATGTTCTTATTGTAATCTTAAATAAGAGAACTAAAGAAACTTGATACTTAAAACTTAATTAAAAAAGAACATCCTGGGGATACTAATTCAATGAATTTGCTTGTTTCTACCTGAATTTGTATTGATATTCATGGCAGATGAAAGGTGGACATATTTGTATTTCATGTTTGTATTGATATTCATGGCAGATGAAAGGTGGACATATTTGTATTCCATGTTTGTATTGATATCTAGGCAACATGAAAGGGCGATAATAATAGCTTGTCAAGGGACTTTGGTGACCAAGTGGTTAAAGAGCGTGCTCACGGATCATAGCGCCTAAGTTTAAATAACGTTCGGGACCGTTCCTACTGTGAGTAATTGGCCAGTTTCCTTGCCAAGGTCTATGGTTTTCTCTTTGCAATCTGGTTTCTTACAAAATCCCAGAACTAAAAGTCTTGATATAAGAGAAATCTCTACTCGACTGAGAAGTTTGGAGTAAAACACCATTACTTCACTCCAATACCCGCCACGGACGTTTTCTTCAATAATCCAGAACATGAAAAAAATAAAGTTGATTAAGACATGTATACAAACATTAAACCCATTGGACCCGGGTATGACATGTTTTGAACAATAATTTGTAGCTATGAATTATGGAAACCCATGAGGGTCAAATGTAACGAAAGGTTTCAATATCCAAACCATTGCACACCTTGCATGAGTAACTAGCTATACGGGAGACTTGCTTACCCCT
Organism: Anadara kagoshimensis; assembly: GCA_021292105.1. Taxonomy (NCBI): domain Eukaryota; kingdom Metazoa; phylum Mollusca; class Bivalvia; order Arcoida; family Arcidae; genus Anadara; species Anadara kagoshimensis. The sequence goes on along the minus strand of CM037863.1, from coordinate 20,980,500 downwards.
ACGGGGCATCTGGTATTACTTTCCTGTTATAAAAGTAGTTTGTACTTTGCTACTGATTGTAATTTGGACATGAACCAGTATGTTTGTGTTTGATTGAAATAACGGAATACATAAAAAATTTAAAAGGGATGCATGTCTCTTACCATTCTTCGTTCAGCAATTTAGGAGAGAATTTATTATTCTCCGAGTTGCTCCACCATTCCAGAACTGACTGCCTTGAAATGAGTAAAATTATATTGACTTGCGAGTAAAAATATATTGACTGGAAAGTTAAAAAATATTGACTCGATAGTTAAACAATATTGACTGGAGAGTTAAACAATATTGACTGGTGAGTTGAACAATATAGACGGGGGGGGGTGGGGGGTAAAAAAATTGACTGACTGAGGGGTACAACTATATTGACTGGGGAGTACCACACTATTAAATTACTCCCTCCATACGTTATATTCCATATTCTAGAACTTGAACAAATTAAGTTAGTGTGTCTTGGGCTCCATCGTATGGGCTTCATACTTCTTTCAGTAAAATATATTAATTAATTATGATTGTCTCAGTGTATATTATTTTTAATTTTGAAAGGTTTGTGTAAATTTTCTTGGAAAAGACTCTCTGATTCCTCAGAAATGTTACTGTGGAGGTGTCCTCCTCAGTCCAAAATGGGTTATATCTAGTGCGCATTGTTTCCGGTCGTAAGTATAAACTTTCATCATCATCATCATCATCATTGTCGCCATTTGCATCATTGATGTCGTCATCATCATCATCATTGTCGCCATTAGCATCATTGTTGTCATCATCATCAACATCGTGATCTAGTTCCTTTTGGTGGCCTTTATGGACAAGTTTGACTGTACCTACTTTAAATTAAAAGCCAGTATTCACCAGGTAAGGGTATCGAACCCATAGCGCTTTCTGTTAATGAAATTTTTAAATATGGTAGGTGTCTTTGACCTAGAGATTTGCTATTATGGATATCACTATGAGGTATTCTACCGTAAAAAAATCAGTCAAAAGACTATCTATATACAAATCTATATGCAACGTTAAACTTATCAAAATATATTTTAAAAAGTATTCAAATATTTTTTTTCCAGAAATGATGCATCTAGCTCTTGGCGCAAAAGCCAGTTTCAGTTCGTCCTTGGAATGTCGACAGGAAGTAAGCAACAAATATTCAGGGCCAAAAATATCATACTACACGACGGATATCGACCGAGTAAAAAGCCATGTGTTCCGGGTGAAAATGATATCGCCCTGATCGAAATTGATCAGAACGCTAAAATTGACGCACAAAATGTGAAGGTACTTCAGCTTCCGAACAGCAATACAAACTTTGATGGAATGGAATGTTTGATTGGAGACTGGGATGGTACGTAAAGAAAGTATAGTTCTTAAATCCATGTTCTTGACCTAATGCGTGTGATTGAATTTGATTGATAAATTAAAAATATGATTTTAGGTCGAGTCAAGAATGTGTCACTTATATAGAATTGTCACCATCCATAGGCGGCAGGAATTTTTAACCTTGAATGCACATAGCAAACATACAGACAGGGTTCATTAACAGTTCATCCCTTACCATAACATGGAGGGGGTGGGGTGGGGGTGGGGGTATTCCAGTATAATATTACTAGTGTACCATTTTTTAATGTATTTTATGATTCATTTTAAACAGTTGGTTGAATGTTGCTTAACGTCGCATCAGCAACTTTTCAGCTATTCTAGTTTATTAATCTCTATGGATTATTTTATGAACAATTTCGTGTGTGCATGTAAAGTGCAAGTGTGTTGTATGGTCTGCTTTGTACAAACGTACCACTACCCCAGTCCATTATACTGATACCAGGTGCACCAGTGAAGGCCAACGGCAAGGAAAATTCACTTTCCCGCATGTGTTCTGAGCGGGAGTCAAACTTACAGCGGCGAAAGACCCTGGATTTGTAGACTAACGTCTTATCCATTAGGCTACCGCAGCCTCATTTTAAACAGTGGTATATGACACCAGTATAACATGAACATATAAGATGGTCGTATCCCAATGTTTGACCAAAATTATATATTTAACCAGAAATATAAATATATAGTAAAAACTTGTCGAAAATTTATCACTGAGTTAAAGAAAAGTCGTCGTATCTCTACTGGTCGTGGATTCAAATCCCGACCGGGTCTGACCCAAGCTTTGAAAGTAGGTAGTGACTGTTCTATCGCAAAGCACTGGCATTACGAAATAAAAGTCACGATTCTTTCGGATGTGAACTTAAAATAATAAGCTCCCAAGTCACGGTGGACTTGGGCCGATAAAGAATCCTGCTGTATAAGGCCATCAGCGTAACACATGCTATTTCTGCACTTAAGCCTATAGCTGACGACGTATCAGTATAAGAGACATGACGATATAAGTGATATATTTTTGACTGGGACATTAAACACCATTACTCAACTCAACTCGAAGCTCGGCTGGCGAGTGACCAAATGAGGATAGCAAGTGACCAAAAAGCTGTAGAGAGATATAGACATGAGCTACCGAAACGAGGTATAACTTACATCTTTGCCTAGCCAGCACCAATTCATGGTGTAGTGTTTAAATTCTGACAGGTCTGTACAGGACCTTTAATCATAAAATATAGGTTACTATGACAATAAGTTAGTAGACATAAAACACATTAAATCTCAACAAACATACTAATCCATGTTTTATTCACAATTCAGAAGCAAAGTTAAAACTATATGAAACTTACAAGTTAGTATTTTTTTTGTTAAACACGGACCTTTGACCAGAAAAATGAGGCCGGAAGGATAAGCACCTCCTGTTTAGATAGCTCCATCCGCCACGTGTGTGATTCAAAATTAAGTGAAAGTAACGTGGAAACTATGGGGCGTCAGATAAGAATAGTGTGTTTAAGTGTGTATAATGCAGTCACTTGGTACTTGTGTAAACGTAAATGGACAACGTTTGAGATTTACTTTTTATTTTTCACATTTCAATCTGTACAATTTGCTACACATAATACTGAAACCATTTAATTGCAGATACGCCAAACTACGCCATTTTGATTTTCGGACTGTTAGTTGTACTATACTCGGCGTCAAAAGGTTATTTGTGAAAGGATATAAAATTTGGTACCTAATAAACTGAGAAAGTTGCTAAAATGGTTCTTTGTTTTTCTTGATATAATATTATGTCGTTTCACAATGTTTTCCAGGAAGAACTGGAACAGACGCATCTTATGAAACAGTGTCCATACCTACTGATCCTGATGTTTGCCAGATAAATAACAACACAAGGAAATCTAAAGTTCTAGAGGTTTGTATGTTTGCACGCTAAAGGTTATAATGCCGTCACAAAATTTTGTGGTCATCACAATATTGTTCGATCAACACGATGTTTTTCTCTCCAAATTTATCCTGGATACATATGACGCCTCACAGTTCCATGTTTCTTTAATTCTCAATTTTGATTACACACATCGCGGGTGTGACTAGCTATGCATTTACCTTTCCAGATCACACTTCACACTTCCAAGGAGACAGTTTAATTCGATTCGTCAGTTTGTTTTTTTGTGATTGAATATGTTTGTGTTAAATTAATTTATTCATCGCAAATCCATTAAATCCTACTATATCAATACGCTAAACTTCGGATATGGAACTCCGTCACATACATGTACATGTGTGTGATACAACATTCCGTAGAAATTTCTTTTTAAGAGAATCTCCTTTACCCGTACGTTAGACACAAATAAACTGAATTTTTTGAGCTCGACACAAGAAGAAGGAAGAAGAGATGGAAACACCGTAAACGTATTAATTCATGGTGTACTAATTTCCGCTTTTTCCACGGTCGTTTATTTTTCGCAAAAATTAACTCCAAGCGAAAATTTAATTATGCTTATTGTGTTATAGTGTATATTTTTAAAAAACGCGAAACTACGATGATATATATCTATATTTTTTACATTGCGAAAATAAATACACGCAAAATTAAATACGTTTACAGAATTTAATCCTACTATACCTGTTCAGTATTATTTCTAGCTATGTGATACGGAACTCCGTATCATACACGTATGTGATACAACAATCCGTATCACCATAGTAGCCGAAACTACTTTTTATTGAAATCCCATCCCCTTTCCCCGTATCTTATACAAAAATAAACATTTCGAGATCAACACAAGAACGAATTAAAAGATGGAAATACCGTTAACGTATTTCGATTAGTTTGCGGTTGTCTATTTCGTGCGAATATAATAAATACACGAGAAATTAAATAATTTTACAGTAATACTCACATGAGATTTTTTTCAATAAATAGCGGTTTTCTTATCCAGTTGTTCAATTGAAGCTTATAACATGAATTGTATCCACCGACATATGAACATTGTCCGACAGAAATTAAAACACTGCTTCACACTGACATTGCTCCTAATACGGCAAACTTATCCAATTTTCAGGTCATAAAAGGCAAATATTGCAAATAATAATGCAGGTAAACAAAAATAAATTCGTCATCATCTGTTGTTTTATGATAAGTTTTCCTGTTTGTCATGAATGAGCATATTTCACGCTTCAATTTGTTGAGTGTGAATCCGAGATGGTTTAAATGAATCTTTAATTGCAATGTTTTCTGGAGCAAATGTGAATAGTAGAACAATAAATGTGTACATCAAAACATCTTTTCTGCCATTCATTTCTAAGCTTGCCTTAAATAATCCAAAGTTCTGTCAAATATCTGACTGGTGATCATTGTTTTCAATAAAGACGTGTTGACAACTTTAGAGTGACCTAACGAAATGTACACTTGACGGGGGATCAGTTGGAAAACATGCTTCGATGATTTTATACTTCATGTAATGTTTTTAAATTTGGTATTGCTGTTATTGAACTAAATGTTTACGTATGTAATAATGCTATGTAATACTACCGAAAACTGTTTGAATACATAAATCCTGTTTGTTAACTTTTTTCCGACTTGTGTAATAGGGTTGTTAACGTCATTGTGTTATTTTGTTGACTAAAAGAACGTTCTATCATATTTAGGGTGGATCTGGTGGTGCTATAGCATGTGGACAGGAAAATAAAATCCTCGCTGGAGTGGTACAAAACGGAAAAAGATGTGGACAATCTGGAACTTACCTGGAAATAACCGAATATTTAAATTGGATAGGTCAAAATACAGGTACTAATAATAAACCGGAGCACCTGGCCTTATTTCCCTGGTGAAGTTCACGTGTTTAACCTTATTAAATGCCAATTTCCAAAGAGTTCTAACTTGCTATAGGGTTATGATTTGGACATGGATTTTTGTATTAGTTTTTGATGATAGGTAACAATTAAAATATGAGACAAGTTTTTGTAAATAAAAAATGCACTTGGCGATATCAAATGCCCTGCCAAACATGTGTTATTTTTAAATGCATTATTTTGTAATAATCAAAAATAGTACATAACACCCGCGAACAAGAAACAACACTATTGATACATTTCTGTTTCATGAAATTACACGTATTTGATTTAGGCAATTCACACAGTATGTTTATTAAAAATATAAAAACAATTTTGTGTGTGAAACAAAACTTTTTTTGCATGCTATGTTAGTGAATGTTACAAGACAAAATAAATTGGTTGGTTGGTCAGCAATTTTTCAGCTATTTGCGACGAGGACTACTTTACTACTTTATAGATTAATCTATGAACAAGTTCCTGTATGCATGTGAAGTGCGATTGTGTTTTATGATCTGCCTTGTACCAGCGCGCACACAGGGCGACATTAAGGTGCTAGCACATCAAAGTCAGTACGACGCAGACAAGCGTATCACACCCCAAGCCACATTATACTGACACTGGGTGAAGTAGTAAAGATAAACGGCAAGGAAAATTCCTTTTTATCACATGTGGTCTGAGCGGGACTCGATCTCACAACGGTGAGATACCCTGGATTTGTAGATTAACGTGTTACCCATTTGGTCATCGCGGGCTCCGTAAGACAAATAAAATATTCTAGATATGATTTTAGAAATCATATGATTGTCTGAATGAGGTTTGACGTCCCAGTCAAGAAAGTTTCACTAATATTCAGACGACACCAGCTATAAGTGAAGTAACAGTAGTTTTGACCTTTGAATTAGCGCCCATAGAATAGACAGGGAAGGTTAATTAATGCCAACCGTAATACGGGATATCGGTTTTAAAGAGTTTCCACTGAAGTAACTTTGATTTTTAAATGCAGAGTGTTTGGCGAAAAACCAGCTTATGTTTGATTTGACATGGTTGGGGTTAGAGAACTCAGCCCAATTTGCTTGGTGGGATTTTACTTTGCTCTGGGGTTATAATTTCCACATAAACTGATATATATTTGTATATTAAATTTAGGTTTATTTTCTGCAAATAGAGGACATACTAGAAAGAAGCGTATGCTTGCAGCGTCGTCTTGCTACACCAGTTATGACGGTAATGTTGATGTAAATGATCTCAAGTCTATGACGTATAAGTCTTGGCGGGTGGGGTAGGCTTTTTACGCTACAATAACGCATTGTTTTATGTCAACCGAAACTTTTTTTAGTCCGAGGAAAAATACTTGAAAACACAACCGACCAAAACCATTTTGGTTTTTATTACTATTAGCTGAACCTGAGCATTGAAGAAAAAAATCAATTGAAAATGCAGTTTTATTTATTTTCACATAAAAAATGAAAATTTTGAGATAACTATGTTACATTTGAAGAGTTCCGACCGTAAATCGTGGATTTAACTGTCGCAAAATGAGTTCTACCTGGCGATGTTTGCGGAGTCTTTCTGTCTTTCATCACGTGGTTTTGTTGTCTTTCATCACGTGATTTTCAGTAACGTAACAATCAAAGGACAATTGAATGACAACATTTTATGGGGAGATGACGTTGTCTTGCGGGAAAATCTCATCCGATTATCAGAAATTTAGAAATTTTCATTGCGTTTGAAATGTTTATTCTGAAAGATTAGAATAAATAGCTTTGTTTTCTAGTTTTTACCTTTTGTATAAACCATATTCAGGTACATTCTGGCCAATGGTCATATTAATTTTTATGTAAAACTTTAAATAACAACGTAAGATTTTCAAAGATGGCGTCGATGTCGATGTAATTTCTTTTTGAAGCCAAGAAATGTAATCAAAATGGGAGAAAAAGAATCAATTATGGGTTTTTCCATGTAGGATAGGGAAATCTCACCCTCGCCATGCCTCGTCTCCGACTGAAATATTCATACCCTCGGGTGAGATTTCCCTATCCTACATGGATACTCATAATAGATTCTATTAATCTCCATTCTAATGCAAATCATTTACTCTGACCGTAAAACGTAGCGTTCCATTAACCATCTTTACATTTTGGGGAAAATGTTAATACAAAGCCGAAGTACAAGGGCGAAAATGACACAGAGGCCAATTAACTGACAATATGAAAAATACAATGTATCGGATTAATTATGATGTTATTTATGTCACACACATTTATACATACTATCGACAAAGAAACGCCTACTCAAGTCAATTGCAACGTGTGTTAAAAAATGTATAGCTTAATATCCAAAAATACCCTGTATCTCTAAATAGGAGGCGCTTACCCTTCTGGAGAAATCGGCCTCACTCCCTTACAGAAATTCAGTGTTTAAATTTGCCAGTTTCTACGTTTTTACTTTGATTTGCAATTGTAATTTGGACATGGATCGGTTTGTTTGCTTTTGATTATATCGGAAACCGGACTGCCCGGAAAAACCATCGACCGTCGGCAAACGAACTGAAAAAACTTTCGATAATAAAGAACTTTAGTCTTTTCTTGTTTCAGAGAATTTTGCTAAACTAATTGAGGCATCTAACGGCTTTATGGATGACTGTTTTGGTAATGGTTCTGATCCTGAAATCATAGACAACATTCCCCCAAATGAGATGCAGACAATAACCGAATTTGTCAATAAGTTCTCGGACAAAAATAATGCAAGAAGAATATTTTACAGCACAACAAGCTTTGGAGATGTTTTAAGCCTTATTTACCATTTAGGAAAAGATGGCTTACAAAGTATGAACGGAATACTTCAGAATGACATAATTATCCGACAATTTAGAGATGAAGAACTGAGAAATGGTTTTTTACTTACTAAAGGTAATTTTTATTGTTTCCCATACATGGTGAATGGGCAATATATACAGGTAGGAGATTTATCGGATGGCTCATATGATAAGATCATGAATAGAATAGGCAAAAATAATTTTAGCCCAGGTGACCAGCTCCCATGTTTTGCAGGGATGGAAGATTACAATGGAAATAAGGCCGTGCATTTAGCGCATTTTACTTTTGCTAACCTATTTTCCGAGTCTGTTAGAAATTGGAATTCGTTGACAATAGGGGTGGCGGCAATCAAAAAATTATCTACATCGACGATTACCATGTTCAAAGAAAACATTTGGCCAATGATTGGAGGATCCTGGAAAAATCAAGCAACTTGGGGTAAAGATACAGAGAATACTCCGCCTGATACAAAACACAAATTTAAAGAGCTAGTAGAGCTACTTGGCGTCAAGAAGTATAATGTACCTACACTGAAAGAAGGAATGATTCGAGGATTTTGCAAAATTTATGACGAAATGGGAGAGTCAAGACCCACCTGTTGTCCATAGCTGCTACAAAAGTCACTGTGTTTGTTACAATACATTATGCTTTATTTTTAGGAAAATTTCGGATAAAGTTTAAAAATCTTACTTGAACCTAGATGTAACTGAAACTCACAATGGGCATTGCTTTCAAATATATCTGCAAACAGACACGTCAAGAATAATTTCTTATTCATTTCTAGCAAACAAAACAATTTTCAATCTTGCTTACTGAAATGAAATATTTTTTATTCAATATCATCTTATCTTTACTAACTAGTGTTCATATTTGCCGTAAGTATTAATGATTTGTAAACTTTTGACGCCATAGATCAAGGTAAACAATTCTAAACCCGACTATATATGGTATGACCCCGAGCAAATATTGAGTAATAGGTAACTAAGTTACCCATATTGTCGAATATTAGATTTATAGAACTAGTTAGACGTTAGGGTGTTATGCTTTAGACTGTCATCCATAAATAATCAAATAAATTATGTAATTGCATCCATTATACACAAATAAAGTTTAAACGTATTAAAAAGTGTGATCTTTCATAATCTAGAAGGTATTTAACAAAGTTGTTTTTCTTAATTTTTTTTTAATTTGGTAAATATATAAAATATGATGCTCAAATGTTTCTAAATAGAAATTTTAGGAGATCATGACCTAGAAATTAAACAGTAGACCAGCAAAAAACTAAATCCTGCCTATTTTTCAGTTTTGCGTAAATCATGTAAGTCGAAGTGACTATAAAAACAATAAAGGTTATCAATCAGGGACAATGATTAATGCAAACTTTATTTCAACTTCTTACAAAAATATTGTTATTATTTATCCTCAGCTGAAAATTTTTCGAACAATATTGTGTTTGTATGACAAAACTGTATTCCCATGTAAAAAAGATAGATCTACTGGGGAAGAATTCCAAAATTGAAATCTTAAACGGTGATAAAGGTTGGGTTAAACGAGATTTTTCACACATTGTTCAACGTAGGAATTATATGTTTTTAAAAATTTCCATTACGTTTGAGTATTGTGCTTATTGTAACAGCTCATTTCAGCTTAATTTATAACAGATTATATAGAAGTTTATTGCATCAGTATTAGGTACTTGCTATAGCATACAAAACAATATAATGTTACAGCAGTGACAGAGAATGGAATTTATTACTATCAATTCAAAGTAAATTTCAGTAACTTGAAAATACACGGAAAAACTTTTATATGATTTATAGTTTTTATATGAAATAAATAACTCCCTATAATAACAAGTGTTTTTGTTTAGCATGTATTTGACAGAAAGGCAATTGAATACTTGTATGCATACAATAACAGTTGACGTATCACCTCCCCTGCCTATTGTGTTCCGACCGTACCGGACCAAAGCAGCGTCAAGGGAACTAATTACTTACTAGTGGCAGTAAAAGGCACAATCCAGACAGAGTTCTTAGTCTATTTGCTGTAATTCACGTTTACCGGGCCTTTGTCGGAACATTGTGAGCGTGGACGGGGATCTCTGAATTGTATTCCGGTATTGCAAGATTACTAATATATGAAGAAGAAAAGAGGAAGGAGAGCGGCCGAGAAGGATCTAATTTAAATAACATAATACTGGCATAAACACTGGAAGAGAAAGAGAAAGAGAGGATGAACTGAAGTACAAAAAGATTTACGTTATAACAAAACGAAACAATTGTATTAGCAATGCAAGCCAGTAACGATTAAATAAATACAGATAATAATGTTCAGTAAATTTCAAAGCGAGTATTATAAGTAACAAGTAATCTAGTATCAAGATACCAATAAGATTGGTCTGTAAATGGTACAAATGAATGTCAAATTCCACCTACAGATAAACTCATCTAATGCCAATGTATATTTTGAAATGATGTCAAAGCTGAGAGTCAAATTATATACAAATAAAGTTTTGATTCAAGTATAATGGAAGCCTAACAAAGCCCTCAAAATTCTTCTGGTCATTATGACAATACTGATAGGTGCCGGTCTCTGTATCCCAAATGACCCTGTATATATTTGACATCTTAGCTCCATGTTCCTTTCAGTCCTAACGTGGATACGTCCATCAGGTTACAATTGATGCTAGCTAAACATGAGTCATTTACCCTTCCCATTCACCCGGTCTCAGTTTCCTAGTGGAAGTTCATGTGTTTGAAAAAATATGCCTGCTTTAAAGTTTTACTTTGCTTTGGAATTGTGGTTTGCACATGGATTGGTATGTTTGTTTTTTTATTTTAATCTTTTGTTATCGTGTGGTTGGTCAGTTACTTTGAGTATACCGTGATGTAGATCTCATTCACGAAAGCATGACGTAGTAGTTTTATGCCATGCTTATTTGGTCATTAATTTTTGATTCGGATTTCAATATTGTGATACTAAAAAGGTATTTTACACAGCTATGGAATAATTTTTTTTGTTACACGTGCTCTTTAAGTATGCCATGATTTTGGGCCCATTTGTAAAAGTATTACATCTTCAAGTATGCCTTGATGGTGAGCTCATTTATGAAAGCATAACATATTTTAATATGCCTAATTTATAAAAGTTTTACATCAGGTGGAGAATTCAAATTTACCATTGATATGTTTGACATCCCATTGTTCCATGTTTCTTTTTTACTGAATTTTGATTACACCCTGGGTTGAGCTTGCTTTACAGGATGAGCACCTTACTTTGCCAGTTTTCAAAACTATAACTCGGCTTTGGGGTTGTGTTTTTGACATGAACTGGTATGTATGGGTTTGATCGACATCATCATTCCTTTATGGCTTTTGAGTCAAACACAATGAAGTTTAGATATTAAATCATGATTATTAAAACTGTGATATAAAAATGGATATTTGATGTCAAGATTAAAATCCTTCTGGGTTATATTATTGGTTTAGCACTTGACTACATTTATTTATTAACCCCATAACATTTTAACTTTATTAAAATGCCAGGTTTTGGTAAGATTTCAGTTGCGGTTAAATAAATGTAAAATACAAGATGGTTAAAAGGAACAGTGCTATGGTGTGTGGTACCATTGTAGTGCATATATGTCGGACAAGATTTTAAAATGTTTGCCGATTCTAAAAATAGAAAATAGGTCACGTGATCTGGGGTCGAAGGTCAATTTAAATCACGATTTTTAGCCAAAAATTATCTTTCTTCGTAACAAATATCTCAATTCTGTAAACCCTTTGTACAAATAGGGTGAAGTGACTCTTGATTCTAAAAGAATATTTAGTCGTTAAAACAGTACATATGAAATTTTGAAAATAAAACATTACCCATAGCAATTAGAGGGTCGAAGGTCACGTGTTCTTTTTACCAAATTTCATGTTTTAAAGGTGTTATAATCAACGGAAAGTTACCTGTTAACTAAAACCAATATTAACTGTAATAATCTTGTGTAGAAACTGAAGGTTTAGTTTCAGGCGACTTTCATGCCAAAATTAGTCTTTTTAAAAATAGCACAAAAGGTCAAGTGACCTTGGGTCAAAGGTCAAACTTAATCAGACTTTAAAAGAAAATCACGCTGTCTTGCTGCTTATTTGTCATTTGTTACATCAAAGAGTTAAGACAAGACCAGATGGCTTGTACATAATTAACAATAATGAGTATTAAAGAATTGCGGGTGTTATAACACGATCCCTATGGCAACCAGAAGGTCAAAGGTCAAAGTCCCTGTTGTTGAAAAACTGCTGAGCTTGAATGGGAAATCGGGTGGGCAATTTGAATAATTAATGGACAATTTGAATAATCATTTAACTACATTGTTATACCTTATCAAGCGTACGGTATTATATATTAGAGGTAAGGCAGATAAAATAGTAATTGTTGTTTCTAAAAATGGCATGAGAGGACACGTGATTAGGGGTCAAAATTCACATGTATAATCTGAAATCAACTATATCATGCGTTTGTACATAAAGATACATTGTATTTTGTTCATCTGGCTCTTTACAAATGTAAAGTTATTTTATTACGCAGCAATGCGCCTCTAAAAGGTAGCTAATAGACAGACATTTGTTTCAGTATACGGCCTCTTATACTAAGTATTTATAAATATGATATATGAATGGTCCTGTACTAAAGCAATAATCTGCTGCGGTGAATCTGGGGGCATACATACACTCCTACATGATTTGAAATTAGAACTTAATTTTCTAAATTCTTTAGACCATATGAATTACTTTTTCCCTGTATCTTTTAGTAACATAAGTCGATTGTTCAAATCTCTAGCCGCACCCATTTGGTCGTAAAATAAACAGCGTTTGTCCAAAGTTGGGAGAAGAACTTCGCGGACCAGTTTGATTGAAATTTCAAATTTCCGAAGAAATCAACTGATTTTCCGCGTGTAGTTTATAAAGTTTCCCAGTCAGACTAGGTTCGTACTTTAGATGGTTTATGTATCGAAAAAATCCTCGCACCGGGTTCGTACTTTAGATGTTTTTGAATAAAAAAATCGTGACTCGTCAGGAAATTATTTATTATCAACATGAAACTTTCTGCGATTTTAATTTCATGATAGTAAAATTAAACGAAATATATAAACACATTGAATATTTTATGATGAGACTTTCAAAGTTGAAATCGTTTATATGTTCAGGATCAATTATTTATAAATTAGCAGTTTTCGATCGAAAAGTGATGATGTCTAAATGACTGTAAGTTCTCCTGATATGTTTGCAATATCCGTAGTCTTCTAAAGTTACGTTTTACCATTTCATGGAACTTTGTCGCAATTTATTGGAAATTGTTGAATTTAAACTCCGTCTCAATTACTTAATAAGACTGCGATTTTATTTTTAATTTTTTAATACAAAATATGCGTAACAGAGCGTTGAAATGTGTGTATTTGTAAGACGCGTTGATTTGTAAAACTTACAGTACAGGCCTGTCGAAAGTTTATTACTAAGCTAACGAATAAGTGCCGAATCGACCGTTCAAATCGATCCCTCATTAGCGAATGCTGGACAACTCGTGTTTAAGACAACTCGCACGCAGGACAACTCGAACTCATAATGAGAAAACAAGACCCCAAGACACCCTGTACCCAATCCGAGACAAAAAAACAATTTAAGAAAACTTACATCCGTTTTTGTTATTGTCTTCCTATCTATAAGGGTTAATAAAATTTATTTAGAAAAACAGTTGTGTAGCAATACCTAATTATTTTGAACTAATAGCATAAAATTGATTTAGAGGTATCAAAATATCTAAGTTTAAGATTTCTAAAAATGTGTTTATTTTCTTGCTTTTTGGATACAAGTTGTCTAAGGTTGGGCGCGGGTTGTCATGATGTGGAAACACATGGTTACAAGTTGTCTTGATACCCTCGATGGCTATGTACATCTCGACGGCTTTTCACAACCACTGCTGTAGATAAGTTCGTAGATTGCTCGCTTCGTAAGTGGAAGGTCGTTGGTTTAATCCCCGGCCGGGTCCGACACAAGATTTGAAAGTGGGTGGTGACTGTTCTTTCGCCAAACACTCAGCATTACCAAATGAAAGTCACGATTCTTTCGGATTGGAACTTAAAATAAACGAGATATTGTGTCACGTTGGGCTTGGTCTGGTGTAATGCCATCAGCGCAACACACAGGCAAAATATCTGCACCTTCGTCTGTAGCTGGCGACGTCTCGATATTATAAGTGAAATATTCTTGATTTTGACGTTAAATGCCATGACTCAACTGAACTCGAAAGCTTTTCGACACGGCTATTATCTATGTCTTGTCCACTAGCTATCTTCTAGTATATCTTTGCTACTCGAAGCCGAGCGTCGACCTTTTTCGTTAGCTCAGTGTTAAACTTTAGACAGGCCTGTACTGCACTTTTATACATGAATTACATTTACATAATTCTTGTTAGTTGTTACAGTTACTACTCTTGTTAACATTGTGTCTCTCGATTCATCATACACTAGAGATATACGACAAGGGTAAATTTCTTTTAAAGCACTTGTTTGGACCATCGAAACCACGGCAGTGAGATGCCTTGAGTTTCAAGGCTAACGCCATGACCACCTCGATCGCAACACCATAAGCATATTCATGTGTGTGTGTGTGTGTGTGTGTGTGTGTGTGTGTGTGTGTGTGTGTTTTCTTCTACCGTTCAAATTACTCTAACTTATGGTGTCTTTTGACTTTATATGACAGTTTGATCGATATTTTATTGTCGTGAATAGTGAACACAAAATTTTTTCAAACAACCGTCTAATATTTGAGCCCTATTTTTGTTTATTTATAAATATGTTACGGACGTAGTAGAAGATAAGTGATCGACATACTGAATACTTTGACCGTACAGTGGCGGTATGCACAGAGTTTCCATCGTTTTTTCACATAGTGCCATCAAAACAACATTAAATTCTTATTAATATTTAAGGTTTTTTATCATGTTTTTGTTATGGATTGTATTTATTTAACAATAGTTAAATAGTTTCATAGTCGATATGAACGCAATTGATATGCAAGGAAACTGAATAACGCGCGTTAGCGCGTTATGATAAGTTTGCCTTGCATACCAATTGCGTTCATATCGACTATGAACCGCATTTCTAAACAGTCAATTGTTATATTTACGTTTAACTTTTTCTTTTCTTTTTCTTGGTTCAAAATCATTTTAGAAATTTTAATTCCGCGCTTTGTCAACAACGATTTTTGATTAACGGAACAGCTGATGGAACAGCAGATCCAACTAATCAGCTGTGCAGTTTGGCGCCAGAATTTTTAGGACAAAATAGTGCGTGGAAAAAACAACAAATTGCATACAAATCTTCCACTAAATACAATTATTTCGGTAATAAATAATCACAATTATGTAAACAATCAATAAAATGTAAACAAACTTCATTTTTATGTCAATATAGTTCCGGTTTTGTGTATTTCATATTGTGTGCCGATTGTTGTAAATGGAATTCCCGTGACGTCACCAAGGTAGATCTTGCATTTCATAGCCGATATAAACGTAATTGCTCTTAAACCTTGTTTAGAAGACAGAAAACAGACAAAATGTAAATCTTTTTTTTTCATGCCATGACACACGACTAGTATCCGTTCCTTAGACAAATACCGATGTGTACTCAGCAAGTTCTATACTGAAATTATGGTTCTTTTTCTTTCAAATGAACTGTCTCAAAAGTGATCGGAAATCGACATATCTTTACATAAAATGATACTGTAATAAAGTTTGGTAATTTTGGTGTGAATTTTTAAAGATTTATGGAATATTTACTGAATTGTGATAATCTTAAAGTAGCGCAATAAGCCGCATGTACAAGAAACTTGCGTAAGGTAAATGGGTCATCTTTTGCCATATTTTCTAATAATATAGCGCCAGGGTCGCAACTTCACAGTGATTCAAATGTGATGAAGACGATAAAACATATTATATTCAAAATTATATCAAATGAAAGAGAAAATGATGAAGTTTCTGTAACTGGATTTTGCTTTCCCTATTTAAGGTTTTAGTTTTGAGAAAAATTCAACAGAAGAATTTTTTTCCATTTATCGACCGTGTAACCTAAAATTTAAACCTTGGAAAATATGACCATTCTATAATTTCGGTTGTTTTGAACCGGCTGATGAATTTTTTACAATAAAAATTATATTTTTAAATCCGTAAATTCTGTGATCACCTTGATATACAAGTTTTTTATATCTGTCACTTATTTTTGATATAATGGCGAAGTGAGTAATCTGTTTCTAAATCTATGTAAAATTACGGCTCTCTCGAAAGAAAATATTTCTTTGTCGGCGTTTTGAACTGAAGATATTTTATTGAAAATGAAATTGCTTCAATTTGAAATTATACCATTGTTTTCTGTATGTTTTGCCGTTTCAAATGAGATATCGCGCAAGAAAATCGCTTCAGAAATATCCAAATTATCGCAGTTTTTCCATGACGCATAGGCTAAAAATATGCTTACCGGTAGGAACGGGAAGGGGTTAAGTTGAAATGGACCCAAATGGCTATTAGAACGTCATTTTGACGGTATACAGAACTCCTGCAATGGGTATTCTTTATTCTTTTTATTTCGTGATTTGGTAAATTTTAATATTTGAAATACCTCTAATCTAGAGCAAAGGAGTATTTTCTGAGATAAAACTGTTTTTTTTAGCTTTTTATACCGTACCTCGGACAAAATGACGGCCTTTGAGTTCATGTGAATCTTAAATAGCATTGTTATTTTTAACGTTTTGCTATGGTAACCTTTAGCGGTAATGTCTGTTTCCATTTACTAGCCTACAATTATTTGGGATGGACCTATAATTGCAAAAGGGGCTTAGGTTATCACAGAAATACTGACTTAAACATGTTTTATGGGCATTTTAACTAACTGTGAATAATATTTCAAAAGACACCTGTATATACTTTTAGTATATGCATAGACATATTTCTGATCATTGTCGATTGAAATGGGACTTAATTGGTATCCATCTTCTTGCTTTTATCTTCTGAGTTATGTTTGGGCGATGGCGATTTTGTAAGCAAGGGAGAATTTGACGAGTTAAAGAGGATGGTTAATATTTTAAAGAATACTGTTAATGAGGGGAAAAGAAAATATGACGATCTGGACAGAAAATATAAGCATTTGGAGGGGAAATTGCACGACGTCTTATTTGAACTAGATGAAATCAAATTCCGATTACAAAGCACTGATCAAAGGATTCCGGAAGCTTCAAACATTGTTGAGAAGTCGAAACTTTTTCGAGACAATAAAGCGAGGCAAAAGCGGCATTTTCATCGCAACAGCACTGACCGCAAAACCAGAAATGAGATCATAGCAGGCCTATTCTCTCAAAGAACCAACCCCAAAACAAAAGGACCTAAACAGCGGTCGATATCAAGTTTCCCCCGTAGAGATTCAGGTAAGCGTTTCTGATTTGATACAAAAAGCGTAGTTATTCACTGAATGTGCGATATTTGTTTCTTTCTTGGTAAATTTCATTTGCATCCGTTTATATAATTCCCCATTCTCCCTCTGTAAATTCTGTTTCTATGCCCATGTTTTAGCTTAACATTTAAAAACCAGTTAACGGAAAATTTATACTATGTAATCAAAAACAAACATAAAGCCCCATGTCTAAATTAGATAGGTTCTATTTTTCCAAATTAATAGTCTTAGTTTATTTGAATGCCGTCTTTCCTAGTGAGTTTGAAATAAAAGATGCGTCTGATTCTTAAGTTCTGTTTCTGACCTCATTGTTGAGGTATACCTCAATAAAGGCTATATTTAAAGCTGTATGGCAAAAGTAATGACTTCAATTTTTCAATTATCGACGTTCCGTTTCTATGCAGCAATATGCCTGCTTCCCCTGCGTATGGTGAATTTGTTTCCAATTTAATAACCTATAGTAGAAACTTACAACTACACATGTGGTCAAAGGATATTAAAACCCTGGGCGTATTAAGGCCCTCAAAGAGTTTTATGGTCGTTATCATAATATTGTTTATTAAAATAAGATCTCTACGTCAAAACTTACCAATCCTAAATTTTACATCCCATAGTTCTATGTTCCGTTTATTTTCCAATTAGATTACAAACGTGTATAGCTAGCGAAACAGGAAGTGCTTACCTTTCCGGAGAACTTTGTATTACTTCCGTAGTGGAAGTTCACGGGCTTAACTTAAAGTTTTTACCTTGCTTTTTGATTGTGGTTTTGACATAGATTAGTATGTTTTTTAAATTATTTGATAGCATAGTTGTTAATTTTATTTAATTCATATGTACTTTAGCAATCAGTTTTGGAAATTTCTTCTATAAGGTTATGAAATGTAAAAAAAAAAATAACCGCAATGTAACAAATTGTAACAATCATTTGGTTATTTTAAAAGTACACTTGCGTTTTTTAGGTTATCAACAAGTGGCCTTTTTCGCTCGGGGAATTGTTGATAAAAACAACTTATGATATCATCAAACAGTTGTCTTTAAGGACACGATTACAAACTTAGGATACGACTACCAAGAATCTTCAGGGGTGTTTATTTGCAGCAAAGCTGGGGTGTATGCTTTTTTCCTAAGTACGGTAACAGTTCCTGGTGGTGACATACATACAGCTATTGTCAAGAACGGCGTAGATGCATCAAGGATCTATGTGAGTGACCCAGATAGATATAGTCAAGCCAGTACCATGGCGGTTTTATGGTGTAATCCGGGAGATAATGTGTGGGTCAGAATAACCCATCATGCTTTTGCGTCCGGAACAGCTTTTTCTGACTATGATTTTTGTTATAACTTATATAAATAAAATAACGTACGAGCACAGCATTATTTTCTCAATAATTCATAAATACTTGAAATAAGAAGCATGTGGTTGAAAATAAAAGCAACTATGAGCGCATCATAAACTAGAGGTCCATTGGCCTTAGCACTCAACTGAAGATATGCCCATATTTCTTACAGAAGTCCAATAGTCAATAACATTAAGCATATAGACCATCAAAATTGTCTCTAGTTTGAGTATCAATGCAAAGACATTTTGCATATAAATATTGCTTGTCCTAGGAATACTACATTGTAAATATCTAAGGAGGTAAAGTCTAGCTACAGTAGATTTAATAACAGATAAAACAGGTAATAACAGGTAATAGCAAAAGTATAAAGTAAAAAGAATTCGCATATAAATGGTTTTAGATAATCGTTATATCAATACCTACAACATTCTTATATTGTTATACGTGATGACTTCAATTTTTCTAATGTCAACTTTCCTTTCTATGCAGCAATATACCTGCTTCTCCTGCTTATGTGGTATTTGTTTCCCAATTAAAACACTATGAAGAGCTTGTTCTCACTACGGGGACTTTGTACAAAAAAGCAGGCTGATTGCAAATAAATTGTTGACTCAGGAATATTGCAAGATTTGTTATGAACCTGTGGTCTTTACTTTTGAATCCATGGATATATATCATATATCGAAATGATTGTTAAATTATAACCTACAAAATTCTGATATACATACCTATACAAAAGAATAATAGTTTTACAGATATATTGACAATATACTATTTTCAGGAAATCCCCATTCTTAAACATGAAATATCTACAAAGGCTAATTGATATGTTATGAGGCACATATATCTAAGAGTTTTAATTTTGGGCTAAAATATTGCATTATTTTTCATCATAATCACCTTCTGTATCCAATAGTGTACACTTTTGCCAGCAATGTAAACTCCACGCGTATCGCATGACGTTATCATTTGAAATTTCGCGGCGAAAGGGTTAAGGGCCACAATGTTACTTTGAAAGTAGTCCATTGAATAGTCCTCCCCTGAATGTATGAAGTCATCATCTGACTGACAGTGGTTTCCAAGATAACAGCTTTCAGTTTTCAAAATGGATGGAAGTCTGATCAACCGAGATCAGACAGGTTATGTGGATGCTCAATTATTATCTAAAGCCACAAAGGTTAATGACAGTCGTAACAAGGGCCTGTTAGCTGGGTTATTGTCTTGGTGGAACAAGACGTCTTTACTGTGGTTTTTGCGACATCCAAGCTCGAGCTGTAACGGCCTCAGAAATGATGCATTGTATGTGTCATTAATTGTTTGTCTGTTCTGTTTAATCTATCATAAGACTTCCATCAGCATCATAGAAAACGATGTCATAACAGGCGTCAGCTTCTTCAGAGAATGTGAACCAGGTTGCGTCAATGGAGTTCGACGCTGTAACACGTGATGCCCTTTGTGTGGAACACTTATTCCTAATGGACATAGAATCGCTTTAGTGACGTCAAAAAGACGTCATTCCGGAAACCTGCGCTAACGTTAAGAGTTATAGATTACGTGGTACAGCGGCGAACCCCATTTTTAAGACTGGCCCCTGGGTAAAATGATGGACCAACGTTTCATCTATAGTTACAAGGTAGCAGGATCTACCTCTAAAATGTTTAGACAAACACTTGAGAAAGTATGCATAGTGTACTTCTGATCAACTGTAAACAGATTTGGAACCCAATAGGCCGAAAAAGTCTCATTACAAGACAAGATCCTCTGTCCAAATGAGATTTACATTTTCCTGTGCACTGCCTATACGGTGTATTTATAATATAATTTATATGATTATTTATAAATAACAGTCTATGACAAAACACACTACGTTTAACCAGTTCTGTAAATCTAATTTTCAACAATACAGAAAACTTAGTTACCTATTAGTCATTATTGGTTCGGGGTCATTTTATATGTAGTCAGGATAAGAGTTGTTTCCCTTGATCAATGGCGGTAGCTTGATACGTCAAAATTATATCAATTATAAACAATTATGGTAAATATGAACACTAGTTACTGAAGATAAGGTGATATTGAAACAAAATATATATCATTTTAATGAGCAAGATTGAAAATTGCTTTGTTTGACGGAATTAATAAGAAATCAAGTTATCTTTGAAGTATCTGTCTGCAGAAATATTTGAAAGCAATACTCATGGCGAATTTTAAACTTTATCCGAATTTTTTTCATGAAAATAAAGCATAATTCATTGTAACAAACGCAGTAACTGTTATTGTAGGTCGTTATTCGTCTGTACAACAGGTGGGTCTTGACTCTTCCATTTCGTCATATAATTTGCAAAATACCCGAATCATTCCTCTTCTCAGTCTAGTTACATTATACTTCTTGGCGCCAAGTAGCTCTACTAGCTCGTTAAATTTGTCTTTTGTAGCAGGCGGCGTGTTCTCTGTATCTTTACCCCAAGTTGCGTGATTTTTCCAGGATCCTCCAATCATTGGCCAAATGTTTTCTCTGAACATTTTAATCGTCGATGTAAATTTTGTTTTGATTACCGCCACCCCTATTGTCAACGAATTCCAGTTTCTAACAGACTCGGCAAATAGGTTAGCAAATGTAAAATGCGCTAAATGTACGGCCTTATCTCCATAGTAATCTCTGATCCCTGCAAAACATGGGAGCTGGTCACCTGGACCAAAATTACTTTTGCCTATTCTATTCATTATCTCACCATATGAGCCATCCGATAAATCTCTCACCTGTATCAATTGTCCATTCACCATGTATGGAAAACAATAAAAATTACCTTTAGTAACTAAAAAACCATTTATTATTTCTTCACCTCTAAATTGTCGGATAATTATGTGATTTTCAAGTATTCCTTTCATAGTTTGCAAACCACCTTTTCCTAAATGGTAAATCAGGTTTAAAACATCTCCAAAGTTTTTTGTGTTGTAAATTATTCTTCTTGCATTTTTTTCGCCTGAGAACTTACTGACAAATTCGTTTATCCTCTCCTTTTCATCTTCGGGAAGGTTGTCTATGATTTCAGGTTCAAGACCATTACCAAAACAGTCGTTCATAAAGCTGTTAGATGCTTCAATTAGTTTAGCAAAATCCTCTGAAACAAGAAAACACAAAAGTTTTTTATGTTTGAAAGTTTTTCAGTTCGTTTGCCGATGGTCGGTTGGTTTTTTCGGCAATTCCGGTTTCCGATATAATCAAAAGCAAACACACCGATCCATGTCCAAATTACAATTCCAAAGCAAAGTAAACACGTAGAAACTGGCAAATTTAAACACTGAATTTCTTTAAGTGAGTGAGGCCGATTGCTCCGGAAGGGTAAGCGCCTCCTATTTAGGGTAATTTTGAATACATTGACTTTTTTAACACAATTTTGGACTTGACTTGATTAGGCGTTTTTTTGTCGATAGTATGTTTAAATGATAAATATGTGTCCAATCTTTGACATTAATTAAATGATTATTAATCAGATACATTGTATTTTCATATTGTCAGTTATTTAGCCTCTGTGTGTCATTTTTGTCTTTGGACTTCGGGTTTGTATTAACACTTTCTCCTAAATATAAAGACGGTTAATGAAACGCTATTATTGTTTTCTCAAATGCAAACTGTCGGCGATTTTTAATAATAGGAACAAGTTTCAGAAAATTAGTTTTCTGTTTTTTTTACGATACGACGTGTACCATGAACAAAGTTATATAAATTTGTATGTGTCATCAAAGCGCATTGAACTACTCGACAATGTTGATTCTAATGCAAAGATTTTGTAAACAGGAATTTGAAAGGACCCCGACAGCAGTAAAATCTACTTTTTACGGTTGGAGTCGTGACATTGTATTTAATTAATTGCATTATTTTTTGTATCTGCATTAAAATGGAGATAACGATGTATGCTACAACCGTGAAACTTGGATTTTACTGTCGTAAATACCGTTTACTCGGCTCCGCAAACGTCGCCAGGTAGAACACATATTGTAACAGTCAAATAAACGTTTTATGGTCGCAACTCTTTAAATGTAACATAGTTATCTCCAAATTTTCATTTTTCTGTGAAATTAAATAAAACTGCATTTTCAATTGATTTCTTCCTTCAGTACTGAGATTCACCTAATAGTAATAAAAATCAAAATGGTTTTTGTCGGTAGTTTTTCGGATATTTTCCTCCGACTTAATAAAATTTCGGTTGACATGATAACAATGTGTTATATTAGGTAGAAAGCCAACCCCCCAAGACTTATACGTCATAGACTTGAGATAATTAACATCAACATTACCGTCATTACTGGTAGTGTAGCAAGACGACGTTCCAAGCATACGCTTCTTTCTTGTATGTCCTTTATTTGCAGAAAATAAACCTAGAATTTAATATATAAATATAAATCAATCTATGGTGAAATTATAACCCCAGAACAAAGTAAAATTCCACCAAGGAAAGAAGGCCGAGTAACTGATTTTTGCCAAGCACTCGACATTTAAAAATCAGAGTTACTTCAGTGGAGACTCTATAAGACGGATGTCCCGTATTACGGTTGGCATTAAATAACCTGCCCTGTCTAATTTCCAGACGCTACACAAAGGTCAAAACTACTGCTTCTTCACTTAAAGCTGGTGTCGTCTGAATATTAGTAAAGCATTCTTGACTGGGACGTAAAACCTCATTCAGACAATCAAATGATTTCTAAAATCAGTTCTAGAATATTTTATTTTGTCTTTCGGAGGCCGCGGTGACATAATGGATAAGACGTTAGTCTAAAAATCAAGGGTATCTCACTTCGAGTCCCGCTCAGACCACATGTGAGAAGTGACTTTTCCTTGCCGTTGGCCTTTACTGCGGCGTACTGACTTCGATGTGCTAGCAACCTAATGTCGCCCTGTTTGCGCACTGGTACAAAGCAGACCATAAAACGCAATGACACTTCACATGCATACACGAACTTGTTCATAGATTAATCTATAAAATTTAAAAAAGTAGTCCTCGTTGCAAGTAGTTGAAAAATTGCTGACCAAGCAACCAAACTTATTTTGTCTTGTTACATTTACTAACATAGCATGCAAAAAAGTTTTTAGTTTCACACACAAAATTGTTTTTATATTTTGGATAAATATACTGTGTGAATTGCCTAAATCAAATACGTGTAATTTCATGAATCAGAAATTTATTAATAGTGTTGTTTCTTGTTCGTGTGAGTGTTATGTACTATTTTTGATTATTACAAAATAATGCAATAAAAAATTACAAATGTTTGACAGGGCATTTGATATTGCCAAGTGCATTTTTTATTTACAAAAACTTGTCTCATATTTTAATTGTTACCTATCATCAAAAACTAATATAAAAATCCATGTCCAAATCATAACCCTATAGCAAGTTAGAACTCTTTGACAACTGGCAATTAATTAGGTTAAACACGTGAACTTTACCAGGGAAATAAGGCCAGATGCTCCGGTTTATTATTAATACCTGTATTTTGACCTATCCAATTTAAATATTCGGTTATTTGCAGGTAAGTTCCAGATTGTCCACATCTTTTTCCGTTTAGTACCAATCCAGCAAGGATTTTATTTTCCTGTCCACATGCTATAGCACCACCAGATCCACCCTAAATATGATAGAACGTTCTTTTAGTCAACAAAATAACGAAATGACGTTAACATCAAAATTACACACGTCGGAAAAAGGTTAACAAACAGGATTTATGTATTCAAACAGTTTTCGGTAGTATAATATAGCATTATTACATATGTAAACATTTAGTTCAATAATAGCAGTACCAAATTTAAAAAACATTACATGAAGTATAAAATTTTCAAAGCAGGTTTTCCAACTGGCCCGCCGTCAAGTGTACATTTCGTTAGGTCACACTTAAGATGTCAACACGTCTTTATTCAAATCAATGGTCACCAGTCAGACATTTTAGATTCTTTTGAATATTTACGGCAAGGTTAGAAATCAAATGGCAGAAAAGATGTTTTGAAGTACACTTTTATTGTTTTACTATTCGCATTATTGCAATTAAAGATTCATTCTAAATAATCTCGACGATTCACATATCGACAACTTGAAGCGTGAAACAGTTTCATTCATTACAAACATGAACTCAACATTAAATGATGACAAATTTATTTTTGTTTATCTAAGTTATTATTTACAATATTTGCCATTATGTGACCTGAAAATTGGTTTGCTGTAGTAGGAGCAATGATAGTGTGAAGCAGTGTTTTAATTTCTGTCGGAGAATGTTCAGACGTTGGTAGATACAATTCAAGATATGAGCTTCAATTGAACAACTGTACTTATTATTTACAATATTTGCCTTTTTTACCTAAAAGTTGGATAAGTTTGCCGTAGTAGGAGCAATGTCAGTGTGAAGCAATGTTTTAATTTCTGTCGGACAATGTTCAGATGTTGGTTGATACAATTTAGATTCAATTGAACAACTGGATAATAAAACCGCTATTTATTGAAAAAAAACTCATGTGAGTATTACTGTAAACTTATTTGATTTCGCGTGTATTTATTTTCGTGATTTAGGATATTGAGACATATATCAGTGAAGTTTAGGGATTTTGAAATATGCATATAACACAATAAGGATAATTTAATTATTTTCGCTTTGTATTCTTTTCGCTTGGTATTATTTTCGCGCAAAAAAGACGACCGCAAAGTTATCGAAAATTAGTACACCGCAAAAATAAATACGTTTACGGTATTTCCATCTCTTTATCGTTCTGGTGTTTATTTATGTATGACGTACGGGAAAAGGGATTCCCCTGAAAAGTAGTTTCGGCTATTATGGTGATACTGATTGTTGTGTCACACAGGTGTATGATACGGAGTTTCGTATCACAATATTGTTCTAGTAAAGTAGGATTAAATACTGTAAACGTATTTAATTTTGCGTGTTATTATTTTCGCGATGTAGGAAATTTAGACATGTATCGGAGTAGTTTCGCGTTTTTTGGAATATACACCATAACACATTAAGCATAATTAAATTTTCGTTTGGTATCAATTTTTGCGAAAAATAAGCGACCGCGAACTGAGCGGAAATTAGTACACCGGGAACAAATGCTATTACGATATTTCCATTTCTTCTTCGTTCTTCTCGTGTTGAATTCCAAATATTCAGTTTATGTATGTATAACGTACGGGGAAAGGAGATTATCCTAAAAAGTAGTTTCTACGGATGCTGTTTCACACACGTGTATGTTACGGAGTTTCGTATCCGAAGCTTAGCGTATTGGTATAGTAGGATTTAATGGAAATGCGATGAATAAATTAATCAAACACAAAACACAAACATATTCAATCACACTCAAAAAACAAACTGACAAATTAAATTAAACTGTCAAATTGGAAGTGTACAGTGTGATCTGGAAGGAAAAATGCATAGCTAGCTATGCCCGCAATGTGTGTAATCAAATTTGAGAATAAAGGAACATGGACCTATGGGGCGTCATATGTATCCAGGATAAATCTAGAAAGAAAAACATCATGTTGATCAAACAATATTGTGATAACGACCACAAAATTTTGTGACGGGATTATAACCTTTAGCGTGCAAACATACAAACCTCTAGAACTTTAGATTTCCTTGTGTTGTTATTTATCTGGCAAAGATTAGGATCTGTAGGTATGGACACTGTTTCATAAGATGCGTCTGTTCCAGTTCTTCCTGGAAAACATTATTGTTAATCGACATAATATTATATCAAGAAAAACAGAAAAAAACAGTTTTTAGCAAAATATCCCAGGTTTAATAGGGTACCAAATTTTATTGATCCCTTCACAAATAACATTTTTGACGCCGAGTATAGTACGACTTACAGTCAAAAAATCAAAATGGCATAGTTTGACTTGTCTGCCAATTAAATTGTTAAATCAGTATCATGGGTAGCAAAATGTACAGATTAAAATGTGAAAAATAAAAAGTGAATCTCAAACTTTGTCAATTTACGTTTACACAGTACCAAGTGACAGTATTAAACACACTTAAACACACTCATTCATATCACATGCCCATAGTTGCACGTTCCTTTCACTCAATTTTGATTACACACGTGGCGGGTGGAGCTAGCTAAACAGGAGGTGCTTATCCTTCCGGCCTCACTTTTCTGATGAAAGGTCCATGTTTAACCAAAAACAAACATACTGACTTGCAAGTTTCATAGTTATAACTTTGTTTCTGAATTGTGATTAAGACATGGATTAGTATCTTTGTTTGAGATTTAATGGGTTTCATTGCTACTAACTTATTGTCATAGTAACCTTTATTTTATGATAGATCTTCTGTACAGACCTGTCAGAATTTAAACACTACGCTGATAAATTGGTGCTGACTAGGCAAAGATTTAAATTATATCTCGTTTCGGTAGCTCATGTCTATATCTCTCTGCAGTGTTTTGGTCACTTGCTATTCTCATTTTAGACACTCACCAGCCGAGCTTCAAGTTCAGTTAAGTAATGTTTAATGTTCCAGTCAAAAATATATCCCCTAGATCGTCATATCTCTTATACTGAAACGTCATCAGGTATATGCGAAAACGCAGAAGCACTATGTGTTACGCTGATGGCATAATACAGCAGGATTCTTCATCGGGCAAAGTCTACCGTGACACGGGACCTCATTATTTATGTTCCTATCCGAAACTCGTGACTTTAAATTCGTAATGCCAGTGATTTGCGATAGACTTTCAAAGCTTGGGTCACATCCGGTCGGGGTTTCAATCCACGATCAGTGGAGATATGATGTCTTTTCTTTAACTCAGTGATAAATTTTCGACAAGTTTGTATTGTATATTTATATTTCTGGTTAAATATATAAATTTGGTCAAACATCGGGGTACGACCATCTTAGCTTCATGTTATACTTGTGTCATATACCACTGTTTAAAAAGAATCATAAAATGCATTAAAAATGGTACACAAGTAATCTTATACTGGAATACCCCCCTTCATGTTATGGTAGACATGAACAGTTAAAGAACCCTGTCTGTACGTATGCTATGCGCACTTAAGGTTAAAAATTTCTGCCACCTATGAATGGTGACGATTGTATATAAGTGACACATCCTTGACTCTTAACACCATTTTTTCAATTAACCAATAAAATTTAACCACGCGCATTTTGTCAAGAACAAGGATTTAAGAGCCATACTTCTTTACGTACCATCCCAATCTCCAATCAAACATTCCATTCCATCGAAGTTTGTATTGCTGTTCGGAAGCTGTAATACCTTCACATTTTGAGCGTCAGTTTTAGCGTTCTGATCAAGTTCGATCAGGGCAATATCATTTTCACCCGGAACACATGGCTTTTTATTCGGTCGATATCCATCGTGTAGTATAATGTTTTTGGCCCTGAACATTTGTCGCTTACTTCCTGTCGACATTCCAAGGACTAACTGAAACTGGCTTTTGCGCCAAGAGCTAGATGTATCATTTCTAGAAAAAAATGAATACTATTTTTCAATATACTTTAATACAGTTTTAAGTTGCATATAGATTCCTGACCGATGTTTTATTTACGGTAGCATACCTCATAGTGATGACCATCATAGCACATCTCTAGGTCAAGGAGGAAAAATCAAACACGCGTACGTACTATATTTAAATATTTAACAGAAAGCGCTATGGGCCCGATAATCTTACCTGATGAATAATAGCTTTTAATTAAATTAGGTACAGTCAAGCTTGTCAATAAAGGCCACCAACAGGTACTAGATCACTATCTTGATGATGACGACAACAATGATGCAAAAGGCGACAATAATGATAATGATGATGATGATGATGATGATGATGATGATGATATGATGATGATGATAAAAGTTTATACTTACGACCGGAAACAATGCGCACTAGATATAACCCATTTTGGACTGACAGGACACCTCCACAGTAACATTTCTGAGGAATCAGAGAGTCTTTTCCAAGAAAATTTGCACAAACCTTTCAAAATAAAAAAAATATACACTGAGACAAACATAATTAATTAATTTCGTTTTTTTCACTGAAAGGAGTATGAACCCCATACGGAGGAGCCTAGGACACACTAACTTTATTTTTTATGTTCTAGAATATAGAAAAAACGTATGGAGGGAGTGATGTAATTGTGTTTTACTCTCTAGTTAATATAGTTGTACTCCCCAGTCAATATTGTTTTACTCCCCAGTCAATATAATTTATTCATTTCAAGGCAGTCAGTCATTTCTGGAATGGTAAAGAATCTCGGAGAGTGATAAATTTTCTTCTAAATTGCTGGTCGAAGAACAGAAAGAGACATGCATCTCTTATTAATTTTAATGTTTTTTCTTTAATCAAACAGAAACATACTGGTCCATGACCAAATTACAATCAGAAGCAAACTAAAAACTACTTTCATAACAGGAAAGTAAAAGCAGATGCCCCGCAGGGGTACGCAACTCTCCTGTTTGGCTAATTACACATGCAAGGTGTCTTATGGTTTGGAAATTGAAACTTTTTTGCATTTGACCCTCATGCGTTTCAAATACTCATAACTACAAATGATTGTTTAAAACATGTCATACCCATGGCGAAATGCTAGACGGGTTTAATGTTTGTATACGTGTATTATTACTGTGCATAAAGGATATTTTTAGCATGGAATATTGTAAATTACGTTTAATAAAAAAATGCTTGGAAAATCAACAATGCAAATTTATTCAATTTTGAGAGACCTAACCAAAACGTATATTTTTGACAATTCTGCATGTATTGGTTAACGCCTGTATATAGAAAAAAATCACATATGTATTCCAGCTAACTATTTGGGCCCCGAATTACAAATGTCCGGTATAGAATTACATTTCACCTGCGTGATTGAATCAAGAAAATTCACACCTGAACGACCTACTGTACAGTACATATACAACCAATAAGTATTGGTATCTTTTGAGGTACCAAATAGGAGTATTTCTACTTAATCATTTTGATTGTTTTTAAACAAATGACAAAAACTACGGTATGTACACACTCACATAGACTTGTTTAAAAGAAATCGTATTTTTTCCACTTATGTCTCCCTTTTTGTGCTGAAATATAATTATTATTTTAACAACAAATTAATGTTTAAAAATTAATCGCCATATATGCATGTTCAAAATAGCCTTTATACACAGTTCTGGAATATTGGCGAAAACGTGCGTGGTGTATTGGAGTGAACTAGTGGCGTTTTATTCCCCATCTTCTCAGTCAAGTCGAGATTTCCCTCATATCAAGACTTTTCGTTCTGGAATTGTGTAAGAAACCAGATTGCACATGAGAAAATAACCAACCGTTGGCAAGAACCCTGGCCAAAGTTCCCACAACAGTAGGAACTATCCCGAACGTTACTTGAACTTACTGTAGAAACCACTCTGTATGTGACAGTGAAATACTCTGTATATCCATAGAAAATAAAATAAAAAAAATAATAATAAAAATTGTTATTTTCCCTTACATGTGCCTAGTCGTAAGGAAATCTGTATGCGCATCCGCGTTTATCATAAAGTATGTCTGTAGAAAAAAAATGTTGGCGTTATGGTGATTTTACATGGCGAAAATGACGATGTGTACAACGGGAATGATGTCCTTGGTGACGTTTTACGTCATATGCGGAACAGAATCCGTCATTTGCCTGGTTTTTCAACGTGTTAAATCCCCATAGCGCCAACGTTTTACCCTGTTCAGATATATTCCTGGCTAATCGTGGATGCGCATACAGATGTCCTGATACGACTAGGTACAAGTAAGTTAAAAAAATTGATCTTTTTTCAAATTTATATGATTTTCGTTGAATATAAAGAGTATTTCACTATCAAAGACAGAGTGGTTCCTACAGTGGGCGTTATGATCCGTAAGCTATAAATGCAGCCCTTTCATGTTGCCTAGATATCAATACAAACATGAAATACAAACATGTCGACCTTTCATCTGCCATGAATATCAAATAAAATACACGTATAAACAAGCAAATTCAGTGAATTAGGATCCCCTGTCGGTGTGTTCTTTTTAAATAAGTTTCAAGTGTCAATTTTCGTTATCTTTCTTATTAAAGATTACAATCATGTACATATAACTAACATACATGAGTATAAAATATGCAAAAAAGGACATATAATATATTTTAATCTATCCCGAAGGACTGACTCTATCAATAATTGACGTATTGCTGCCACGCCCACAATTTTTCGACAAAGGCCTGTCATGATTGAATGACACACAAGAAAATGAAAACTCGGCCTAAATTGCGCCATATAATGACGTCACTGACACTAATACGTCATCAGTTGCCGTGACGCTGCTTTGTTACTTGATGGCGGCCTTCGTCGGAGCATTGTGGGCATGGCTGGCAATACGTCAATTGATTTGACGAACTTACATATATTGTTAATAACAGATGATTTTTTGATGAAAATATTTGGAAAAAAGTTAGAATATTTGACTTAACTCTAAATATACCCTTTGGTGAGGATTAACAATCACTCAAATGACCATAACTTTCACCAAAATGAGAAACCAGTTAAAGATAACGATATGTGCATCCCCTAACAATGTTGGGTCTTTGCACAAAGTTCCGTGAAATAGTGCACAATTTTCACAGAGAAGAATTTCGGACAAACGGACGAAAAGGCTGTTGGAAGAAAGAATGGACGGGCGGGTGGAAACTCGAATTAAGTATTCCCCTATACCTTCAAAAGGCGGTGGATCATAATAATCACTCACCTGCCATGGCGCCCTAATTTCTGTGTCGTCTGCACTGATCGACGATATTCACCACCGATTTCCGTTTCATGATTTTCAAAATCAGTACCTTTAAAAATAATTCCACATAATACATACAAAATATCCCCAAGTACATTGTAGTATTACATTACATATATACAAGAGTTAATTTTACAGAAATAGCCGTCCGTTTCGGAATACAATTCGTCACAAGTTGTTCTTGGACAAAAGTTATGAAACCAAAGTGTCTTTTCAAGATAAATCAAACCAAAAGACCAAAATACATCTCACCACATTTAGTTAAGGAAATACCTTACATGAGGGAGTATACCTTAATTATTTTTTGAGGAATTTCAAATTTAAACTAACAGCAACTTTAAACAGTAGTATATTTCTGACGATAATAATACACAATTACTGCCTTCTAAGTTTGTGAAATTCTTTTGGCAACAGTCACCAACAGATATTCCGGAGAATATTTGCCAAATATGTATCTGTTATATAGATGTATGTATATGTTAGTTACAAGTTCCTCCATGATTTCATGTTCATTATGTTAATTGTATTACTTGCCAAACACTCGGCATTTAAGAATGATCTTCGGAAGAGATCTTAAAAACGATGTCCCTTGTCACGACAGACGGCGCACTTTAAAGAACCCTCTCTGTACACTGCCTTGAGTAAACAGCAAAGGTCAAAATTACTGTTTCTTCACCTACATCTGATGAGAGCTCGATTTAAGTGAAATATTCTTGACAGGGACGTAAAACCCCATACAATATATCAATCTATCTATTTTGCGTTGTATAATATTACATAAAACCATATTCAATAAATAAATCAATTTATTTTATGACGTATAATATTAATGTACTTACTGTCTAAACATATAACAGTTTCAGTCGCCACCCAAACTAACAAAACAGTAAAAAATATTCGTAGCTCCATGAACAGTCGATATCAAGACAAAAAACCTTATTAATTTTTAATAATGTCGAATTAACAACATAAAAAATTAAATCCTTGTCTGAGATAGTGACAAAGAAGTTTATGACTTGATAGCTACCTACGTATTACGGGAATTGCTTACACTTGTGTCAATGAATTATTTCAGGATATGCCGGATATCTAGGTTCAAGTCTAGATCTGTTCACGAAGAAAATATAGGCAAACAATATTGAGCTCTCCACTTGATCTCTTATCTAAAATTTATGATTGGCCCAGTACATTTATTTATAGGTGATACAGATGCTTAATTCGCCAATATAACAGGAAACATGCATTGTTTATGTACTAATTCCAAATCTTTACACAACCTTTGTATTTGAAGTTTTATCTATGAAATTTTCCAATAAAAGGTCAAGCAGACAGGTCAATGTGTATTTACCACTTAATATAACCAATATTTATTGTCATGAATCGGACAATTTTACAAAAAAAATAGCTTATGAAATATAAGAAAGATCCTATTAAGTAATACTTAAAGTACAATGTAATTTTAAACTACACATCCACAGTTTATAATTAAACTATATATTCTGATGGTGTGATTTAAACTAAATACTAAGTTGAATCACTCATACGACATGTTACAACTCTGAAAAAGGTGCTGTTAAAATTTAATTTTATATTACATTTAATCTTTTGCCATCAGTAGGCATTACATGAAAATACATGATTTAGAAAACATTTAAAGTTCACCATTTTGTCAAATTAATATTGATATATTCTTCTGTTACACAGTTAAAAACATATATTTTAGTAAAGATCGGGTATTTATTCAGATACATAATAAAAGTGAAATTGATCTTAAAGAATATGTATCAATAAGCATTACGTGTACTGAGTGAACAATATGTATTATGTCACATAAAAGAAAAAATATGATATCTTATACCCGTCATCGCAGTATCGTTGACATGTTTTACGTCTCTGTGTCCAGAATTGTCCTTGATGTATTTGACGTCTGATAGTTCCATATCCTTTCACACAATTTTGATTACACACGTGGCGGGTGTAGCTAGCTAAACAGTAGGTGCTTACCCTTCTTAAGCACCCGACCTCACTTCCCTGGTGGAAGTTCTCGTGTATAACCTAACTTGTCACTTCCAAAGTTAATACTCTGCTTCTTGATTGTGATTCGGATATGAATTAGTATGTTTGTTTTTGATTATATATAAGGACACACACGCAGGGTAATGCGCATTCTCTCAATACGAGTTTTGACACATTTTTCAACAGAACGTTTACTTCATGAACTAGGCCAATACATTCTTTGTTTTCTTGATCAATGTCCACATCCTAACCACACAGACATCACAGACGCAAAATCATTGAATTTCAATACAAATGCCGATATACAAATGCATTCCGAATTTCATCTTTCCTAGCGCGCTAGAAACAAAATGTACGACTAATTCTTCAAATTCTGCTTCAATTTTAGACTTATACCTCCATTGTGGCGCCCACGATAGGCTACTATTGAAACTTCATGACAACTATGATTCAATTTTTCTATCGTCAACGTTCCTTTTCTATGTATCAATATATACCTGCTTCTCCTGCTTATGGCGTAGTTGTTTAACAATTTTAAAATACGCTATGGCAGAAGGAAACTGTATACTACGAAGAAAACTGCTTACAAATAAATTGTAGACGCAAGCCTAGGATTATCAAAGCATTTAAAAAGTTTTATGACCATCATCACAATATTGTTGATAAGTATGATGTCTCTGTATCAAAAAATTCAACCTGGATATACTTGACCTCCCATTGTTCCATGTTAACGTTCTTTTCATTCGCAAGTCATATAACACACGCGGCGGATGTAGCTAGTTCAATGGGAGGCACAAACCCTTCTGGAGCACCCCGTCTCACTTCCTTGGAGGAAATTCACATTTTAAACTTCAGTTTCAGCGTTTTTGCCTTGTGTGGCTTAGATTGGTGTCAACTATGGCATTTCTTTTTAAATGCAGATTCGTTAATTCATTATAATATCAAAATTTTCGTTTTCCTTTCATTTATCATCAATTTTGATATGGTGAGTGTAACTGGCCAACGATTATATGCCTACTAACCCTTCCGGAGAACCCGAGGTCACTTCCCTGGTGAAAATACATGTGTTTAACTTCATGTGGCAGTTTCAAAGGGGTTTCTTTATTTTGTGATTGTGATTTGTAATATATGAGTATTTTATGTTTTTCTTGATCTATGATATATCCTGATTACAAATTCAATATGTCATTTCGATATCAGAATTTTCGTTTAGTACATAAATCTGTAAAGTGTTTATTTATAATAAAATGAAGTCTTTGACTGATACAGGAAATTCCATTGATGCTAGTTTTGTAAGCAATGCACCATGGGTATCAAGTTTCGCAATGGACATTATTTCCATGCGTTTCCATATGATAAGGACTTCTCTACATGTTCTCAGATAATGCCTGGTCGATTCAATCTGTATTTGTTTACAATAATTACTTCAAGCTTTTCTTATTACCACCCAAACAAGTTCATAAGTAAACAGGATCCTAAAAACAAAACAAAGCACTAATTACTGTGTGACAATCTTACATAATTACTCAAAAGTGTCATGTGATGTACGAAATACATTATTTGTTTTCCTTCGGGACTCTGTGCTTCTACAGTGTTGACAAGACTACATTAGCCCAGGTCCCCTTGGAAACCACAATATAATGTTAATTATCGTATCAATGCAATAAATGTATATTAATGATCAAAATTATATTCATTTCAATTATTTCTTAGAACATCTTCAGTACATGCTTATTTTCTTTACGACAAAATAAAGTGTTAATGAGGTTCACAAAATGCATTTAAAAAAAACCAAACACTAATCCTTGTCCGAATCACAATCCAGAAGCAAAGTAAAAAACCTCTGAAACTTAGGTTAAACAATTGAACTTCCACCACGGAAGTCAATGCGGATGCTCGGGAAGGGTAAGCATCTGTTTAGCCAGCTACACCCGCCACGCATGTAATCAAAATTGAGTAAAAGGAACATGAAACTATGAGACATTAATTATATCCAAGCCAATCCTTGAAACGGAGACATCAGACTTATGACGAACACTGTGATGTCGGAAATAAAACTTTTGAAGGTCTTGATAAGCCTAGGCTTGCATAATTTTCTAGGTCAACATCAAACTTGTAAACGTCTTGCTTTGTTGTATTATAAAGTTTCTGTAGTGGGAACAGACTCTATCATAGTGTGGTAATTGTGAAATAAATACACCACGGGCAGAAGAGGATATATTCAAAATGTTCGAAGTATTGTTGATACTTAGGTCAGGTTTTATAACAGAACATGTACTTTTGTATATATTAGTATACAAAGATAATAAATTAATGTGAATTAATTTCGCTAAAACACCTGTTTGTTCTAAATATAAAAATTGTACTAGTCGATAACTTTATTATCGTCAAAATGGAACAGATACTTAGGATCTATGTAATTTTGTTGACTTTCAATCTCTGCTTGAGCGATGGAGGTTTTGTCAGTAAGGACGAATTTAACGAGTTGATAAGAATAGTGGACGCGGGAAAAACTAAATACGATGAATTAGACAGAAAATACAAAATACTTGAGAAGACGCTTCAAGATGTTTTACTGGAACTTAAGGACACAAAGTCTCGTATACCGAATGCTGAAAGTGAAAATCAGGAGCCTACAGCCCCAAAAGCAAACGTTATCAAAGAAGACGAATGGAGACAAAAGCATTATTTCAACCCGAACAACACCAACCAGGACAATAAAATGGAAATGACACGAAACGTTTTATCCGAAAGCAGCAAAACGAAAAAGTACGAGCCGAGACAACTGCAAACTATATTCCATAGACGTGCAGGTTTGTGTTTTTAATTGAAGTCTGTAAATTGGAATACTAGCTATTTGGCAATCTCTATTATAATACTTCAAAACAGGTTTTTTGAAAAAAATTGTTATTGTAAATTGAATATTAAATCCTAAAAGACTATTTTTAATGATTTTTGCCGCATCAAGTTATATAATTTCAGAACTTTTTTTGAAAACAATTGATAAAGTAATCATTACAAATTCCAATGCCTCATTGAGATTTGCCAAAAGGGTGGAAGTTTACATTATTGAATATTTTACCTGACGCATTATGCGTATATTATCTTATAAATAGCTAATATGCATATTTAATACAAAATTGCCTGTTGCTAAGTTTCATATGACGTATTACCTGTTCTTTTGGCTGATTGAAACCTTCCTACCACACATAGTAAACATCGTAAAATTTTTATGTAATTTTCTTGTACAACATTTTTGATTTTGTAATCAAACTTTTTCGATATAATTATATAGTCTGGTGCGGAAAAAATTAAAAATACTGATATATGTCATTTAATTGATGACTTCAATAAGAAAAAGATATATTACAAAAATACATTTTCTCAACTTGTGTTCTGCAGGTGTAGTCCTGTTTGTCCCAAAAGTGGTAAAACAGGTAATCAAAAACAAACATACTAATCCATGTCCGAATCACAATCCAGAAGCGAAGTAAAAATTTTGGAACTGACAAGCTAGGTTAGACACATGAACTTCCACCAGGGAAGTGAGGCCGGGTGCTCCGGAAGGGTAAGCACCTCCTGTTTAGCTAGCTACACCCGCCACGTGTTAAATCAAAATTGTGTGAAAGGAACATGGAACTATGAGACGTCAAATATATCTAGGGCAATCCTGGACACAGAAACATTAAACTTATCAACAATAGTGTGATGACGGCAATAAAACTTTTTAAGGGCCTTGATAAGCCTTTTTTGGGACGAAGAGGATTTGTGTATATAAGCCAGTAATGGTAAAGAAAACAACAAGTAATTATGATTATTAGACATTTTATTTGAAATACAGATAAATCCAGGTAAATCCAGTCATCACAATCTTATTCAATACTAATATCAAAATTTTTAACATTTTTCATAATATATACATATAACAGTTATTATTCCAATGAAATTTCTGTTTAATATTAAAATTAAGCAAATTTTTAGCACAAATTAGATTGTCAGCATTACTCAACACTTACACATCCAATGCAATAGGTTGTATTTCGGTAGTTGTTCTTCCCCATATAACTAAATCCGGCTTGATGTAGAGTCCGACCACCACGCTTGTTGGTTGTAAATTTAACTTGAACTTGGTAGTTTGCAATAGTTGCAATGATAATGTCCATTTCTAACTCTTGTGATATATATGTGCTTCCGTTTAGCTATGGTATTCACTAATTGCACTCACCAGGATGACATGTAGCTTGGATATTGATCTCAAGCTCAGTTTGATGTTAACTGTTCACATTCCAATCTATTAAAGTTGTTCTCTTAATTACTCCTTAAAAAGTGTAATTGTCTTAATTGGTTTTCATAAGATCCATAATTATAGGTATTTTCTTAATTAAAATACTTTAAATAAAAATATGTATCTATTTTTTGTTTTGTTTTTTTCAAAAAAATACACAGACATATATGTACACATTTTTACAAAATATCACATACTAAATTACCTGTATGAATTTTGGGACAACTTTCCTTACCTGTTAAAACAACACTGCAGCACCTTACCGTTATAACAACACACATGTTTTTGGACAAACAGGACTGAAGTTTTCAATTTTAGGACAAACAGGATTAAACCGTTCTGCACTATAGCAATTCTCACTAGTTCATGGTTTAGTCTTTTCAAAATAGAAGTAACGTTGTATACATATTAATCGAAGAAGAGTTTTTAAATTGTGTAATTCTGTGATCACGCATAGTATTTTCTTGCAATAACATTTTGCAATCTTCAGGTAAAAGGTTATAATAAAACTAATGGAGATGAAAATTATAAAAGGGGACTTAATCCATTCATTGTCTTTTCAGTTATTGTTTAATATATTGATAAACTGTTCTCATTTTTATGATTTTTTAAAAATATTTTATCAATACTTTTAAAGAAAGAGGATATTTTAAATATATTTGTTACCTAAATATCTAAATGACTGTTTATAAGAATTTGTCTTGTTCTTTAAGGCTGCGACGATATATAGCAATAATTTTGTATGATACTGTTCACGATAAATCTAAGCATGTATCACAACACGCCAATCTTTAAGTTTACCCTAACTGTTTCTGTACATCGTAGCATATCTAAATCAGCATGCCCAAAACTTTAAATTCAGAGGATTCAATGATAAATTTGTGTTTTATAATAACTGAAGATAGATTTTTTGACTATAAAATAATGTTTTTATTTTTATTGGCATTCTTGAAATATTTATGCTTCCTAGAAGAGTTGCACATCAAGATACGTATCGTATCGTGGATCAAATATCACGATATATATCGTATCGTGAAGTGTGTATATCGTTGCAGCCCTATTGTTCTTAGATATTAGATTTGCTGTTCATATTTGCGGGCTAACTCTGTTGTTTTCGTCTTCTATAGGTTCTCAAGTGGCATTTTATGCTCGGGAGGTTGTTGATCACTCAGATTTAGGCGTACACCAAACAATCGTATTTAAAAACGCTATCACGAATATCGGAAACGACTACCACCCAATCACTGGATTGTTCATATGCAGTCAACCCGGGGTGTATGTATTCTTTTTAGGTATTGAGGTTATGCCTTATAAGGGACTCCACACAACCATAGTGAAGAATGGTGTTGACATAGCTTTCAATTACGCAGGAAGCACAGGCGGCAGCGTAAATGGTTATGACAAAGCCAACACGATGACAATTATCCAGCTGAATGTAGGAGACAGTGTATGGGTGAGAGTAATTGGTCAGTCTGCAATAGGACAGGTATTGTCTGATCCTGAAAACTTTTTTTCTGGATTTTTGTTATATTAAAATTCAATGGAATTCAAATAAAATGAAAATTTATTCGAAATAGTGTCTACATAAAGAACAAAGAATGTTTTTATTCATTTGCAGACACGGATTTTTGTCCATGTTCATGATTTCTGTCAGAAGTAAAAGTTTTAATGTATCATAATGTTCCAAAGCTCCCCCGAAGTTTTATGATCGAGGGCCCATTTTTATTTTTTTACAAGAAGTAGTCTCCATTCCGGCATAAAGCTGTTTTCACTGCTCGAGTTTTTATCTGCCATTGTATTTCAGCTTTCTTACAGAATCAAAA
Source organism: Anadara kagoshimensis (assembly GCA_021292105.1). Lineage (NCBI taxonomy): Eukaryota > Metazoa > Mollusca > Bivalvia > Arcoida > Arcidae > Anadara > Anadara kagoshimensis. The sequence goes on along the minus strand of CM037863.1, from coordinate 20,940,713 downwards.
GAATCTAACAAGATGTAGTGTCAATATCCGTATAGGCATGACAGTCTACACGATTTATGGCGATTGCTAGAATTAATTGACTGACTTATTGATGGATTTAATGGAGTTTTAGGTGCAATTTTGGAAAACTTACTTTTTAGCGAGACGTCACCATCTATAGGTAAGAGGGTAGAAATTATTACCTTGCCGTTCACCCAACACAATATGCAGGGAGGGTTTTTAACGTGCAATACCTGCCGTGTCAATGTGCATCGGTTTTAAAGTCTCGTCGGAAAAACCCCCTTCATTTCTAAATCCCTGGTGCTAGGCTGAACAACAATAACTTGCTATTTTTAAGTGAATGTCAGAGTCCAACCGGGGTTTGAACCGTCAAATCCCCACACATGCAGCAGGCACTCTACGTTATGCTACCGTAGTAGTGGGTGATTACTAGGACAAATGCTCCTTACAATCAAAAACAAACATACTTATCCATGTCAGACTCACAATCGAGATGCAAAGGAAAAACTTTGAAAATGACAAGATAGGTTAATCACATGAACTTCCACCAGGGAAGTGAAGCCGATGACGGCCATACAACTTTTTGAGGGCGCTGATAACCATGAGCTTGCAATATTCCTTAGTCAACAATTTGTTTGTAAGCTACCTGCTTCGCTTTATAGACTTTGGTGAGAACAAGCTCTATCATAGCGTATTTAATGGAAACAAATACACCATAAGCAGGAGAAGCGGGTATATAATAATTAACGTGTTTGCAAAGAATTAGTACAATTTTGTACGTTTCCTTATTTTACATCATATCCTGTGAATGATGAAACAAGAAACAATCGTTTTAACTTTGAAACTGTTGTTTGTGTGAAATTGATCTGACATTGGTGGGTCTTTGTGACATTCTGCAGTGTAATGTCTACTAAGGTTTCAAAATGTTGAGAGATCCTACCAATTCTAATGAGTATGGCATTAGAATTACTATATCTGGTTTTATGTGCGACGTACTTTAACAAATCTACTTATTGACTTCCTGTATTCTTCTGATACAGTTTACTTTGTTACGTTCTTTTAATTATTTCTATTTGTTGATTATTACATTCAACTGATTCATGTGGTTTTCAAGGAAATGACAACTCTACACACCAGTTACTAATTAAATGAACCACATATGCAACTAGAACTGTCTCTTGAGAGCCAAATAAATACCGCCAAAGCATTGACCTCCTTACCTTGATGTTTGACTTATGCAGATAAATGCAACATCTTCTGATATTGGTTTGAATTGTGCCAAGATTGATTAAAATCATCCATAGAAATGAAAGATATGAAGCGAACAAGATGTTGACACGGACAACCAGACGGACAGACAAACAGACAGGATGATTTCTATATAACCCCCAAACTTCGTTTCCGGGAGTATAATTATGTTAAATATACTATAATTGTCTTAATTTCCTGCAAGTTAAAATTTGAAATTTCTCAAAAACTAAGGTATACTCCCTCATGCAAAGTATTTCCTTAGCTTAATTTGGTAAAAAAATATTTTTGTCCTTTAGGTAGCTTTTAAACATCTTTAAAATAATTTTGGTTTCATAATTTTGGTCCAAGCACTACTGACGAGGAATTGTATTCCGAAACGGTCGTCTAGTTCTGTAGAATTAAAACTGGTATAATATGTAAAATATCCCTAAGCGGTTTATTACAAGTAGCTTTAAAAGTATTTCATTCAGTATCTCCTTGTTAATAGAAATAAAAGACCCAATAGGAGCTGTAATGCTCACCTGGCAGTCAATTTACATATTTGATAAATAACATGCAAATCGTGTTAAATGACATTCCACCCACTTTGTCAGTTCCTACTAGACATTTCTAACCTTTCGTCGGAGTAAGACTGGGAGTTAAAATTGTAGTTCAAAGGGGGTCATCTCAACATTTTAAGCATATACTTCTAAGCATTTTTAATGCAGTACGTTTCGACAACCTGGTAAATGGTGAGTCAGTGCGACATATCCTATGTCACAGAAGCCTTTATTGGAGAAATATATTGACACCGAACCCCAAACATTATAAATAACCATATGCTGGGGCGACTTCGAAAACATATTACAACAAGCACCATACGGATTCCAAACAAAAATATACTGAAGATACCATCAACAAAATGTTGGAGTTTTTGATAGATAACATATTTGTTGTGTTTGGTAATATAGTTTTTCAGCAAACAATCGGTATACCAATGGGTACAAACTGTGCACCATTGCTTGCTGATTTGTTTCTTTATTCTTACGAAGCAGAATTTATGCAGAACCTTGTTAAATCTGGAGAGAAAACGGTCGCCAAATTATTCAACTCAACATACAGATAGATAGATGACGTTCTGTCTCTTAACAATCCTAAATTTGGAGACTATGTAAATGTATCTATCCTAGTGAGCTTGAAATAAAGACACGACTGATTCCTCAAGTTCTGCTTCATATTTAGACTTATATCTGAATTATGACGCACAGGAAAGGCTACATTTGAAACTTTATGACAAACGTGATGACTTCAATTTTTCTATTGTCAACTTTCCTTTTTATGCAGCAATATACCTGCTTCTCCTGCTTATGGTGTATTTGTTTCCCAATTAATACGCTGTGGTAGAGCTTGTTCCCACTACGGGGACTTTGTACAACGAAGAAGGCTGCTTGCAAATAAATTGTTGACTCAGGGATATTGCAAGCCTAGGCTTATCAAGGCCCTCAAAAAGTTTAATGGCCGTCATCACAGTATTGTTGATAAGTTTGATGTCTCTGTGTCCAGGATTGCCTTGGATATATTTGACGTCTCATAGTTCCATGTTCCTTTCACACAATTTTGATTACACACGTGGCGGGTGTAGCTAGCTAAACAGGAGGTGTTTCCCCTTCCGGAGCACCCGGCTTCACTTCCCTGGTGGAAGTTTACGTGTCTAGTCAAACTTGTCAATTCCAAAGTTTTTACTTTGCTTCTGGATTTTGATTCGGAAATGGATTAGTATGTTTGTTTTTGATAAAACAAGTCAATGCATGATTATAACTTTACTTGTTGATATTTAAGATTAATGCATAAGTTATTCTATCTTTCCTTTGAAACCGAGTATTTCATGTTTAATGTTGAATCGCTCTTATCCTTGTTTTTTGTTTCTTTCTGAAATGTTCGAAGTAAGTATGGCGACAATTGCAAATGAAATTGACGTTATGTAAAATAAAATGTGGGACATTTACACAGGGTATGTACATTGACCATCAGATAATGAATGGGGCAACTGGCCAGACACTGTAGACAGATGCAATTCATAGACAAAGTACCGACCCTAAATAATTTTTAACAGCGGGCATCGTTATTATAATTATAAACACCATTGTTATCAATGAAACAATGGTCAACTAAAATGTTCATGAAAACGATGCCCAAAGGATGTTTTCGGTTTTTGCGAGCGATCGACCACAGGAATGTTCATGGTATGGCTTTAATTTCACCTATATGAGGCCACTGTTATATAAAATAGTGTTTACCGACGCCCCAGCAGCATTTTAAACTCGATGTTCGAGATTACAAACCCTACAGCCATGACAATCTTTTGTTATATGTATGGCACGGCATGTTATATACAACTTCACTTTGCTTTTTCTTGTTATATTTGTTGATATCTATGTTTATACAACTTGCTAAGACATTAACTTTTGACAAAAAAAGTATCATTACTTATACGGATAGAGGATTTATGCTGTTCCAATGATGTGTTTAGTCAAAACATCTGAAGTGGTAAATGTAGCTTCAGGTTCATATTCTTTACCAACATTGGAAGAAGAATCTTCGTGGTCAGTTTCAATACGACACGTGGCACCTGGATCACGACTCATATCAGCACAAAATTTTACCGTATAAAGAATAGCTTGTATTTACTGAACACGGCTTTATATACCCTATCAATAAATCACTGAACCATGAATATCAATACATAAAAAATAAATAATAAAAAAAAAACCGAAAAGAAATGCATTTCATGTTTGTAAACATGTGGATTGTCAATTACTTTTAATGAGCCCATTCGTAAAAACATTACATGATTGAGTATGCCTTGAGGAGGAGTTCATTTGTTAGAGCAATAAATTGCTGTATGCGCCTTGATGGGGAAGGTGAACAAAATACATATTCTAATTGATGTCTGTTGTTTACAGATTTAGCTCCTAAAAGCTCTAATTATTCCACAAGAGCTATATAAATTTATTGAGTCGAACAAAAATTCTCAAAATAAAAGATGATATTTAATTGTCAAATTCTAGGTTAAAAACTTGTATTAGAAAGGATACTATGATACCAGGATTGAAACTTAAAAATGTTTCCTCCCTTCGGACTGAACTATATAAAACTTGCCTCGTTTTTTAACAGTTATCTAGGTGGCCTTTCATAGCTGGGTTCAATTGTATCTGGGTTATAAATATAACACGTTAACTGACCTCCAAACAATTCACAAGAAACATTTATCGAAAAAGTTTATTTATAAAAATTAAAAGTTTTTTTTTTTTAAAAAAAGGTGACAAAAATACTGAAAATTCGAAAAAAATATTTTTTATAATACATAAATAATTTCAAAATTATTTAAGTGATATCAATTCGAAACCGGATTTAGGTTTAAATCACGCCATCTGAATGAATAGTTTAATAATGAACTGTGGGTGTGTATGTTAAAAGTACATTTTCTCCTAAATATTACTTAATCTAAAACAAACATACAAATCCATATCCTATCACAATCCAGAAACAAAGTAAAAACTTTGGAACTGACACGTTACTTCCACTAGGAAAGTTAGACCGGGTGCCCAAGGATGGTAAGCACCTCCTATTTAGCTATGTGTGTAATTAAAGTTGTGTGAAAGGAACATAAAACTATGGGACGTGAAATACATCCAGGACAATCCTGGAAAAAGAAACATCAAACTTATCAACAATACGGTGACGACGGCCATAAAACTTTTTAAAGGTCTTTGATAAACATGGGCCTGCAATATCCTCTGGTAATTAATTTATCTGCAGGCAGTCTTCTTCGTTGTACAGGGAATAAGATCTCTTTAATATTTGACTTTACTGTAAGTTTATCTTATTTATGTGTAATTCATGAGAGTTAATATTGATTATACTAAGTAGTAAGACAAAATTGAACTGTCTGCTTGACCTTTTATTTGAAATATTCATATATGATGATCAACCCAATACATAGGTAGTGTAAGGACTCGAAATTAATTATACATACACAATGCATGTTTCCTATGTTATAGACGGAATAAGCTCCTGTATTTCCCATACATAAATGCAATGGTCAAACATAATTATTTTTTAAAAAAACCGATTAGAAAGGTCAATAATGTTTCCCTATTCTTGCTTAAATATATTTCAGTGATATTGCAAGCCTAGGCTTATCAAGGCCTCTAAAGGATTTTTGGCTGTCATCACAGTATTGTGATAAGTTTGATGTCTCTGTGTCCAGAATAGCCCAGATATATTTGACGTCCCATAGTTCCATGTTTCTTTCACACAATTTTGATCACACACGTGGCGGTTGTCTAGCTAGCTAAGCAGAAGGTTTTTACTTTGCTTTTGATTGTGATTTCAACTTGGATTAGTATGTTTGCTTGTAATTGTTTGTTATTAGACATGGGACTAGACAACCGGCATACTCTGAAATAATTTATTGACAAAAGTGTTATCAATATCCGAAATATACGACAAACGATACGTGCCTGTAAAATCGTGATGCGTTCTACTTAAAACATGCACCAAGTTTTTCCAAATTTTGAATATTGTCGTGACAGTTGTTAAGGACTTGCTTTTGAATAAAGTTTGCCTAAGAGTTTTAAAATTATCATGACAGTTTTAATAATTTACATGACATTTTTTTTCAAAATGTTCACCCAAGAAATTAAATTGAAAATTGTCATGGCGGTTTTAAAGGATTTACATGACATTTTTTAAAATGTTTACAGGAATCTGATAATGATTCAACAGTGATGTAAGGTTAAACGAAGGATATTGATTTATCGACAACTTTGTTATCAAACCGCTCTAATAGGAACGTTTTTGACAAGCACATATTACCAACGTAGAAATACTTGTGTAGATAAAGCGAAATTATCAACTTCCTGGTCATAGTTACAGACATGTATTTAAGCTTTGAATGTTGATAATTCGACATTACCAAAATAAGATAGAAAAAAGCAGGTTAGGCCTATTTTCGTCTGCTCATGGAGCTGCGAATATTTTTACTGTTTTGTTACTTTGGGTGGCGACTGAAACTGTTATATGTTTAGACAGTAAGTACATTAATATTATACGTCATAAAATAAATTGATTTATTTATTGAATATGGTTTTATGTCCCTGTCAAGTCTATATCACTTATATAGAGTCTTCACCAGGTATAAGTGAAATAGCAGCAATTCTTACCTTTGCTGTTTAATCATGGCTATGTATAAGAAGTGTTCTCGAACGTGTTGTGACTGACGTGACACGGGTTTCGGTTTTTAATGCCTCTTTAGAAGTATCCATGGCTTTAATTTCTAATTGCCGATTGCTTGGCGAAAGAAGAGTCACTCCCTATTGTCAAGACTTGTTGAGAGCCAGGTGAGGTTAAAACCCTCGACTTCCAACATACAGAGCGACTCTGGTTTTTTCTCACACTCTCTCTTCAATTATTCTTTATTCACATAATTGAATACCACGACTTGCTTTAAATAAACATATATATATATGTATCACAGAATTACAAAATTAATATAAATTTATTTCATTACCATCATGTTGCGAGTATTGAGCTATCGTTGGGAAACAACAAAAATAAATTAAAATGGGTATATATTTTCAAATGTTTGTCTAGTGCTGTAAAATTAAAACTGGTATAACATGTAATTTAAACTATTGAGCTGGTATCCCTGCTGGTACTGTTGCCTCATTGATATCACATACTCAGTATGCAATAATTTTGTATTATTGCTATTTAAATTTTAAATTCCTCAAAATCTAAGATATACTCCCTCATGCAAAGTATTTCTTTAGCTAAATTTGGTAAAATATATTTGGTTCTTTGGATATCTTTTCAACACATTGAAAACAATTTTGGTTCCATAACTTTGGCCAAAGCGCTATCGATGATGAAGTGTATTCTGAAACGACCATCTAGTGTTGTAAATAAAAAAAATGAAACAAGATGCAATAATTTGTATTGGCTACCTGCGTAAGCGTTAATTTGTTCCAGCGAGGGTAAAAAGCTTAACTACAAACCTTTCGCAAATGAAACAGATATGTCATATACTATTAAAATTCTTATCATAACATGCATAATTTTTTACACAATTTTATGGATCATAATAATAACTATTATATAGCAATATATCCATCGCATAGAAATGTAGAAATGTCAACATTGATCGGTTGAGGGGTGCTAGCGATGGGCTGTATTTATACCTGCATCAAATAATTAAAATAGTTTAAACAAATAGATTTAATGACATTTTAACATCTAAATATAGTTCATAAAGATTTATCGGACATTTTTGTCTGAAGCAGAAGGAAACGCTTTGCCAAGCAAGGAGAATTAGATTGAGGTACGCTGCTTTACTAGACTTCGACTGCTAAATTTCCACTTGATTTAAATTGATTTATTTATTACTAGACAAAAACAGAAACATATCTGAAAATTGTGCAAAATGACTTTGGTCGCTTGAAATCTCAGATGCAACGATCACCTGATCACAACATGCAGCGCCGTGTCCACCAGAACTCGGTGAATAAAATAAGTTTTTATTCTATTTTTAAGTTGCCTAGTATATCTTTTTTACAACACTTAAAAGATTTACAAATGGTATTTTTAGACGAGGAATTGTCAATTTTTAATTTATCGCTGAAAATGATGCCATGTAGCGATTCACCTCATTGTTTACAATCGAAGCGGCAAAGAAATGCCCTAAATTAAGTCACGTGGTGATGAAAGTCACGTGACAATTTGTCCGGAACTTTGTATCTCGGAAACGGCGTGTTGCACTAGTTCTTATAACCATTTACAACAACAAGTGCAATATTTATGTATTGTAAGACAAAATTGAATTTTTAGATGGAAGTAAACGAAATTTATTTAGCTATATAATAAAAGGGTTATTCAACTTATATTGTGAAATACTGCCCCTCGTTGACACAAAATTGTTGTCGAGTCAACGGGGGACAATATTTCACAATATCAGTTCAATAACCATATATTATTAAATTTATTCATTGGAATCAAACGAAATTTAAACGAGACTAGAATATCATACTTGAGTTGAAATTGCTGAACATAATATACATGTAATCGTGTCCTAGAAGCTTTAATATATTTTGTAAAGGCATGTTTATTGGAATATAATAGGTATTGACAAAAAAAGATGTCTCTGTGTACAGAATTGCAATGGATTTATTTGACGTCCCATAGTTCCATGTTCCTTTTACACAAATTTGATTACACACGTGGCGAGTGTAGCTAGCTAAACAGGAGGTGCTTACCCTTCCGGAGAACCTGGCCTCACTTCCCTGGTGAAAGTTCACGTGTCTAACCTAACCTGTCAGTCTCAAAGTTTTTACTTTGCTTCTGGATTGTGATTCGGACATTGATCAGTATGTGCAAAGGTCAAAATATCTGATGAAAAAGAATGTTGAAATTATTGCTACATGAGGCACATAACAAATGTTTGAATTTTCTGAATGAAATATGGAGAATTACAGTCTGTTGTATAGGCTTGTATATAAGATTCTCGCACATGTGACGAGTGAACCCAGCTATTCTTTACGGTGCTACATTTCCCTGTATCACCTTGGTTAAGGCAGATCACACGAACTCTCTGCCGTCTTTGTTGGGATATTTCTGGCTTTTTAATCCAATTCTATGAAGAAAAGGACATTCCGGATGAGAAACGATTATTAATGGACACTTAATTGATGACGTCATAATAATTTAAGGCAAGAACATAAGGAAAACTGAGCATAAGATGCAAATATTTGTATACACATCGCGTTTTTATTTTGCAAAAGTGGAAAAATGACCCTACACCAATAACAGTGTAAGAGATATTTCAAGCTCGAATGAATATTTTCAATATCCAGAATTGGACAGAAAAGATTAACCCTCGTTTGAGATATATCTGTCTTACACTGTTACCGTTGTAAGATTTTATTAATGTTGTAGGCATTAATATACTGTAAAACACTTTATTTTCGCGTGCATTTTATTTTTGCTAATTTCGCCAGGCAAGAGATTCTCGTGAAAATAAAATGTCGTAAAATTAAAGTGTTTGTGATTTAAGCTACGGACGATGTAAGTTTCTGATAAGCCTGTTAAATGAATAAAGAGTTATTTTTATCAAATCACACATGACATGTTTGTACTGAGATAAATTATTACCGAATGATTTAAACGTACACCTGTAATTCAGGTGAGTACTGGTCCGCTTGGTAGTAAACAAAAACAAGGTGATTACTTATCGATTTTTTTAATAAGACAGGTAACAGTAAGTTGTTTTACCTATCAGGTATATTTGTCAACAGGTAATGTTGATTTTGTTATATCGATATCAAAGTAACCGGAACCAGACGGGCAATTATGTGCATTTGTGTATGATTGAAATTGTTCACAAACTGATTCCAAAAAAAAGTTCGTTGATGCATGTAAAGTGCGAAAGTGTTGTATGGTCTGCCTTGTACTCGCACTCAGGGCGACTTTAAGGTGCTAGCTCACCAAGTCAGTACGCCGGATACAAGCGTACCACTTCCCCAGTCACATTATACTGATACCGGGTGAATCAGTAAAGGCAAGCGGCAAAGGAAATTCACTGCTCACAGGTGGTCTGAGTGGAACTCGTATTCACAACGGTAAGAGACCATGTCTTATCCATTAGGCTATCGCGGCTTCACTAAGTATCTGAAGGAGTTAAATCAATACGTTCCTATTTGTTATCAGTAAGGTTGTTGTGTTATCTACTGAAAAAGTAATTCAAGTTCGACAGTGATAACATAATGATCTATTGATGTGTTTGACAATGTTAAGAGGGGTTTTATCGAACTTAAATATAAACATTTGAAAAAATTAATGAAATAACTTTCAAAAGTAAAATCAAAATTGAATATTAGATGAATGCAGGAATTGTTTTGATCAGGGACTAAAAATCCATAGATAATGATATTTTCCTAATCAGCCCCTGGTCAAAACAATTGCTGCATTCATCTGATATTTGTCACTAACGGGGCAATCTAATCAAGTTTTCAACCTAACCGTCTCAATTGAAATTACACAGGTGGCGGGTGTAGCTAGCTAAACAGGAGGTCCTTACCCTTCTGTAGCACCCGGCTTTACTTCCTTTATCAGTTTCAAATTACTTTGCTTTTGGATTCTGATTTGGACATTGATAAACTAGTAGTGTTAGTATTATTAGTTTAAACTCCAGGTATTTATATATTTTATAGATAGTAATAAAAAAACTAACGACAGCATGATATTCCATTTCGCAATGTATTTCGAATATTTTTTTCTTTTCTTTACTACTTTCTATACTTTCGAATATACAGTATTCCTTTTCAGGCTTACATTTTAACTAACTTAAAATATCTTTTGTATTTGTATTTTTAAGTTAGTTAAAAAGTAAGCTTGAAAAGGAATATTGTATATTCGAAAGTATAGAAAGTAGTAAAGAAAAGAAAAAAACAAACATCATATGAATTATGTTGATTTATTTTTTGAGGTATTGATTTTGAAAATGATGAAACGGAAATCGGTGATGTATATCGTCGATCTGTGGCAGACGACACAGATATCAAGGCGCCATGGCAGGTGAGTGATTTTATTATTCCCCGCCTTTCGAAGGGAGTGGGGAAGTTACATTCGAGTTTGTTTTTAACGCCCGACCGTCCAAAATTTTTGTCTGCACAAATTCTTCAAAACTATAAAGAAACTTTGTGCAAAGCATCAACATTGATAAAAAAATGTGCATATCGCTTACCTGAGTTGGTTTGCTCATTTTCTAGGAGTTATGACTCTTTGACTGAAAAGGAACTTTTTGGCGGGGGATCACTAATTCAATGTGATTATATTTGTATTGTTATCCTTGAACAAAGTCAGATAAAAGGTCGACATTAATAGCTATTCAAAGGACTTTGGTGTCTAAAGAGAGCTCTTATGGATCACAAGTCTAGTCTAAAAAGTTCAAATCAGGACAGATCGCGATGTGAGAAGGGCGATGGTTTTTTCCAAGCACTTTGATTTCTCCACCAATCCGAAACTAGCCATTTTAAAATAAGAAAAAAAACTATATTGATTGGTGGGGGGGGGGGGTTATATCCTATTACTTTACTCCCTTCATACGTTTTAAACCATATTCTAAAACATGAAAAAATAAAGTTAGTTTTTTCGATGGCACCATCGCATGGGCTTCATACTTTTTTGAATGAAAAAAAGAATTTATCACTTATGTTTGTCTCAGTGTATATTATATTTAATTTTGAAAGGTTTGTGTAAATTTTCTTGGAAAAGACTCTCTGATTCCTCAGAAATGTTACTGTGGAGGTGTCCTCGTCAATCCTAAATGGGTTATATCTAGTGCGCATTGTTTCCGGTCGTAAGTATAAACTTTCATCATCATATCTTGGCCGTCGTCCTCCTCCTTAACCGCCCCTCTCCTCCTCTTTTTCCTCCTTTTTCTTCTTAATAATAATCATCATCATCATCATCATCATCATCATCATCATCATCATCATCATCAACAGCAGCAGCAGCAGCAGTAACAGCATCATCATTATCATCATCAATACCTTCTCTATAACCTACCATCCGTAGTACCAGCACTTTCACCATTTATACCACCTTCGACATCATTACACCACCTTCTTCTCCCCAATCATACATAATGACATTTCGCATCATAACCGTAATCCAAACTACATTAAAAAATTTTCCATAAATGACATCTAAGTAATTAAAAACATTATACAATAATGTATATGAAACATCAAGTCCAAACGTACATGTTAATGTTCAAATCATAGCAACGTCAAAAATATTTGTTGTCCCGGATGGGTTAGTACCTCTTGTCTAGCTAGCTACATGCAACATGTGTGAAATAAAAATTGATGATGGGTGCTCTAGAAGGCTAAGAAAGTCCTGTATAGTTTGCTTCACCCAACTTGTGTAAAATCAAATTTGAGAATAAAGGGGACACGGAACTATAGGATTTCAAATACATGTCTATATACAGAAAAAAAATTGAAGCTTAGGTGTCATTATTCCCAACAATGTTGTGAAGAAGGCTATTAAACTTTTTGGAGACCTAAATAAGTGAAAGCTTGTATTATTCCGAAGTTTACTAGCAGCATCCGCCAAACTAAATTTATAAATTTCATCTACCTGAACGATCCAAAGAGCCATTATTCATAAGGTGAGATTATCGACTTTTCGTAATGGAATTTAAAAAAAAATGTGCATATTATAATCATAAATCACAATTTTGAGAGATAATATCTTATATAAAATAATCCTTTAAGCTTTATGCAACTTAAAACTAAAAAAATATATTGTCAAAAATGTATTCAAATATTTTTTCCAGAAATGATGCGTCTAGCTCTTGGCGCAAAAGCCAGTTTCAGTTCGTCCTCGGAATGTCGACAGGAAGTAAGCGGCAAATATTCAGGGCCAAAAATATCATACTACACGACGGATATCGACCGAGTAAAAAGCCATGTGTTCCGGGTGAAAATGATATCGCCCTGATCGAACTAGATCAGAACGCTAAAACTGACACACAAAATGTAAAGGTACTACAGCTTCCGAACAGCAATACAAACTTTGATGGAATGGAATGTTTAATTGGAGACTGGGATGGTACGTAAAGAAAGTATATGTCTTAAAATTTCTACTTGGCATAATGGCCTTGATTAAAATTTCATTAATTGATTGAATAGAGTGTTACAACATAATCAAATTTTTTCACTTTTATCGAGACGTCATAGGTAACGTGACAGGATTTGTTTTACCTTATGTGCGCTTGTGCAAAGTGCAAAGTGCAGACAGGCTCTTTAAGGTTCAAATGTTCCACGCCTACCATTACATCAGACATGCCAGTACAATATTACTAGTTAGACATATACCATTTAAATGTATCTGGACAGGACTGGGGAATGATCGAAATAAGGATAGCTACAAAAATGAAGTGATAAAAAAGCTACAAAGATGCAGATGCTGATACTTGTTGAGATATAGCTAACGAGGGACCAATATTAGTTTCCTAGTGGTTAGCATACTGTTTAACTTTCGACAGACCTGCACTTTACAGAAAATATGTCATTGTATAAATAATTAGTAACTATGCAAATAAATTAAAAGCACTGAAACTAATTAAACCAAAATTAAACACACCAACCCATGTCCGAAGAACAACCCAGAAGCAAAGTTAAAAATTCGAAACTGACAAGTTATGTCAAATACGTGAACAACCACCACGGAATTCGAAGTGCGCCATTTTGATTTTAGGCCTGTTAGTTGTACTATATTTGGCGTGGAAATGTTATTTGTCATCGAATCATTAAAACATTGGTACAATAGTAAACTTGAGAAAATTTGCTGTAAACTATGTTTTTGTGTTTTTGTTGCTAAAATTGGTTGTTGTTTCACAAAAATGTTTTTCTATATATATCTAGGGACTACTGGAACAGACGCATCTTATGAAACAGTGTCCATACCTACTGATCCTGATGTTTGCCAGATAAGTAACAATACAAAGAAATCTAAAGTGCTAGAGGTTTGTATGTTTTGAATATTCAAATAAGCCTTATCTTAATTATGTCGTCACAAAGTTTGTTGGTCGTCATCACAATGATGTTTGATAAGCATGAGCATGTTTTTGTATCCAAAATAGTGAGTGGTCATTCATAAAAATCTTGACAATCTAAAACAATTGATGGTTTATCTCTTATTATTTATTCAAATTGATGAAGTTTAAAATGTATTGGAAAGTGGTTACAGAGAATATTCGATAATAGCAAACCCACCTATTAATTTTTTTCTGGTTTATTGTGCAGACGCATACATTAACTCGTTTGCTTTAATGTATTCATCCACTCTATGAACTTGTGCGGCCAGCATTATGAGTAAAACACATATACGTCGATTTGCATATGTATCGAACAAGGAATTTCACCTTCTTTATTTTATGAATATCTTGAATGTAAATGTCTTAAATAAGCAATGCCGAGAAAAATAATTTTGATTTCAACTTTCCATTGTCAACGTTCCTTTTCTATTTCAATATACCTGCTTCTCCTTCTTATGTTGTATTTAGTTTGCAGTTAATAGGCTATAGTAGAATTTGTTTCTCCTATACGAGCATAATAAAGCAAGCTGCTTACAAATAGATGGTTGAACCAGAGATATTGGAGGCTAGGCTTATCAAAACGTTGTATGACCGGCATCACAATATGCTGTAACTGAATCCAAAATTATCGAGCCCATTATCCATAGGATTTTTGTATGTATATCATTCTGTGTAAAACACTACCGAAAACTGATACACGTGTTTTATTTGACTGTTACCGTCATTACACTAAGGAGACGTTCTTTCGTATTTAGGGTGGATCTGGTGGTGCTATAGCATGTGGACAGGAAAATAAATTCCTCGCTGGACTGGTACTAAACGGAAAAAGATGTGGACAGTCTGGAACTTACCTGCAAATAACCGAATATTTAAATTGGATAGGTCAAAATACAGGTAATAATAACAATCAACTGTTGAAGCCATTTTGTTTGTAAAAGTAATCTACGCCTTATTTCCATAGAAACCAAACAAAATTGAGCTATGATAGATATTTTTCACTTACTTGCACCTAGTCGTAACTGGAAACCTTAAAATCCATACCTGTATAAAGTATTTCAGTAGAAAGGAAAACTTTTGCGCTATGGAAATTGCGATGTTTACGTTGGAAAGAAAGTCCTTGGTGACATATAATGTCATATTCGCAACAGGATACGCCATTTGGATGATTTTATTAACCATGTTCAATCCTCACAGCACCAACGTTTCACTCTGCTCATAAATATTCCAAGCTCATAGCAGATTTTTTGTCACGACTAGACACAAGTAAATGACACATATAAATTTTTATTCAATTTATTTGATTTTCTATGGAAATAAAGATAAATTTACTGTCACAAACAGAATGGCTTAAAGAGTAAATTGTTTGAGTGATATACTTCCGGAGCAACTTCTCTGATTGAAGTTGAACCTAATTTGCCAGTTACAAGAATTTGTAGTTGAAAAACGTACTTGGCTATATCCAATGTCCTTTAAAGCATGTGTTACTTTTGAATGCATTATTTTGTAATAATCAAAAATAGTACATAACACTTCCACGAACAAGAAACAACACCATTAATACATTTCTGTTTCATGAAATTACACGTAATTGATTTAAGCAATTCACACAGTATATTTATCCAAAATATAAAAACAATTTTGTGTGTGAAACTAAAAACTTTTTGTATGGTGTGTTAGTGAATGTAACATGAAAAATAAGATTGTGAAGTAGCAGTAGATTTTACCTTTGTGTAGGGCCCAGAGAATAGACAGAGGAGGCTATTTAATGCCAACCGTTATACGGGACATCGGTTTTATATAGTATCCATTGAAGTGACTTTGAGTATTTTCAACATCTTCAAAATAATTTTAGTTTTATAATTTTGCTCCAAGCACTACTGATGACAAATTGTATTCCGCAACGGGCGTCTAGTGCTGTAAAATTAAAACTGGTATAATATGTAATTTGATTTTTAAATGCCGAGTGTTTGGCAAAAAATCAGTTTATGTTTGATTAGACATGGTTGATGTTCGAAGTCCTCTGAGCACTACTTTCCTTAGTGGAATTTTAATTTGCTCTGGGGTTATGATTTCCAAATAGATTGATTTAAATTTATATATTAAATTTTAGGTTTATTTTCTGCAAATAGAGGACACACTAGAGAGAAGCGTATGCTTGTAGCGTTACCTTGCTATACTTCCAGTGATGCCAGTAAAGACAGTAATGTTGATGGTACTGATCTCAATTATATGACTTATATTGGCGGGGTGGGTGGGCTTTTGACGCGTTAAAACACAAAAAAGAAGCGTATGCTTGCAGCGTCCTCTTGCTACACTCCCAGTAATGACGGTAATGTTGATGTAAATGATCTCAAGTCTATGACGTTTAAGTCTTGGCGGGTGGGGTAGGTTTTTTACGCTGCAATAACGCATTGTTTTCATGTCAACCGAAACTTCATTAAGTCCGAGGAAAAATACCCGAAAAACACCAAAACCATTTTGATTTTTATTACTATTAGGTGTACCTGAGCAATGAAGAAAAAAAATCAATTGAAAATGCAGTTATATTTATTTTCACAGAAAAAATGAAAATTTGGAGATAACCATGTTACATTTGAAAAGTTCCAACCGTAATTCGTGGATTTGACTGTCGCAAAATGAGTTCTACCTGGTGACGTTTGCGGAGCCGGGTAAACGGAATTTGCGACAGTAAAATCTAAGTTTTACGGTTGTAACATAGTTTTCTCCCATCTCTAAATATAAAAGATCGAAGTATGCAGTGTAGGAAAGCCATGTGGAATATTTCTGTCTTTCATTACGTTGTTTTGTTGTCTTTCATCACGTGATTTTCAGTAACGAAACAATAAAAGGACAATTGAATGTCGTCATTCTATGGGGAGATGACGTTGTCTTGCGGGAAAATGACATCCGAATATCAGAAATTTAGAAATTTACATTGCGTTTCGAAAGTTTATTCTGAAAGATTAGAATAAATAGCTTTGTTTTCTAGTTTATACATTTTGTATAAACCATATTTAGGTACATTCTGGCCAATGGTCATATTTATTTTTATGTAAAACTTTAAATAACAAAGTTAGATTTTCAAAGATGGCGTCGATGTCGATCTAACTTCTTTTTAAAGTCAAGAAATGTAATAAAAATAGGAGAAAAAGAATCAATTATGAGTTTATCCATGTAGGATAGGGAAATCTCATCCTCGGCAGGCTTCGTCTCTGACTCAAATATTCAACCCCTCGGGTGAGATTTCCCTATCCTACATGGATACTTAGATTCTATAAATCTCCATACAAATGCAAATCAAAAAATAATACAATTAATTAATTGAAATGTCATAACTCTGACCGTAAAACGTAGTGTTTCATTAACCATCTTTACATTTAGGGGAAAATGTTAATACAAAGCCGAAGTACAAGGGCAAAAATGACACAGAGGCCAATTAACTGACAATATGAAAATACAATGTATCGCATTAATTATGATATTATTTATGTCAAAGATTGGACACATTTATACATACTGTCGACAAAGAAACACTTACTCAAGTCAATTGCAACGTTTGTTAAAAAATGTATAGCTTAATATCCAAAATTACCCTGTATCTCTAAATAGGAGGCGCGCACCCTTCCAGAGCTATCGGCCTCGACCCCTGAGAAAATTCAGGCGTTTGAATTTGCCAGTTTCTACGTTTTTATTTTGCTTTGGATTTGTGCTTTTATCATGAATTGGTGTGTTTGCTTTTGACGATATCCGAAACCGGAGTGACCGGGAAAACACCGACCATTGGCAATCAAACTAAAAAACTTTCGATCATAAAAAACTTTTATTTGTTTTCTTTTTTAAGAGGATTTTGCTAAACTGATTGAGGCATCTAACAGCTTTATGGATGACTGTTTTGGTAATGGTCCTGATCCTGAAATCATAGACAACATTCCCGAAGATGAGAAGAAGAATATAACCGAATTTGTCAATAAGTTCTTAGACGAAAAAAATGCAAGAAGAAGAATTTACAACACAAACAACTTTGGAGATGTTTTAAACCTTATTTACCATTTAGGAAGAGGTGGTTTGCAAACTATGAATGGAATACTTGAGAATAACATACTTATCCGACAATTTAGAGGTGAAAAAATGAGAAATGGTTTTTTACTTACTAAAGATAATTTTTATTGTTTCCCATACATGGTGAATGGGCAATATATACAGGTGGGAGATTTATCGGGTGGCTCATATGGTGAGATACTGAATAGAATAGGCAGAAGTAATTTTAGCCCAGGTGACCAGCTTCCATGTTTTGCAGGGATTAAAGATTACTATCGAGATAAGGCCGCGCATTTAGCGCATTTTACCTTTGCTAACCTATTTGCCGAGTCTGTTAGAAATTGGAATTCGTTGACAATAGGGATGATGGTAATCAAAACAAATTTTACATCGACGATAACAATGTTTAAAGAAAACAAATGGCCAATGTCGGGAGGGTCCTGGAAAAATCAAGCAACTTGGGGTAAAGATACAGAAAATACACCGCCTAAAACAAAAGACAAGTTCAAACAGCTAGTTGATGCCAATAATTTTAATATAAATGATATGAAAGAAGTATTTTGCGAACTTTATGACGATATGGGAGAGCCAAGACCCACCTGTTGTCCAGACGAATAACGAGCTATTATAACAGTCAGTGTCTTTGTGACAATGAATCATGCTTTATTTTTATGAAAAATTTCGGATACAGTTTAAAAATGATTGATATTTGAACTTACTTGAACCTAGATGTAACTGAAATTCGCCATGAGTATTGCTTTCAAATATTTCTGCAGACATACACTTCAAAGATAATTTGATTGCTTATTAATTTTCGTCAAACAAAACAATTTTCAATCTCGCTCATTGAAATGAAATATTTTTGTTTCAATATCGCCTTATCATTACTTACCAGTATTCATATTTGACGTAAGTATTAATTAATTGTATAATTTTGACGTATCACAGTAGGATAGCCAAGTCCAAATTGTGCGTTGGTTTTAAAATTTGAAACCTTCCGCGGTAAATAAAAAGGGATTACTTTTTGGCAAGTGTCTGAACCCGAAAAAAATTCGCCATTTTCAGAATCGTTTTTATACCATAAAATTAACATTTCTATCTACGAATATGATGCAAGCGTGTGAATAATTAACTAAACTTTCTACATGTATCAAAAAGTCCGAGATAAAACGCCACATTTACTTAAAATTACTGATATCCCGACGATAACCGATTTCTCTTGAAAATCAACAGAAATTTCTTCTCCATTTTTGAAACTGGTACGTTTTTTGTGTAAAGAATACTTTTCCTAGAAATTTTAATACAATGTCAGAAAATTATTACAGTATACGCCAGTAAATTATCGTACCTGGTGCATGAGGGTTAAATATGCGAAAATCGCAAAAATCCAACAGCATGATTTCAGTACGTCTTGTTGTCAATGAAAACAAATATGGCCGCGACCTTGATAAACATTGTTCTAACGTAATGACGTAAACAACGTTCCCCGTGTCAAATATATAGGTCAACTGTCTACTGTATACACAGTACACGCAATGTACAGTACAGACCTGTCGAAAGATTAACACTAAGCTAACCAAAAGAAGTCAAAGCTCGACTGCCGAGTGCCCAAGGTATGGAAAGGTAGCGGTCGAAAAGCGGCCGAGAGATAGGCCTAAATGGCAACTGCTGTCGATATAAACACCAAACGAGGAACCGGTGTCGGCACTAATTCGTTAGCTGGATACTAAACTTTGTACAGGTCTGTACTGTATTTATTGATATTTTTTGCAACAGGCATCCTCATCTGGCACACATCATATGACATGTGTTTGTTGATGGAGATACTTTACGACCCCAACAGGAATAAATAAATAGAGCCTAAATAAGAAATTCTATGTACAGAGAAATAAGTTAGAGCTGGGACACAGTAATGTTGAGCAGGTTACAAAATGTCTAGCAGGTTAGAGATGATAGATAGATAAATAAATAAATAAATAAATAAATAAATAAATAAATAAATCAGAAATTGTTCAGAGAAATAAGTTAGAACTGGGACACAATATGTCAGCAGTTAATAAATAGTTAAATAAATAAATAAATAAGAAATTCTACAGAGAAATAAATTAGAGCTGGGACACAATATGTCAGCAGTTAATAAATAAATAAATAAATCAGAAATTCTACAGAGAAATAAGTTAGAGCTGGGACACAGTATGTTGAGCAGGTTACAAAATGTCTAGCAGGTAAGAGATGAGAATAAATAAAAATAAATAAAATAAATAAATATCAGAAATTCTACAGAGAAATAAGTTAGAGCTGGGACACAGTATGTTGAGCAGGTTACAAAATGTCTAGCAGGTAAGAGATGAGAATAAATAAATAAATAAATAATAAATAAATAAATAAATAAATAAATAAATCAGACATTCTACAGAGAAATAAGTTAGAGCTGTGACACAGTATATGTTGAGCAGGTTACAAAATGTCTCGCAGGTTAGAGATGATAATAAATAAAAAATAAATAGACATTCTACAGAGAAATAAGTTAGAGCTGGGACACAATATGTTGAGCAGGTTAGTGATGATAAATAGGGTAAATAGTCTAAATACATAAAAAGAAATCCAAATAAGTAACATTTTGTCTTTCCTCAAGGTACTAACATGAAATGGATGGGGTATGGGTACCATGGAAAGCAACCTCAGATATTTTTTGGAAAAATAAAACAAATAATTTTTATGAACAAAATTAACATTTAAAAAATAAAAGATATTGAATTACTAAAAAGTTAGAAAAATTTATGAACAGGCAGAGAGTTAAAAATTTTGTCATATTGTTGTTTGTTAAATGAATGACAAGTGGGCCATAATAGCATTTAAAAGGACTAAAATTGTCTAAATTATCAAATTTAATTTAGAAACTACACAAACAGGTGATTTTATAGGGGACAGGTACTTTCTAGTTGTTCTGGCTGTGATAAATAGATAAATCATTTACAAATAAATCAAAAAGTATGGGATCATATGGCAGTGTTCATTCTAGAAAGGGGCTGTTGATCCTTTATTTTGCCAAATGGCACCATTGTAAAGGCCATAGTGGGCCACATTTGAAATTAGATTTCAAATGCAAGTTCAAAATACATGTATTTGATAGCATTGTCATATATAAAAGCTACATTATATGAAACTTTTAAATACTTCATTACAAAAGCTTTTACATCAGCCTAAAAGACTACAAGTCACATCAAACATTAGATGTATGCAAAATTATTGATGTTATTCAACTTGTTATTATTAGAAATGAACCCATCTGAAAAAATCCTAGAATGAACACTCATGGTTATTACTTTTTAGATAAATATAATGGAACATTTTTCAAAGAAAAATGCATTATGTGTGACTAAACCAACTTTGTAAATTGTAATAATGTTGAATGTCTCATTTCATGTAAAATTAAAACATAACAATATCTTTAATACACTAGGAATTAGATATCATCAGACATTTATGAATGTTTCATTTTATATAGAATTAAAAAATCAACACATATCAATATCCTTAACATACTGGGAATTATATACCATTACACATTTATGAATTGAATGCTTCTCTTGATACTGAATACCTACTTTTTCACCACGTGAAATGCTTTTCATGCACCCTTGTCTGAAATGTAGCATACAGGTAACAGCATAGGTTAAAATCTTACTATGTCAGAAAGTTTGCCAGTTCTCGTGTTGAGGGGTGTGTTTTACCTCAGGGATGAAGCCTAACTATTTTGAGCTAGGGGCCAGCTCACTTCATAAAAGAATTTGCATCAGTAATAATGGCTTAAATGTGTAAACATTAAGGGACCCAGACTGGATTTTAGAAGTCATTGGCTACTTGGCCCCTGCTTATCTTCATCCCTGTACCTAGTTTCCCCCTTAATCTCATTTACCTGATTATAGTTGAAATAATCTTGAATTGAGTGTGTTTACCAACCAATCACTTCTAAATTTAACTGATAAATCAATAAATCTGGAATAGGCCTGTGTGTTACAATTATTTTAAATTCTTTCAAACTAATAATGCCCATTTGGATACATGAATTTCACTGCATTTGCATAAACTTATTTCTTAATGTTATTATCAAACCAGTTCCCATGAATTTTCCTGAAAGGTGATATTTATTTATCAGAATTTTACAATTTTACAGAAATTACTGAAATTCCTAAATATTTTACAGATCTGTATTTAATCATTATAATATGGAGTTAAATTTTTAACCAAGTCAAATGAAATCCACATGATTGGTATTCACTTTTCCTATTTCCTACTTCCACATAGTCTATTTTAAATGTTATTTGTGCTATGTCAAGTTGACTTAAAACTTTTAATGAAGCAAAATAATCAACTTTTTATGTCTAAATTGTACTAAAACAATAATGCCGGGGTTATTGGCATCAGAACAGAAACAAAAATTTAAATAATAAAGACCAATGTTGTGGTGACTCTGGTTAAACTAACATGGGAGATGTTTCCTCATTTTGGGAAATATTTCATAAAGAAAAATCTAGTCTAACCCTCTTTAATGATGTTAGCTTATTTATCCAATGATATGTACTGATATGACTGACAGGTCCTGTTTATATTTTGCCAGCAAAGCAAAATCAATTGGTAATTTTCAGTAATTCTGAGTCCCTAACTAGCCCTACATGAGCAGGTTGCACTGTACACTGTATTGGTACAGATCCCGAGTCCATATGGGTAAAATTAGAACACATCCGTATCTAATGTGTTCGACAGCCATGCAGATCGATCATACATGACAAATAAGGCAAAAAAGCTTGACTATTTTGTCCAAAATACACGATGACATTTTCTGCATGCTAAAATTGTGATCGAAACGGGACGAATGCTAATCAATATGTCCGACTGGAAGTAGTTCCAAAAATCGGCAGATTAGACGAGAAATGAGGTGAAAATACAATATTTTTAAGGAAAAACTTACTTTATTTCAACAAAAATATCTCCACAGCGTCTCTCGATTATCAAATTTATACATTGCATACAATAAGGAAGCTGTCTTAGCATTTATTCTGTGTCAAATTAGCCGGAAAGGGGGCGGCCCATGATCGAGAATCCGGCAATGTCATCGATTTTTTCGACATTTGAAACTGGTACGTTTTTTGTGTAAAGAAAATTATTTGACAAATTATGCATCAAAATAACCGTGAGAAAAAGTTCTTTCCGTTCATGTAAAAACATCTTTGGTGCATGAGGAACTGCGTACACAGAATGATATTTTTTAAAGTTTCAATTTTCAATTTTTCGCCGGTGCCTAACATTCAATTACGATTTAAATTGTTAAATTCTCACCGACTTTGATAAAAATCGTCTTTAATGACTTACTTTTGTCCTCAAAAAACGATAAAATACTACAAATAGTATTAAAAACTCGCAGTGAAATAATATTATGTAATTTTACCGCCTCGAGTGAATTCAAATTTTTGACAATTTTTTCACTTTGTCTGCGCGTGAAATTTTGTTTGATGAATCAATGCGCTGGCCGGGTTGGCTATCCTACTGTCAAGCTACCGCCATAGATCAAAGAAAACAACTGTTTTACTGACTATATATAGAATGACTAAATCCGTATTGTCGAAAATTACATTTACTAGTTAGACGTAGGGAGTTATGCTATAGACTGCCATCCATAATATATATCCATTATGCCCAATGAAGTTTAACAAAGTGTGACATTACTTCATAATCTAGAAGGTATTCAACAAAGTTGTTTTTCTTAAAAAACTTTTATTTTTAAATTTGGTTAATATATAATGTTAAATATAAAACATGTGACGCTCAAATGTTTCTGAATAGAAATTTTAGGAGATCATAACCTAGAAATGAAACAGCCGATCAGCCAAATCTAAATCCAGCCTACTTTTCAGTTTCGTTTCAATCATATATGTCGAAGTGACCATAGAAACCATATAGGTCATTAATCAGGAGCAATGAATAATTCAAACAAACTTTATTTCAACAACTTACAAAAATTATGTTCAATGTTAATGTTGCAGTGTAATAGTTTTTATATTTTTTTCTATAATCTTTAATAGGTATAGTTGTTTAATTTTATGTTACAGAAGTACAGTCACACCAGTATAGGCCGTGGGTGTTAGCTTTGTGTAGTGTATTTTTATTTCATTTAGTTTTAATTAAGCCCCTGAGGTTGAGTGTCACAGAAGTTAAAGTATCATTTTATATCAATTGGTCAAGGCATTTTATTTATTTAAACTTCAAACTAATCTCTATCCTTTAAGTGTATCAGAGGTGAGTTATGTCTGAAACTTTGTGATTTAATTTCTTTAGCTAATTTAAATTAGTTTATTTACACTTCTCAAGTCTAATGTTATCACCCTGTCATTAAGAGAACATAAATCTTATCTGTGATCAAACTTTTATTTTCTTTATCCATCCTGTGCTCATACTGGTTATCATGACTAGTAATTAAACCCTTTATCTTATAGACACGGTATTAGTTTTTAATTATAAAATAATAATGGATTACCGACCACGTGCTATACTCGCAGTATCAAATCCTGGGTAGGAGAGGCTTCTTTGCCAGTTTCCGACACGCGGTCAGACCGACAGCGTTGGGGTGTTCATATATTGAATGCTTGTTTTAATATTTTACAGGTATGTTATACTGCGTTTAATGCAACTTGATTAGTTACATTTTTACTTAAACAATTGTTTCATTTTTCAATAAGTGGAAATATTGTTTTGATTCCACAGTATTATTAATTTTAACTTATTTCATTAATATCTTTAATGAATTAATTACTTTTAGAGCGTTAATGTTAAATGCTATTCAGTTTGAAGTAAGCTTTATGCTTTATGTATTTTAATTGTAATGTTTCATTATTATTATTATTATTATTATTATTACTATTCTTGGCCAGTTTCCGACACGCGGTCAGACCGACAGCGTTGGGGTGTTCATATATTGAATGCTTGTTTTAATATTTTACAGATACCAGAAATATCTTTGTTTTAACACCAATAAAGAACAATATATAAATATAGTCGGCGGCTCTTGTGTTTTGTTTTTACGAACCCTAGCCTGGACAACTGAGGTCCCGCTACAAATTTTGGCGCCCAACGTGGGGCCCCGACTATAAACACCACAAGGAAACTGGACATTTGACGAGGAAGCTCCGGAGCAGAACAAAGGATATCCATACCAAGTTGCCGAACGTAACTGAGCAATTGGAATCCAGAAGTGGACACTTAGAGTGAATATATTTTACACAGAAAAAGTATATTTCACTTGGGATTAAGTGTTTGAAAAAAATAGTTCCTGTACAGCTGTCAGGACTGTACATTCAAAAAGAATGTTCAACGGTTGTGTTTAGGAATATCCAGAACTTTCATGGAAAACAGAACTGATCTGGAAAAGAGAACTTTATTAGCTGTGTTGTTGGACTTCATCTAAAATACTTAAATATTCGGACATTTCCATGGAACACAAAGCCAGCTGTTTATCGACGGGAATATTTTCAAGAACTTAAAACTTTAATACTATTAGAAAACATTAAATTTAAAAAAAAGAGCAACAATCAAATACAGATCAAGGACTTGTTTTAGGACATTTTTTTGGACATTATTATTGTTTATTTATTTGTTTCTAAATACTGGAACAGACATCCAGAGTAAGTAGAAAAACTTATTCTCTATAACATGCTATTATCTAATTGATTGTATTGTAAATGTTTATATTAGAAATCTAGTTGTACAGCTATATAGTTAGTCAAAGGTCATACAGGTCAAATTTTCAATTTAATTATTTACTTAAACGAAAGTGAGATTCCGCTCATTAGCGACAAAGCTTCATCGCTCAATTTTTATTTTTATTTGATTTTTTTATCATATTTGTTTTTTTTTAATTTCTGTAAATTGTTAGTGAATTCATAATAACTTTATTTAATTTGTTTTATTAATTTTCGTTTGATCATAAATTTGTAAAGCTAACCAAGTTGCATATTTTTTTTTCCGTTTCGGTTGTCAATTTAAATTCACGCGTCGTGTCGCTATATATTTAGCCATTTTCTTTATAACTTATAACTGGCTTATAGGCTTGACCACTTCGTTCTGTGTAGTATAGCACTTATTTGTATTTCTTTTTAGTTTTATCTTGTATATATAGTAGTATCATGTCTTTAAGAGAAAGGAGTATTGTGGTCTCGGGGCTCCCAAAGGGGTGGGACCAAGGGCAGGTTAATGATTTTATAAATGCAAATATTGATGAGTCTTTAGTTGAAAAAATCATACCAGGGAAAGATAAGATTTATGTAGTTCTAAAATCCGGGGACAAATTAGAAGATCACTGCCTGAAACTTTTGGACAAAAAAGTTCAAAATAAGAAGGTAAGTGCGAAAGCCCTTCCAATAGAATTGGAGATGGATCTTGCGGGACTTATGTCCGTAGGTGTTGGGGCAACCGGATCAAATACAGCTGGAGATTCGGACCCAACTAGTAAAATCATAGAAACATTAAAGTCACTCCCTTCGGAGGAGATAGCCAAGGTTCTTCAGGCTTTAGTCCCAGCTAAATCAATTGTAAGTGATGATGTCCAAACTGTAAATGAACCTCTGGACACACCAACCACAGAATCACCCGCAACCACACCTATGACCAGTTATCCAGCTGCCCTACCAAGAATATCCACCTTTTCTGGAGATTCTGTTGCAAAAGGGGAGGTAAGCTATAAGCATTGGGCTTACGAAATAAAGGCTTTGATTCGGGATGGTATTCATTCAGAAAAAATTATTTTACAATCAATTCGACGGAGCGTACGGGGCACAGCAGCGGATATTTTATTGCATCTTGGCGAAAATATTGATGTTAATTCGTTAATTCAAAAATTTGAAAAGGTTTTTGGCGACATACTACCAACAGAATCATTGCTTGAACAATTTTATACTGCTCGGCAACATCCTCAGGAAAGCGTAGCTATGTGGGCTATGCGAATAGAAGAAATTGCAGGTAAGGTGAGTAAGAGCGATCCCTCATCAATGCAAAATTCGTCATACTCTACTATGATGAGGACAAAATTTTATTCTGGTATTTGTTCTACACATATAAAAAATGCTTTGAGGCATCGGTTTGAGGATGGCCAGTCATATGATGAACTGCTGGTTGCTGCCCGAAAAGCTGAATTGGAGCCGGGGAGTGATGCAAAACGTCACAGAGTCCATCAGGCTGTTGCAGACACTAGCAACAGGGAAGACGATAAACTAGAAAAGCTCCTTCAAAAGATGACCAAAATGGAGGAGAGATTAAAACAATTAGAGGTGACACCAAAAGAGAAAGTACCAACACATTCGGAATTTCGAGGTTTATGTTATGGGTGTGGTGGACAGGGTCACAAAAGGTCAGAATGTTTAAACTACCAAAACCTAACACGAGGGGGCCGGCGTTAGGTATTAATTCTCTGCAGCCCCAAAATACAATAGATAAATTAGTAGGGAAGGCAAATGAAACTGCAGTAATAATTGAAGGTAAGTACTGTACTGCTCTATTAGACACGGGGAGTATGGTAAGTACATTAAGTGAAACTCTGGTAAAACAACTTAAATTACAAATTTACCCGCTTGACGGACTTATTAAAATTGAGGGAGCAGGTGGCCATTCTTTACCATATTTGGGTTATGCAGAAGCTAAATTTGGACTTCCTGGAGTTCAAACTCTGAAGCTAAATGCATTATTTTTAGTAGTTCCGGATACAAATTATCATAGGAAAGTCTCCGTATTAATTGGAACCAATATTTTACAAGAATTAAGTTTAGACAAAAGTTTAAATCTACCCACTGCTTGGAGAACTGTGTCAGATAGCATATTAAAACAACAAAAGGTAATTGCTGAAGGTGATAAATGGGGTACAATTAAGTCAACGAAAGCTATGATGGTTCCACCGGGGAAGTCTATTATTCATGGAATGACTAGAGCTACGTCATTTATATCAATGAAGATAAATGCTATGGTTGAGGAGGTAAGTGGACAGCCATTACCTGGTGGTATTTTGATAACACCTGGTTTACTAAATTTAAATCCTGGTCAAACTACAAAACGTGTACCTATTGAGGTAAGAAATCACTCAACTAAGTCGGTAATAATACCAGCTAACAGTACTATTGGAATGTTATATCAAGTGACCACTATACCAACAAACAATAATGGTAATGTAGCCCCAAGGGATTTTAAAGAAATAAACGACATGATTTCAGAACACTTAACTCCGCCTCAGATTCATGAAGTTAAAGATCTACTTCTTAAATGGAAATGTGTATTCTCCCAACATGACTTGGATTTGGGATGCACTAATATGGTGAAACATCGCATTAGATTAAAAGATGACATACCTTTCAAAGAGAGACACCGGCGCATACCACCGGCAATGGTAGACGAAGTTAGAAGTCACTTGCAAGAAATGTTAGACCTAGGAGTTATAAGACGGTCTGAAAGCCCATACGCTTCCAGTATTGTCCTGGTTCGTAAAAAAGACAATAGTTTGAGGTTCTGTATTGACCTAAGGAAATTGAATATGAAAACTGTGAAAGACTCATTTGCTTTACCCCGTATTGATGAGACGCTGGATGCACTATGTGGAGCTAAATGGTTCAGCACTTTGGACTTGAAGGCATCTTACTGGCAAGTTGAGATAGCAGAAGAAGATAAGCATAAAACAGCATTTACTGTTGGGCCTTTAGGATTTTTTGAAAGTAACAGAATGTGTTTTGGATTAACCAATGCACCTTCAACAATGCAGCGATTAATGCAGTCATGCATGGGTGATCTCCATTTGACAGAATGCTTATTGTACTTGGACGATATTATTGTCTATAGCAAAACGTATGAAGAGCACATTCACAGACTTGAAGCTATATTTCAGCGGTTAAAGGAAGCCAACCTCAAGCTTAAACCATCAAAATGCAGTTTATTCCAAAAGAAGATAAAATTTTTGGGCCATGTTGTGTCGGAAGAAGGAGTATCAACGGACCCAGATAAAATAGAAGCAGTTAAAAACTGGCCAGTTCCAAAGTCAGTTTCAGAAGTACAGAGTTTTCTTGGTTTTGTTGGTTTTTATCGCAGATTTATTAAGGATTTTTCCAAAATTGCCAAACCTTTGTGTGAACTAACTAGAGGACCAGCCGGTAGGCGAAAAAAAGGTCGGAAGGCACATACTAATACCACATTTTGTTGGGGTGATCAGCAACAGCGTGCCTTTGAACATCTGAAAGAATGCTGCATTAATCCACCAGTTCTTGCCTTTGCTGATTTATCAAAACCATTTATTATACATACAGATGCAAGTTTAGATGCACTTGGAGTAATTTTGTACCAGGAGTTTGATGGTCAAGAAAAAGTAATAGCTTATGCGAGCAGGAGCCTAACTCCTGCAGAGCGTAACTATCCTACTCACAAATTAGAATTTTTAGCCTTGAAGTGGGCCGTTACAGATAAATTCCATGATTATTTGTATGGTAATTCATTTGTTGTTAAAACTGATAATAACCCTTTAACATATGTCCTAACGACTGCAAAGCTAGATGCTACGGGTCAGAGATGGGTTGCTCAATTGGCCAATTATAATTTTACAATCCAATATAAATCGGGGAGTTCAAACAAAGATGCCGATGGTTTGTCTAGAATTAAATGGCCACAAAATCATATGAAAACAATAGATGACAGATCTATTAAAGCAGTATTGTCTGCCGGACAGGTAGAATGTTATGTGGAAACAGTGGCAATGTCTCAGAAAGTTGTTTCACAGATTGAAGACACCTTACCAGGCGCAAGTTTAGAATACGACTGGGCCAATTTACAGCACCAGGATAGGAATCTACATCATGTATTTCGGTTGTTGAATGGAGAAGTTAAAGATATTTCCAAACAAAGTTGGGAATGTAATATGTTCCAAAGACAGAAGAAGAATATCTACATCCAGGAGGGAATAATTGTTAGAAAACGCCGACAGGGCGATATAGAAAGTACTCAACTTGTGCTGCCTCAGGAATTTAGACAAAAAGTTATAATGGGATGTCATGACCAAATTGGTCATATGGGCCGGGAAAGAAGTGTAAATTTGTTACAAGAAAGATTTTATTGGCCTGGCATGATAAAGCAAATGACAGAACATGTGACCAATTGTCTCAGATGTATACAACGGAAAACCCTACCTAACCAAAGAGCACCATTAGTTAATATTTCCACTGTTCATCCATTGGAAATGATATGTATAGACTTTTTAACTTTGGAGCCTTCAAAGGGTAACATTGAAAACATATTAGTTATTACGGACCATTTCTCTAGATATGCCCAGGCAATACCAACCAAACACCAAACAGCAAAAACAGTAGCCAGAGTACTTTATGACCAATTTATTGTACATTATGGGTTTCCAGCCACAATTCACAGCGATCAGGGGAGGAATTTTGAGAGTGCCACCATCAAAGAATTATGTGAGATAGCTGGTATTAAGAAATCCCGCACTACACCATACCATCCAATGGGAAATGGACAATGTGAACGGTTTAATAGAACCTTATTAGACATGCTAGGCACTTTGGAACCAGCTCAAAAGACTGATTGGAAGACCTATGTCCCGTCTTTAGTACATGCTTATAACTGTACTAAGCATGAAACTACTGGATATAGCCCGTTCTATCTAATGTTTGGACGCCATCCTAGGCTTGCCATTGATGTTCTGATGGGAATTAATCTCAGAGAGGACGAGAAAACAGAGTCATACACGTCATATATCAGTTAACTAAGAGAACGTTTAGATTATGCTTACAATCTCGCGTCAGCAAACATGAAAAAGGCCCAAAGAAAACAAAAATCGCATTATGATTTAAAATCTAGGGGTGCTAGTATTAACATCGGTGACAGGGTATTAGTAAGGAATGTTGGACTTTTGGGGAAACATAAAATTGCAGACCGGTGGCAAAGTGAGGTATATGTTGTTACCGCGCAACCAAATACAGATATACCAGTTTTTCACATTAAGAAAGAAGATGGTGCTGGCAAAGTTCGCACCCTCCACAGGAACATGTTACTTCCCATTAGTTCATTACCTATTGAAAATTCAAACAGGCGAGCAGGGATAGGAAGTCTTGAGAACAAAAATGAGATTGCGCCGGATGCTGAAAATGAATTGAGAGAGGTGGAGGATGAATCTAGATCAGATTCAGATAGTAAGGAAAGTCAGGGACCCTTATCTCATTCTCATGATCAGCAGCGTTCTAAACCAATCCCAGCTCCACGTCGGCAAATAAATACGAATGTCACAGCTGAACCCACAGCGAGGACAAGACGTCCACCTGAGAGACTTGGAAACAATATTTATGAGTTAAATACACATGTTACTCAACCTGATAATATCCAGGATACTATTCGGCTGAGAGAGCTAGCTTTACAACTACTTCTTAAATTAGTGTAAGTATATAATGGTGAGGGCACCATTTCATGTTGAGGGGGAGAATGTTGCAGTGTAATAGTTTTTATATTTTTTTCTATAATCTTTAATAGGTATAGTTGTTTAATTTCATGTTACAGAAGTACAGTCACACCAGTATAGGCCGTGGGTGTTAGCTTTGTGTAGTGTATTTTTATTTCATTTAGTTTTAATTAAGCCCCTGAGGTTGAGTGTCACAGAAGTTAAAGTATCATTTTATATCAATTGGTCAAGGCATTTTATTTATTTAAACTTCAAACTAATCTCTATCCTTTAAGTGTATCAGAGGTGAGTTATGTCTGAAACTTTGTGATTTAATTTCTTTAGCTAATTTAAATTAGTTTATTCACACTTCTCAAGTCTAATGTTATCACCCTGTCATTAAGAGAACATAAATCTTATCTGTGATCAAACTTTATTTTCTTTATCCATCCTGTGCTCATACTGGTTATCATGACTAGTAATTAAACCCTTTATCTTATAGACACGGTATTAGTTTTTAATTATAAAATAATAATGGATTACCGACCACGTGCTATACTCGCAGTATCAAATCCTGGGTAGGAGAGGCTTCTTTGCCAGTTTCCGACACGCGGTCAGACCGACAGCGTTGGGGTGTTCATATATTGAATGCTTGTTTTAATATTTTACAGGTATGTTATACTGCGTTTAATGCAACTTGATTAGTTACATTTTTACTTAAACAATTGTTTCATTTTTCAATAAGTGGAAATATTGTTTTGATTCCACAGTATTAATTTTAACTTATTTCATTAATATCTTTAATGAATTAATTACTTTTAGAGCGTTAATGTTAAATGCTATTCAGTTTGAAGTAAGCTTTATGCTTTATGTATTTTAATTGTAATGTTTCATTATTATTATTATTATTATTATTATTACTATTCTTGGCCAGTTTCCGACACGCGGTCAGACCGACAGCGTTGGGGTGTTCATATATTGAATGCTTGTTTTAATATTTTACAGTTAGCAGAAACATCTTTGTTTTAACACCAATAAAGAACAATATATATATATAGTCGGCGGCTCTTGTGTTTTGTTTTTACGAACCCTAGCCTGGACAACTGAGGTCCCGCTACATTAATATTTATCCTCAGTTTAAAATTTTCGAAGAATAATGTGTTTTGTAAGATAAAAGTGGATTCAAATGCAAAAAAAATAAAGATATATCGACTGGAGGAATCCCAAAAATTAATATCTTAATCGGTGTAAAAGGTAGGGTTCGTGGAAGATTAAACGAGATTTTTCACACATTGTTTAACGTAGAAATTATATGTCTATTTGAAATAGGTAACATGTTTAGGTATTGTTTTTATAAAAACAGGTTTTTACAGCATAATTTATAACATATTGGAATTTATTTTTATTACTTCAAAGTAATTTTCAGTAACTTGAAAATACACCGAAATTCTTTTATATGATTTATAGTTTTTATATCAAATAAAGCATTCTCTATAATAACAAGTGTTTTGTTTTGTATGCAGATGGAAGAGAGCCAATTGAATCATCTATACATGCAATAACAATTGTATTCTGGTATTGAAATTACAATTGGACATAATTTGTAAGTTCGCTTGCCGAAGGTAGCCGGTTTTCTCCATCATCTCTGAAATGACTACTTCGGTTTGTTTAAGTGAAAGAATCATGATTGTGGCGTACGACTGCATTTATCCTCTCCAAGCTACACTTTCACAAAATTGATAGCCTCAATAAAAGTGAAAGAATCATGAATGGGTCGCAATACTACTTTCTCCCCATCCACTTCGTTTTACAATCTCGACAATGTAATTCTCGACGACGTCATAATCGATTCATTCGACAATGTAAACAGAATTCGATTACGGCATTGTAAGAAGACTTGAATGATGACATTAAATAGAACATTTGATATAAATATTTGTAAACAAAACATGTTTTCTGTGTTGTAAATGAGTGAGAAAAAGAACAAAACAACATTACATTAATAATAGTGTAAAACAGAAATATCTCAAACTCCCATGAATATTTAAAATGTCGAGAGATCGCTGAAGCTCGTCCTGGACAGGGAAATAATCATCCGAGTCTCAGATTAATAGAATCCCATACCAACGACAGTATATTTCTCAAATATACGTAGTGGAAATATCTCTCTCTCTCTCTCTCTCTCTCTCTCTCTCTCTCTCTCTCTCTCTCTTTACTCATGTGGGATTTCCTCGCTAAAGCTCGTTCTGGACAGGAAAGTATTTATCCCAGCCTGAGATCTCGCTATTTGACACTGTTACCAGTGTAGGATTCCATTTGTTGTGCATCTCAGATAGAAAATCCATAAAAAGACATTTCAATCTTGCACTACTTATGCATGATGGTTTACAAGCTCTTATCGCTGACAATATTTATCAATGAAATCAGAGGTGCATCAATAGGCAGAGAACATGTTGAAATGGGGTTCACCGCTGTACCACGTGTACAGTTTGTGCAGAACACTTATTTCCAGTGGATATGGAATCACATAGAAAGACGTTTTCCCGTAAAAACGATTTTATTCCAGGAATTTTTTACGTTAATATTTTCCAAAACGTTCCGCACAAACGTTAAGAAATATTGATCACGTGTTACAGTGGCGATCCCCATTGATTTTTAATTGATTGATACATTTATGGTGTAAGAAATAGTAGAATAAACTTGTGGTGCCAGATAGGGCAATATCATTCCTTGTTCTACCCGGGTGGAGATTCTCTTATCTGACAGCACAAGCAGTAAGAAATGTTTTATTAATTCACTGCTAAAACTACTCCCTGTAGAAATTGAGGCAACTACCTGTAAGACAAAAAGAAATGGTTTCCGAATCATATAGCTTCCAAAGCTCCGAGCAGCGGTCAATATTTGTATCTCTTTTAGGACGCACGGAACTAACAGAGAGACACTGTTTCTCATAGGCGACTATCATGTACATTGTCGTACTTCACCTGTGTAACGATCTACAGTACAGTGTCTTACGATCGGTACATAGAAATATAGAACAGATGTACAGTTTTTGTTTCGTTAAAAAGAAACCAAAAACGATACAAAAAATGACCACATCTATTTGAGTCCCTTATTAAATTCCGGTTATTTCAGTATTTTTTGTAAAATTTTAGGACGTCGGGAAATTACTTCCATTTTAAGTTAAAAATATAGCAGTTATTTCGGTACTATCTCTTAATATTCTTGTTTAATTTTTGAAAAATGTAGCGAAACACCATTAGTTATAGGCTGTTTTTTCACGCTAATTTGATTTTTTTTTCAAAAATGACCACATCTAAAGTGTTAGAGCACACTTTGATAAAGGTAAACATATAAAAATCAAATGTTGGTTTTGACGGCAAATTACTTCCAATTTTATTTAAAAATAGGGGAATTGAAGAAATATCCAATATAGCCGACACAGCACCAAGTATAAAACATGCGATATGTTCTTTTATTTTCCCCACCAATTCCGGTACAAGTTACACCGACTTCCCCGTAGGTAAAAAACGGTAAATAATAATAATAATAACCAAACAAAAGGTGATATAATTCTCGACCTTTTAATATACTATTAAAAGTTTTAAAAATTTAAAAAATTAAAGACAGATTTGTCAGTCAGCTTCATAAATGTCATGATTTTTTTTCATATAAATATAACGAGAAAAGTGAGGATAACGAAAGTGAAGACAATAAAAATAATTATAAATGATTAATTCAGTCAAATATGAAAAAAGTATATATTTTAATAATTTTAAAATTTCAAAATTAATTTCATTAGGCCAGTAAGTCGGTCCATCAGTAGTATATCCATCCAAATTAATCTTATTAATTTGTTGGATTAATCTTATTAATTTGGTCAAATATATCTTTTCAAAAGTACAGAAATAACATTTACTGGGTATCATAGAGACTTCGTATCTAATGATTTATGCACACACGTGTCAATCATTTTTTGCAAATTAGCCTATAAGTTCTTTTGATTACAGGTGATAAAGGTCTACTAATAAACAGGATGTTTATTGATAATCTTTTAATTACTGGTATGTGAGATCCCACTTTAAGCAATATTAATTTATTGTGAATTTATAGTAATCAGAAACTACCTATTGAAGTTTGCCGTGGGAAGATTATACCAAAAAACAAGACATCATGGATTATGGGAACTTTGTAAAAGTGATTTTATACATATTTGTTTTTTATTGCAATATGAATATCAGAAATTTTCTAATGCAAAAATGTATTCTATTGATATAAATATTACATTCTTTTTTCTAATAATGGGCCAAAATATTATTTAAAGTTTTATTTATTTATTTATTTATTTATTTATTTATTTATTTATTTATTTATTTATTTATTTATTTTGCATTTACCAATTAAATATTTGTTAAATGAATTTGATAACTAAAGATAGTTGAACATTAGCATTGGGATAGATGGGTGCAGTGTATTATGAATAATCACATTTATAAAAATGTAAGTTAGCATTTTTACTTATATTTGTATTGCGCACACATATAGTATTTTTTATACAATTTGATTCGCGACTGGGTCAAGTTACCGTTTTTGTGTAAATTAAAAGGATAAACGTTTAATATATATCCCATTTTTTTTTTTGCCTAACACACAGCATATCTTCTACCTCTAAATAACCATCTACTTTTTCTTTCTCTCAACTTGTATATTTTCCTCTTCATGTAAACATTTAAATCAATTTACTGTTTTGTTTGGAATATCTCTTAGAATCATTTTTACCGTCATCAGTCCATTTTAATCTCATAATGACCATGTCACGTTGTCAGTTACCCAGAGGTCAATTATCGATAGCTCTTGGTAACGAGGTTTGTGAAATTTACCTGAAAGAGTTATTCCGCCTGATCATTATACAATATTTTTGCAGTCGGAGCTTTGTAGCTTTGATGGCAGCACGAAAAAAGAAAACTAACCCCTTGCCTCATAGCGAGTATCATAATTACATTTGTGCGAAATAATGGTATTTGTCACCGATCCACGTGATACCCAAACCTTTGTGATATTTCCATTGAAATTCAAACTGAATCAAATTCTTCGTCAGAAAACTACGACAAAAATTGTGTTAATCCAACTATTTTTAAGATATTGAATTGAGGAAGAATAGATGGACCGAAATGTATTTAACTGAATCCATCTCAAGCAATACTTTAAACAGAATAATAACAGTTTACGTTTTCCCGTTAAAAGTTTTATTCAGGAAATTTGCAACGTAAAATTTTCCGAAACGTTACTCGCAAACCGTAAGCGGGATTGATCACACGGTAGACGGGGCGAACCCCATGCATATACATTGCGTTTCCATTTTTAGATAGAAACGAACTAGACGAATTGGAAACTTATCCAACCATAAAATCGTAATTCCCCCCAAGACAAAGCATATAAGAGAGTTTAATTCGTAAACTTAGCGTTATCTGTTTGAGACATTTAAACATTACAGGTGACCTTTACAGATAAGGACGACGTGTCGTTAACCTGAACGTACAATCATGTCAAAAAGTTAATACTAAGCTGACGAATTGAGAACCGAACCGGCAGCCCATCTCGGACCAGGTTGGATAAATCTCGACATCTTTTTCGGCAGCTATTATCAATATCTCTGCCGTATTAAGATCTCTACCTATCCATATTTTAGCCACTGGGCAGCCGAGGATCAGCTTCGTGTTCGCTAGCTCAGTGTTAAACTTTTGATAGCTCCGTATTGGTTCAACTACAAACATGCGTGTTTTCATTTTTCTTGTGTTTATAGCTGATCTTGGAATTACACAAATATTTGGAGATTCAGAGTCTTCAGAAAAGGTCCATGTATACAAATCAAGTTTCCTACTCGAGTTTGAAGGTACCGTGCAATTTTTCTAGTTTGGGTAATCTCTAACCAGCAAGGGGGCTTCGGTGACTGAGGAGTATTAAGCATGCGTTTATTTATAACAGCGTCTCACAATGCCTATCTTCGAGTTCCATGCAGGCAGATCTTAGTGTGGGGAATTGGTCAGTTTGCTTGCCGAAGGTCGGTTGTTTTCTATGGGTACTCCAATTTCCTCTAACATCCCTTAACTGATCGCATCGATATTTAAGAGAAATACTTTTGACTGGGGCGTAATACGCCATTACTGTACTCTATTTTCTTCCAGAAACTTGGGATTTGCTTTAAGTCTGGCTGAAGGTTTCGTCTTCTGCTTAAAATGCATCTGTACATCGTGCCTAATTTTGTTAGCAATATCTCGACAGCGTTTCGGCATATACCTTTTCCATAAGAACGTTATGGAGTATCATATAGTACACTGACAAATCCTATTCTTTCATACTTTTGTAACAAAAAACAAAAATTATTTTCATCTCTTATGATGCAATGGGGTTTGCCGCTGTACAACGTGATGATCCCTAACATTTGTGTGAAATAATTATTTCATCAGATATGAAATCATACAAATCAGTTCACGTATTCTCATGAAAAAATACTTTCTGGGAATTCGCAAGAGAAAATTTCCAAAACGTCCAGCAAAAATATAAAAGGGGAGTTTATCACGTTGTATAGCGGCGAAACCTATTTTAATGTGCAAAATATATCCAAAACAAGAGGCAATACTATAATAGCAACGCTATGGTTTAGGATTTCAAGTGTCTGTGCGGAGTCTAAAATAAAATGACGTCACTAAGAGCCGATTTAGTCAGGCAAACGAATCAGAAATGATTTGACCAATCATAATGCTTGATATAAAGAAGAATGATAAAAAGGACCAATTGTTTCATGTTCATTTTATCCAAATGTTAGTTACACACGTGGCGATGTAGCTAGCTTAACAGGAGTTGCTTACCCTTTCGGAGCACCCGGCCTCATTTTCCTGGAGGAAGTTCACATGTTTAACCTAATTTTCCAGCTTTAAAGTTTCAGCTTTATTTTAGCATTGTGATTTGCACTTGGAATGGTATGTTTGTTTTTGATTCAAAAGCATGTGGTATTTAACATCCAGAACTGACGGTCTCCATAAGTGCAAAAATCTTGTTGCGAGCATAAAGTCATCCCAACCATTCGTTTGCTGAATCATGCCATGATACACCAATATTCAAATCGGTTAATATACAATCACTTCTCGATGTCATATTGGTATATTTACAATAGCACCCATTTTCCGTCTATGAAATCTATTTCTTAACATTATCGTAAATTTGCTTCATACATCTTTGACCTTTTTGATTTTTTTCATCAATGGAAGCAGGCGGGGTCACCTGTCATCCCACTCATCGATCACGTCATCCTTCATTGGGATGAGGTAGACGGGTTCCACGATGCACTAAGACCAAAGGAGGAAATAAAATGCAGTAATAGTTTTAAATACATATAGCAGATTACATATGAAAAATGAATTGTAAATATAAGAAATGGCATTGTTTTTGGAGTCACTTCATGCTAGTATGATAACGGGTATTCGGGGTAGAAATTTAACATTTGTACCCGGAACACCGAGGTTCATACTAGTATGGAGTGTTCCCAAAACAATGTCATTTCTTAAGTCATAAATTTGAGATCATATCAAATAACGGATCTATTATTTTTAAAATTGTTGAAGCCCAACGTGAGTGGCTTTATAAAAGGTTTTACCTATCCTTCAGATGAGCCTGGCTTACAGTTTGCTATTCTGGAGTATAGCGTTGATGGTTCATATGAAGAAACACAAATAGTTGGTACAGGTGAAAAAGCAGGTAAGACAAATCGATCGATAGAGCGGCCGATTGATTGATTGATTGATTGATTGATTTATTGATTGATTGATTGATTGAATGAATGAATGAATGAATGAATGAATGAATGAGCGGTGTGTTTAGTATAATGGAGTATAGTCCATTAAAATCAAGTCGCCATCAGCCCGCGTTGCAATTATTAGACCTTTGCGGTCCAGGAGAGAGAGAGAGAGAGAGAGAGAGAGAGAGAGAGAGAGAGATGCCATTGATATTGGGACAATTATATCAAAAGGTTATTGTGGAATGTAGACAAAGTTCTAAATAATATACCTGCTTCTTCTGTTTATGGTATATTTGCTTCCCAAATTATACGCTACGGTAGATCTTGTTCCCACTACGGGGACTTCATACAACGCAGAGGGTCCTTGCAAATGAATTGTTGACTCAGGGATATTGCAAGCCTAGGTTTATCAAGACCCTCAAAAAGTTTTATGGTCGTCATCACAGTATTCTTGATAAGTTTTATGTCTCTGCGTCCAGGATTGCCCTGGATATATTTGACGTCCCATAGTCCTTTCACACAATTTTGATTACACACGTGGTGGGTGTAGCTAGCTAAACAGGTTTTTACTCTTCCGGGGCACCCGGTGTCACTTCCCTGGTGGAAGTTCACGTGTCTAAACTTACTTGTCAGTTCCACAGTTATATACTTTGCTTCTTGATTGCGATTCAGACATGGATTAAAATGTTTGTTTTTGATTTATTCTAAAATTAAGAAAGTGATAGGAAGAACAAAATGGTTTTCTTATATGTTTCGTTCCTAGAAAAAAAATCTGATTTGATATCAAAATAAAAAACAGTACGTGGATATTTGTATTTACAGAAAATGGTAACTGGCGTTTGGGCGATTCTAATAAAAGAATAAAACCCGGTGTAGACATAGACTATGAAATCCGGGTTAGACAGAATAATATATGGAGAGTAAAAACCAGAAAGTGTTATCAAGTTCGTAAGTAGAACATAAATTGAAAAGACTATCCGCTGAAATTTTGATTTTGACTAAAACAAAATCTAGAAATTGAAAAAAGGGAATATGTAATTATCAAAACCCAAATGCAGTACAATCAAGAAAACTATGATTTCGTGATACAAAATGCCATGCTTCCCATGCTTGGTTTAATCCAAAATATCTCGACATTTCCCTGACAGAATTCCATTTTTTCCGGACATGCTAACGCATTTTAAAATAATAACTCCGCCAGGCGACAGCAAGCTTAAGGTAGGTCCTTTTACATGTTTGCCGTTAAACTGTAAGTATAGATGACAAAGATGGCAAAGTACAAAGGGGCCTAAAATATGTAAGTATCTTGTGAAAAGGAAACAAAAACCAACACTGTTGTCCATAATGTGCCCTCCTGCTTTGTTCAATAGTTACGGAGACATAGGCCAGATAAGGAAAAGACTTGTTAAAATTCCAAAGGGTCACAACTCATAAGAAAGAATATAACATTTCTGAAATTCCCTTGCATTTTTTCAATTTCTCTGACCTTAAAAATACATATATAAATTCCCTGACTTTTCCCTACGCGTGGAAACCATGAATGTATTGCTATAATGCAATAAGGAATATAAGAAATTATCTCCCTTTGATTGCCAAATTTTGGGACATTTGGCAATGTATATTCAATGCCGTGCTATATGTTCTTTGAAAACTTTTTGAAAAATAATCGACACGACACATGTACAGAAGTTTGATTTAAGTGTCCATACATCGATTTAGGTTATATATGACATTTATATTGAGCGGTGTCAGCCTCATTTGACTCGGTTGGTATGTTTCTCTAAGGTCTACTGACTGTGAGCTAGCACCTTATATTTAGAGTGTTGGTTAGTAAAAGGCAAACTTCAGGAAAACACATCTGCACATCTTACACATACACGAACCTGTTTTTAACCCCCCTCCCTGCAAACTAGTTTAAGTGGGGGTATATATATATATATATATATATATATATATATATATATTATATAATATATATATATATATATATATATAGGAATCAGCATGTCTTTCTCTCTTTCTGTCCGTTTCCGTGTAAAATCGTGTGTGTCCGGGCCATATCTACTCAATGCTTTGGACGACTCTCATTAAACTTCACATAAATAATATTCATGGTCTAAAGATGTGTCATGACCTTCAACCAAAGTCATTTCGGAAAGTTCGAGGTCGCTGGAAGACATTAAATGTTGGTTGGCTCTCAAGAGAAGTTCTAGTCATATTTATCCTTAGAGATTAATAAAAATGATCTTGTTGCAAATACTTAAGTTTTGCTGATGTGACGTAACACAACACAATAGACACATGACCCAGTTTCACGATCAGTTCATAGCTAATATTTTCCTTAACTTAAATCTGATGAATTTACACTAAAATCATTTTGTAAAATTTTATGATATTCTGGAATTTAAGGCGTCATTTTGAAAATCACCTCAAGCATGTGACATGTTATTACTTCTAAAAAAATGCCAAAATTTGCTAAATTAAAGTTAAGGAAAATTAAGGAATGATTGCAAAACTAGGGCTAGGTCATATTTTTATTTATTTATTTATTTTTAAATATAATAACATGTTAACTTATATCTAGCCGTATGAAATCTGAATAATATTTAAAACTGCTGGTTTTCAAAATTTAAATTAATTTTAGATGTCATTTTAAAGATCGCTCTACGCTTATTTCATCTATATCCTAATTTTGTTAAAACTTTTTTTTTATCTGTAGCGTCATAAAATATTGCCAAACTTTGTCAGATTTAAGAAAAGGAAATTTTTAGTTAAGGAATAATTATTACAAAACTGGAATCAGGTAGGGTAAATAACCCGTCGTTTGTACAGTTGTCATGTGCTGATTTTGAATTTTTATTAAACTACATGTAATTCATTCAAAATCAGCACGCGATGCTCAATGCTTTGGACGACTCTCATTAAACTTCACATGAATAATCTTCATAGTCTAAAGGTGTGCCATGACCTTCAACCAAGGTCATATCGGAAAGTTCAAGGTCGCTGGAAAACTTTAAATGTTGAGGGCGGGCGGTATTTGTCTCTAAAGAGAAGTTATAGTTATAATATTTGTCTTTAGAGATTAAAAAACTTGATCTCAACCCGTCGTTTGTTCAGTTGTCCTGTGCTGATTTTGAATTTTTATTAAAATAATTCATTCAAAATCAGCACACGACACAATGTATATTTTTGGCGCCATTGCAATATCTTGAGCTTGAAGTAATAATTTAATTTAATTATTTTATTTTATATTTTTCAGCAATGTGGGGAAATTTGAATTTTAAATCGTGAGAGATGGGCGGATATATCTAGGCTCTCAACTTCACTAAATGTTTGTTTATTGATATGCAAAAAGAATAAAATTTTGTCTATTTTTACCAAAAAATTGTAGAATTAAATCATAAGAAAAATTAATTCAAGTTGACTAATTTTTTTCCAAAGTTGTCTCAGCACGGTGGCCGAGTGGTTGAGGCGTTGGACTTAAGTTCCAATGGGCGTATGTCCGCGTGGGTTCGAACCCCACCCGTGCTAATATTTTTATTATGTCATACAAGGATTTAAAACTACACCGAGCATATATTGCCAAGTTTCAAAGTTTAAACATTTGTATTTTATATAGGTAAACAACTTTGACCTGTCCGCTTGATTTTTCATTTAAATATTTATCACGGACCAAGTACATCTGTGTAAAGGGAACACAGGTGTTTATTCTGTATACTAGTACATCATGAGATATATCTACCTCATAGAGTACACCTGTATATTGTATATGTATTAACTTGGATCTTAACACTACCCATTTCTTGGTTGGACCCTCCTATATGAATATTCCTAATGAAAGGTCGAACGGACAGGTCACTGTTGTTTACTTTTTATGCCCTGCTATTAGGATTGTGATTTGAACATTGATCGGTATGTTTGTGGTTGACTTTGGGATTTTTATTCAAGTAGACATGGATTGGTATATTTGTAGTAAGGATTGTGATTTGAACATTCGCCGGTTATTTGTTTTAACTTTTTGAATCATGTGGTTTGAAACTGGCAGGTATGTTTGTGGTTGACCTTTGGAATTGTGATTGAATATGGACCGGTTAACTATTTTTTAAGTTGAGATTTTTATTCCGCTTTGTTATCATAAATAAATACATAAATAAATAAATAAATATTTTTGTTAAAAAAAAGCATGTCACTTAAAAAAATCCTTTCTAGGATAATTACTAAAGCTATAAATAGTCAAAATAATATAATTTTAATACAAAATACGGTTTTATTCATTGTGCATATAATCACAGTGTATGAACGGAACTGTACGCAAAAAGGTAGCTACTGTTCGTCGAAGCGAGAAGAAGGTGTATCGGGAGACACGAGGTTGTTGATTATCTATCTTTCTAGCTCAATTTTAATGGATTTAGTTTATCCCTTTTATTTAATCCATCTTCACTATATAAAGCTTTAGTGGTAGCCATATGCTCTCAGAAAAGTGTCAACTTATATAATAAATATGATGATGAACATCATCAAACGTCGAGCCGTGGGCTTCTCACTTCTAGTTAAATGATGTAAAATACGTATTATTTCACATTGTATGTTCCATTATCAGTTCCTATATATGTAGAAAAATATTCTTAGATTCCCTAACTCGTGTACAGAATGTTACAAAACTCGTATTTACACTGAAAAAGCAAGTTTTCCTTCCGTGGTCGAAAGTTAGAACTGTACCGGTAGTTTTCAACATCTGTATTGTTTCTGTACCGGTAGCTACTTTTCTCTTTCACGCCATCCATGCGAGTTAGATGGAATTTTCAGTTTGATACTAGAAATTTTTGTAATTCAATTATAAATGATAAATCATGCTTTTCTATTGAAGCAAAATATGCTATGGACAATATTAAAGACCAATAGCCCCTTAATTATAGTACATTTTGCAATTGCATTAAAATATATCGTATACTGTAGCATGTTTTTGGCA
This sequence comes from Anadara kagoshimensis, assembly GCA_021292105.1. Lineage (NCBI taxonomy): Eukaryota > Metazoa > Mollusca > Bivalvia > Arcoida > Arcidae > Anadara > Anadara kagoshimensis. Next base: position 20,896,555 of record CM037863.1, on the reverse strand, counting down.
ATTTATTACTCAAATTTCCATATTGCAAGAACTGAGGGGGTGATAGCTATAATATAGAAATATTATACGTAAGCTACTATTCGCTACGAGAACAAGATTATTACCCTCTGAGAATTAATCTATGTGTGTGAGATTTGCTAGTGTGTTTACTATCAGTCATTAGCAAGGAATTTAGCTGTATGGAGAGTCAGGAAGGAACATGCAGGATTTAGACCAGGGAGAGTAACAACAGAGCATCCTGAGAAAAATAATTGAACAAGCAAATGAATTCACAACTCCAATATACACACTTTGTGGACTTTGAAAAGGCATTCGACTCGGTACACAGGAACAGTCTTAGGACGATAACGAAGAGCTATGGGATTCCAACCAAAATCACTAATGCTATAAGAGGGATGTATGAGTGATTCGAATGTGCTGTCATTGAAGAAAATGAAACATCAGAGTGGTTCGCTATTAAAAGTGGTGTAAAACAGGGATGTGTAATGTCAGGGTTTCTTTCTAATAGTTATAGATTGGATGATAAAGAAAACAACAAATGGAGTGAGAAGAGAAATAAGAAGTGACTTTACAACATTATTGTTAGGTCTTGGGTTTGCGGAAGATATAGCACTTTTATCCTCCTAATTCTATAGCTAAGACCTGAATGATAAGACTAGGAAAATGACTGAAGAGGCATCAAGGAGTTGAGTTGAGTAAATGTGTTCTACGTCCCAGTCATGAATATTTTATTTATATCAAGAAATCGCTAGCTATAGGTGAAGGTGCATAAATTTTGTCTGTGCGTTGCACTCATGGCAATTTACAGCACTGCTCAGGGTTCTTTATCGCGCCAAGTCTACCATGACACGGGACCTCGTTTATTTTAAGTTCCCATCCGAAAGAACCGTGACTTTCATTTCGTAATGCCGAGTGCTTGGCGAAAAAACAGTCATTTCCCATTTCCAAGTTTTGGGTCAGACCTGGTCGGGATTCGAAGCAAAGACCTCCCACTTACGGAGCGAGCACTCTGCCTTTCATTCATTCTTTATTTATTTCCTCTATATATGTAGAGATATAAGAATGTTAAGTAACATTTTACAAATATATGAATTATAACATACAAACACCAAAATAACACATTTACAAGATACAAAATACAGCAGTTAAACAATATTGGAATTCATATATAGTATATATAAATATACAAAAGTGCTTAAAGGGGCACTACACTGTTGTGTTCTAAGAGAACATAATAGAAAATAACTTATTTACAGTTATGATTTACTCGGACCAACATTTGAATGATAGCTAAAGCAACACACAAGTGATTGGGTACTGTCCCTACCAACAAGGAGTTACATTACTTATCATCAGAATGTGGACCGAGAATTGCAGTATGAGTTATGACCGTTTGGTTGACTAAATTACACCTGTAAATGTTCGGGCTCCCATCTATGCTCGACAATAGCAGCTAACTTTACAGTTCGATATACAAATTTGAAACAGCAGAAAACAGCATCGTGTTTGTAAGAGTTCTGGAAATCTATATTCATTACATTGCCGAGTAAAAATTGTAGTTTATCTTCATCCCTGGAATGTTGCGTTAACAATTCAGTCTGTATATTTGAATGAAGTTGCTGGAGCGACTGAAATAAACGGCTGCGACGCCAACTAAATGCTGAACACTGCACTAATATGTGTCGTAAAGTGTCTGTATAGGGTTCGTAACATAAGTGACACACACTTAAATCGTATTTAACGGGTTTGATCCATAAACTGACGATAAATTTAACAATAAAAAGTTCATTTGTAGAGGTCGGTAGACTGAAGATATTTGGAAGTCCTGTATGCGTGTGAAGGTTGCGGAGTCGTGCAAAGTCTGGATCCGTGTTCATTCTTGTAAATCTGGCAAATTGTTCAGTTGTGTGGATCGCATGGTTAACTATCTTTTTCCATTGAAGTTGTGTAGGGAACCTACCGGTTGATAAGTAGTTTTGCATATGGTTAATGAGTCCGTAATGGCTAAGGTTCTTTAGAATATCTGAAATAAAACATGTTCTACACCTTTTTGGATTTATGAGGTATTCGTAAAGTCTGTGAATAAATATTCGTTTGGTTAAATACACAGTGTCCATTCTACATAATTTACCAAGGAAGAGTAATTTTCTTCTACAAATTTCGGACGACAGAGGGAGCAATCCACAGAGGCTTTCCACAGCATCTGATCTTGTTCGTTTCGGTAGACCTTGCATATGTTTCAGGATGAAATGTTGTACTCTATTTATGCAATCAATGTCCGATTGTTTTATGTTAAACCAAACTTCACAACCATATAATATCGT